>CAEFZP010003583.1:10000-60035 GCA_903064625.1 Mallotus villosus | reverse complement strand
TTGGTGTCCTCACAGGGAGATGGAGGCTACAGCACCATCGGAGAGAAGGGTTTCCCAGGGTACCCCGGGGCAAAGGGCCGAGCGGGAGAGCGGGGCGAGGATGGCCTCGGCTACCAGGGCACAGTCGGGACACGCGGGTTGCCTGGCGACCCGGGGTACAACGGGTTACCAGGGCAACCTGGTCTACCTGGACCTCCAGGTAGGCCCCATGTGCAGTGTGTGTGTGTGTGTGAGAGAGAGAAGAGAGAGAGAGAGAGAGAGAGAGAGAGAGAGAGAGAGTATTTGTTTGTGCATTATCACATTCTCTCCACAGATGTCCTGTGCTGTCCTGACCTCAAAATAAATAACCTCTAAATCGTGCAGTCCAATAAAACTACATATCCCATAAACAGAGGCCATCATGATGCCTGACATGTTACGCGTGCACATACATGTGCCCTGGAGGTCACCTTGTGAAAATAAATCACCTCTACCTACATGAAGTACAGTTACCATGAACACCCGCCTGTAAAAGCCACACCGATTGGTTCCCATGTCCTAGCGGCCAGTATAAAAGCCACACCGATTGGTTCCCATGTCCTAGCGGCCAGTATAAAAGCCACACCGATTGGTTCCCATGTCCTAGTGACCAGTATAAAAGCCACACCGATTGGTTGGTTCAACCCCAGCTTGCTCTGCTCTTCTTCCCTGTGTTTCATTAATGAGCTTCATTAATGAGCTCATCACACTCTTTCTCAGCCTGTAATCTGCACCTGTAATCTGTAATCTGTCATCTTCATCATGGCCGGCTGCAGATTAAGACGGTTTTAAACCGCTGTTATTGCGCAACGCCTTACTGTGCTCCTTCAATCTCAGAGAAAAAATATACTGTATATATTTAGTTTGAAAACAAATGTGAAATATATGAATATAATGAACAGGTTTGAGGTAATTAGAGTCATTTGAATGGTAATATTGGTCATTCTCTCTGAGATTGGATGACACACACAAAACAGCATTTTGCCACTCATGTGTGTGTGAAAGTGTGTGTATGTGTGTGTGAGAGACTCCTTTGGTTACCATAATCCTGATCAGATTCATTTTCCTGTTCCCATGAAGGCCATCCTGTTATGGGAGAGAATTATCAGACATAATCCTAGTGAGATTTCACAAAATATTCATATACATCCTAAATCATGGTATGGTTTGTCCATCTTTCCATCTCTCCCTGCTCTTAAAGAGGATAACCTTGATTGAGAACATTAGAATGAACCTAATATATTTATTTTGCTTTTGCCTTAACTGAATGAGCTATGTTAATTGAATGATCAGATTTTCTCTACTCTGATTCGCTGACTGTATGGTGAGTGATGATTTGATTGGCTTATGCATTGATTGGCGTGACATTGTATGCTTATGACCTTAAATGAACCTGAATGGCTTGTTCTCTGCCACCCTTACTGCCTCCATTCCTCTATGTCTCTCACTCTCTCTCTCTCTCACTCTCTATCCTTCTCTCTACCCTCTATCCCTCTCTCTATCCTCTCTCTCTCTACCATCTCTCTCTCTCTCTCTCTCGCTCTCTCTCTCTCATCTCCTCACACTCCTCTCTCTCTCTCCTCTCTCTCTCTCTCTTACACTCTCCCTATACCTCTCTCTCTCTTCTCACCTGATCCCTCCATCCATCCCTCCATCCATCTCTGATTCTTCTCTGCATGTCTATTTGACCAGGTGACTCCAGCTGTGTTCAGGATAATGAGATCTCCTTCACGGAGGGAGGTGAGCTGCTTTGGCTGCACTACACACCGAGCCTGAGCCACACACACACACACTCACACACACACACACACACACTCTCAGCTACAAGCCTTCTCAGGTTTGGAGAGATCTAGAATCAGCCATCTTGAGCCAGAAAGGTTCCAATGACAAACTACATTCTGAGAATGTGTTTGAAAGTTCCGAATCGGAATGCCTTTGTCAATGGAATGTTTTTCGGAGGCTGGATGGTTGACTGTGGTCTGCTGAGGTGTGTGTGTGTGAGAGAGAGTGAGAGTGTGTGTGTTGTTCAGGGCGAACCTAGAGCACCGCTGCCCTCCAATGTTGTATCTGACACCTCCGCGCAGGGCATTCTGGGAAATTGAGTCTTTTGAAACATACTTTTGGACAGAACGGTCATTAGATGTGTGTCAATCATTTTTCCATGATGGCCCCAATGGATGCTTCTCTCACTCTCTGGTCTTCAGGGATTCCATTTGAGTGGATTCAGTTGATGATTGACACCTGATAATGAGCCTTCTGCCTATCAGGATGTGCCATGACGCAACAAAGTTTCCTTGATCCCGCCCACTCTTTGTGACCTTGAGGTGTTCCATCCAATCCGTGGACAGAGGCAGTTTTGCAGTGCGTTACGCCGCTCTCCTTCTCCTCCAATCAGAGCTGCTGAAGCCTGGTGCATGTGTTAAGCCCCGCCTCCGCTAAGTGCTTTAACCAATGAGTATAGGGGTAAGGAGGGAAGGGTTTAATAGAGATAAAGAGTAGGGTTGAATTGTCAAGAAGAACTTTAACTAGCATACTTACAATATGGTGATACAATATGTATTGCCTGAATTAGACCCAACTGGAGATCTATGATCCGGTGTTATATAATGTTCATTCAGCATAACACTTTGAATAACCTGTTAACAGTTGATCACTTTTAACACTGGATAAATCTATTACTAACTACATTTAATCAACACATAACTGTCATTTTCAAATCCAACATGTAACCATGTAAACACACCTCCTGTGAAGGAGAAGCCTAATCATGATATGGAAACAAGAGACGATCGATCGATCGATCGATCAACAGAGCTCGGTACAATCTGGATGGATGCTGCTGACGACACCCTCACTGTTCTAGAACTAGAACAGTAACACATGTTTCTATGGTTACGCATAGTTAGAATATTACTCACATGGATGTGTCGGGTTAGTCATGCGCTGTAAGTCATAAATTGTGAGGATTGTTCATGATAGATATTCGACTTATTTGAGAGCATTGCGGACCGTAGTCTGTAGCCGTTCTGGATGATAGTTGTTGCTCTTGCTGTAAGGTATGAAAGCAGTATAAAGCGTGCCGTTACAATCAGAGGTATTTAGAATGTATTTAGAATGTATTTAGAATGTATTTAGAATGTATTTAGAATGTATTTAGAATGTATTTAGAATGTATTTAGAATGTATTTAGAATGTGCCGTCAGTGCGGCACGCCCCGTTCACCCTGACAACGCCAGAGCACCTCACGTGCGCTCTCCCGCTAACGGCTTTGTGCTAACCGTCATGTGACTGGCCGTTACCAGGGGCGACGATACCGTGCCGTATACCCGGCGAGGGCGGAGACCCGGGATATCCAGGTGTGTCGGGAGCGCCAGGTGAGTGTCTCTCAGTCGGAACCCCTGTCTCTCTAGAGCACCTGCAGGACGCAATAGTGACTGAAGCAGAGGCCGGAGAGAACAAACATGTGTGTGTGTCTGTGTGTGTGTGTGTGTGTGTGTGTGTGTGTGCGTGTGTGTGTGTGTGTGTGTGCGTGTGTGTGTGTTGTGTGTGTGTCTGTGTGTGTGTGTGTGTTGTGTGTGTGTCTGGTATGTGTGTGTGTGTGTCTGTGTGTGTCTGTGTGTGTGTGTGTGTGTGTGTGTGTGTGTGTGTGTGTGTGTCTGTGTGTGTGTGTGTGTGTGCGTGTGTGTGTCTGTGTGTGTGTGTGTGTTCCAGGTCCTAAGGGTCAGCCGGGCCTGCCTGGGGGTCCAGGTCGTCCAGGATTCGATGCGCAGAAGGGAGAGAGAGGAGACCCTGGCTTCGGAGGACAACCAGGACCACAGGGTACAGAACACACAGAGAGTAACACACAGTGACACACGTTACAGTAACGCATATATGGTAACGTGTGTGACAACGCAATCACCCTCCCCCCTCCCTCTCCCCACCATCCTCACTGCTGACCTCTTCCACACCTTCCTTCCCTCTCTTCCCACCCCCTCCTTCTCTTCCCACCCCCTCCCTCTCTCCCACCCTCCCCCTCCCTCACCCCCATCCCTCTCTCCCCCTCACCCCCTCCTCTCCCCCCTCCTCTCTCCCCCCACCCCTCTCCCCCTCACCCCCTCCCTCTCTTCCCCCCACCCCCTCCCTCTCTCCCCCCCCTCCCTCCTCCCCCCTCACCCCCTCCCTCTCCCCCCCTTCCCCCTCACCCCCTCCCTCTCTTCCCACCCCCCTCCCCTCTTCTCACCCCCTCCCTCTCCCCCTCACCCCCTCCCTCTCCCCCCTCACCCCCTCCCTCTCCCCCCACCAGGTTTCCCAGGCCCCAGAGGGGACGCTGGGGGTCCAGGTATCCCAGGAGGAGGGGGTCTCGGTGCCCCAGGGAAGGACGGGCTGCCGGGAAGGCCTGGTCTGAAGGGCCAGCCTGGTGAGGTGCTGGGAGCCAGCTCTGGAGCCCCAGGACTGAACGGTCTCCCTGGGGGCCCGGGAGAGAAGGGCCTGCCTGGAGACTCAGGACTTTCTGGAGGACCCGGTGAGTGGACTTGAATCACTCCGGAATTAAAAAAAAATAGTATCTTTGGATGAAAGTGTTCCAGCTCCTTGCCTGATCCCTGATCCTCGTCCTCGACTCTCCAGGGTTCGAAGGGCGTTCCGGTGTTCCCGGAGCCAAGGGCGAGCGAGGCCTGGACGGCTACCCCCGGCGCCACCGGCCTCCCCGGTCTCCCTGGCGACGACCGAGTGGGAGGACTTCCTGGTTCCCAGGGTTCCGCGGGGCCCAAAGGATTCCCCGGAGCACCAGGTGACATCACATTCCTAAATATAAACTCTCTCTCTATATATATGATATTATTGTTTTTTCGTTTTTTTTAAGGTACGTTTTCAGTGTGCCACACGGTAAAATCAAATGAGAAGCTTAAAGAAACTGAGCGCCATTGACATGAAAACAACGGATTCAATTTCCCTCACATGTTGTCATCCATGTCTGCGAAACTGGGCCCTAAAGCTAGATTGTATTTGTTGTGTACAGTCTTTGCTCCAGAACAGGAAGCACTTGCTATGTCCTGGCTATCACCAATCTTTTTTTTTCCATTCTAGCCGAGAAAGAGAAAAAACGAGAGTTTGTTTTCCTTTTGTACGTCCCGTCCATACTGTGACAAGTTCTGTCAATCTTCTCTGATGTCTTGGGTCATTGTGGTGTCCTGTTGTTCACCATTACTGCACACATCTGTTCTCTCCTCCATCTCCCTCACCCTTCCTTCTCCTCCTCCACCTCTCCTCTCTTCTTACACCGTCACCATCATCTCCATCCATCCTCTCATCCCTCCATCCTTCTCTTCTTGGTGTTGGGTGACCCGCTAGGCTGCCAAGGTGAGATACTCCTGCCCCTCCCTCCCTCCATCTCCTCCATCGCTCCCCCTCCTCCTCCATCGCTCCCCTCCCTCCCTCTCCTCCCCTCCTCCTCCATCGCTCCCCTCCTCTCCTCTCCCCTCCACTCGCCTCCTCCCCTCCATCCACTCTCGCCTCCCCTCCCTCCATCCACTCGCCTCCTCCTCCATCGCCTCCTCCTCCATCGCTCCCCTCCTCCTCCATCGCTCCCCTCCTCCCTCCCTCCATCACCTTTAGACCAGTCCTCCTAACACCCCACCCCTCACCCCCCACCCCTTCACCTCTCACATCTGTGAATAAGGGGGTGAAAGGGGGGGAAAGAGGGGGGAGGAGACAGAAAGAAGTGTTCATGTGAAACTTTCTTTCAGCGCCAGAGTTGTCCTCCCAGCTTGGTCCTAACCCGTGCTACATGAACCGGTACTAACCCCAACCTGGGCTGCCATGACAACCTGACAGGACTGTGCTCCTGGGCTGCCATGACAACCTGACTGGACTGTGCTCCTGGGCTGCCATGACAACCTGACTGGACTGTGCTCCTGGGCTGCCATGACAACCTGACTGGACTGTACTCCAGGGCTGCCATGACAACCTGATTGGACTGTGCTCCTGGGCTGCCATGACAACCTGACTGGACTGTGCTCCTGGGCTGCCATGACAACCTGACTGGACTGTGCTCCTGGGCTGCCATGACAACCTGACTGGACTGTACTCCAGGGCTGCCATGACAACCTGATTGGACTGTGCTCCTGGGCTGCCATGACAACCTGACTGGACTGTGCTCCTGGGCTGCCATGACAACCTGACTGGACTGTGCTCCTGGGCTGCCATGACAACCTGACTGGACTGTACTCCAGGGCTGCCATGACAACCTGACAGAACTGAGCGTGTGCAGCAGTAACAGAGCTTGAGTGAAACTACATTCTTGGAAAAAAGGTGCCGTCTAGAAGCAAAAAGGGTTCTCTCCGGTTCCCTGCGGGAGAACGTGGTGAATAAACCCCTCAACCTTTTCTCGTTCCTCTTACATTGGCCTTAGAACTCCTCGGGAACCTTTTTTCCTAGACCTTACCGACCGACCCACCAGACCTGGCTCAATTACTGTTAATAAAGTATTTGAGAGTGATTGAGGGTGCGTTTGATTTGCTTGGCAGGGTCACACTGACTAAGTGTGTGTGTGCAGAGTAATTGAACCAGGTCTGGTGGTGCAGCTCCAATCCTAACCCCCCCCCAACCCCATCTAGCGTTCTAGAAGCTTTTAGAATCCAGAACCCCTTGACATTCTAGAATATGTTCGGCTAGAACCTGCACGCCTTCTAGAACGTCTCCCCTGGAACCAGTAGGCCTTTTGCATTGCATTGTGGGTTGAATTGGACAAACACCCCTGGAATTGTACTTTGGGTCCAGTTTGACGCATTATCAGGTGTCTGTTGTCATCCACAGGTCAAAACTAAAAGCTTCTGTCTGTATCGTTGAGCTTTTCTGACAACAATCCGTCACCTGCGTTATCATCCGTAATCTCACCTCAATCACAGCATTCTCTAGGAAATCAAAGCACTGCGATGTAACTGGTAAAGGTGTTACATTGTTGGTTTGGTGGCAGGTGTTGTGGTTAAGTATGATCCTTTGCCATAATTGACTGCAGCTGTGTGTGGATGTATCTGTGTTTTACATGACACTCAGGTGAGTTGAGCTATAGCCTTGTTACCTTGGTGACGGTAAGTGTAGAGTAGCTCTGTAAAAGCCTTTCAGGGTTGTAGTTATGTGTAGAGTGTTGTGTTGTGGCTCTACGCTTCATGGCCTGTTACTCAACCCTCTCTCCTCCTCTCTCCCCCCTCCTCCTCCCGCCATCCTCCTCCCTCCCTGCTCCTCCCACCTCCCCTTCTCACCCTCCTCCCTCCATCCTCCACCCTCCCTGCTCCTCCCACCTCCCCTTCTCACCCTCCTCCCTCCATCCTCCCACCTCCCCTTCTCTCCCACCTCCCCTTCTCACCCTCCTCCCGCCATCCTCCTCCCTCCCTGCTCCTCCCACCTCCCCTTCTCACCCTCCTCCCTCCATCCTCCCACCTCCCCTTCTCACCCTCCTCCCTCCATCCTCCCACCTCCCCTTCTCTCCCACCTCCCCTTCTCACCCTCCTCCCTCCCATCCTCCCACCTCCCCTTCTCACCCTCCTCCCTCCATCCTCCCCCTCCCCTTCTCTCCCCACCTCCCCTTCTCACCCTCCTCCCTCCATCCTCCCACCTCCCCTTCTCTCCCACCTCCCATCCTTACCCCCCCTCCCCCCCCCAGGTTTTCCCGGGTGGGAAGGGAGCCAGAGGCGACGGTGGAGCCCCAGGGCCTGCGGGCATGAAGGGCGCCTCAGGACAGCCTGGGGTGAACGGGCCTCCAGGCCTCAGGGGGCCCACTGGACCTCCAGGGCCGGGAACCAGTGATGGCATCCCTGGCGGGCCCGGACGGAAGGGTAAGGGTGGAGGGATGGAGACACACACACACACACATCCCAGCTGCACCCACTCTTGCCCCATAATGCCAGATAAACACACACACATGCCGAACATCCCCCCCTCCTCCCACACACTCACACCTCTGATGACATCATGTTTCGTCTGGTCCTCCGCTTGCCATCGGTTGCCGTAGGGACGCGATGACATCACGCTCACTCCGCTTTCCTCCCACCTCTGACAGGCGAAAGGGGCTTCCCCGGATTGGTGGGCTTCCCCGGAACGCCCGGGACCCCCGGAGGCCCTGGTCGCCCCGGGGGGAAAGGGTTGCCTGGGGGTCCGGGGAGGGACGGAGAACCAGGATACTATGGAGCCAAGGGAATGAAAGGTACCGTAAGGTCATGTGACTGGACAGAACCAGGAAGTGTGTCAGGAAGGAAGCGAAGCGGCAGTGTCTGAACATCACCCATGTGTCTGTGTGTGTTCCAGGTGACCGTGGTTACCACGGCCCCCCAGGGCCCCCCTCCATCCCCGCCAGGCAGGAGTCCGTGGAGAAGGGCGACAACGGAGACAGTGGGGCCAGCGGCCTGCCTGGCTTCACCGGACCAAGAGGTACGCTCCAGCACACACACACTTTCTCACACACACACACACACACACACTCGCTTTAACACGCATGCACACACACACACACACACACGCAGACACTCGCACACAAGCACACACTCCAAAGCACACACGCGTACGCAAAACCACAGCCGGCATTTTGCGTCAAACCCTCTCTCCTCCAGCCTCCATCTTGTGTCCCCAGGTGACAAGGGTTTCCCAGGCCAGCCTGGCCGCCAGGGTCTTCCAGGCCTCCCAGGCTTCCGTGACCAGAGCAAGGGGGAACCAGGGCAGCCGGGCCTCCCCGGGCCCCCAGCCCCCTCAGGGTACCCTGGGCTCAAGGGGGCCCCTGGCATCATGGGCTTCCCTGGATCAACTGGACCCAGGGTTGGTCTCACACACACAAACACACACACACACACACACACACACACACACACCAGACATAGGAAACACACTTATTAGCATAGCATACACAGACCAGCCATAGCACACACACACACACACACACACACACACCAGACATAGGAAACACACATACACTTACTTATTAGCATAGGATACACAGACCAGCCATAGCACACAAACACACACACATGCTTTACATAAGAAATGTACACTCTAAATTAATAGACAGACACACAGACACACAAATGATTTCGACCGTATTGTGTCTGTAGGGCGATGACGGAGGACCTGGTTTCCCTGGCAACCCTGGAAGCCCTGGCCAGCCGGGAGGCAAAGGTGAGTGACCTCGCAGGTTCACTTCCTGGTCAAACCCACCTATCGGCTGTCTCCTCTTCCTGCCCCTCATCCCTCTGCTTCTTATGAGTTCCTCTGTTCATTTCTGTCCTTTTCTTCTCTTCAGGTGAAAGAGGAGAAAGTCGAGCCTACTCTGGTGCTCCTGGAGCCAAGGGCCAGCCAGGAGAGCCCGGGTACCCAGGTAGGGATCACCATCCTGGGCCTCGGTCCTGCCAGCGACCCCATCTCTCCTCTCTCTCTCTCCCTTTGCAAACGCACAACCGCAAAATACACCGAAGCTGTTAACGTTGCTCTCTGAGGTTGTTGTACGAATGCTGCAACAGGGATTGGTCGGTTTGGGTGTTAAACGTGTGGTCTGATTGGTGTGCTTGGTCTCAGGTGGGCAGAGTAACGATGGGGCCCCCGGCGACAACGGTTACCCAGGAGGACCTGGCTTCCCCGGACAGAAGGGAGCCCCTGGAGAGCCTGGGAGGCCTGGACTACAGGGTGAGGGTGGACACACACACACTCACACTCACACACACTCACACACACACTCACACACACACACACACACACACACACTCACACACACGGACTCACACACACACACACACACACACACACACACTCACACACACACACGGACTCACACACACACACACACACACTCACACACACACACACACACTCACACTCACACTCACACACCACACACACACACACTCACTCCTCTTCTCTCCCTCCCCTTCACCCCCGCCCCCCCCCGCAGGTACTCCTGGTTTCCCTGGCCCGAAGGGCCTGAACGGCTACCCAGGAGGCAGAGGTCTGGATGGGCCCGGAGGCCAGCCTGGAGGCCCTGGGGCCTCCGGAGACAAAGGTGAGACACTGGCACTCTCAAGCACACACACACACTCTCATCCACACACCTAAACACACACTTAAAACTACCGACACAGACACACACACAAACGTTGTCTTCTTCTGTGGTTGCAGGTCTATCTGGGTCTCCTGGACTGGATGGGCTCAACGGTCTGGGAGGACCTAAAGGACCTCCCGGAAACCCAGGTCAGCCTCTTCATTGGTTGATTGATTAATTGGCTCGGATTATTGGCTGATTGGCTGATTTGTGTACGGCCTTAGTGGAACCTTGTGGATTTTAGAATCTTGAGCAGATCGACCTGTGTGCTTATCTCAACACCGTACCTGTGTGTGTGTGTGTGTGTGTGTGTGTGTGTGTGTGTGTGGTGTGTGTGTGTGTGTGTGTGGTGTGTGTGCAGGTCAGACGGAGGGGGGTCGTCCCGGGACCCCTGGGGTGAACGGGCTGAAGGGCGAGCGAGGATCCTCCTACCCAGGACAGCCTGGGTACCCTGGGGTCAAAGGAGAGAGGGGCGTGTCAGGTAGGATCATGCAAGCGCCAGTGTAAACACCCTCCAGTACTGCTGGATTATACCAAGTGTGGAATGGGATTCTAATGTGTGTGTGTGTGTGTGGTCAGGTGGTGATGGGCAGACAGGGTTCCCTGGTCTCCCTGGCCCCCGAGGAGAGACCGTAGGCTCTGATATCCCCGGACCTCTCGGTGACCCCGGCCTACCTGGTCTGGATGGGGGGCAAGGTAACCACACGCACACTCCACCTCTCCTTCCGTCTCCCTGCTACTCTTCTACCATCTCTCCTACTCTGTCTCTCCTGCTATCCTTCTATCTCTCCTTCTATCCTACTCTCTCTCCTGCTATCCTTCTATCTCTCCTTCTATCCTACTGTCTCTCCTTCTATCCTTCTACTCTCTCATCCTCTATCTCTTTCTGTCTACTCTCTCTCCTTCTATCCTACTCTCTCTCCTTCTATCCTACTCTCTCTCCTTCTATATCCGTCTATCTCTCCTTCTATCCTACTCTCTCCCTTCTGTCCTACTCTCTCCTTCATCCTTCTATCTCTCCTTCTGTCTCTCCCTCCATCCCTTCCGTCACTCTTCCCCAACCCCCTCTCCTCTTCCTCACCTCCCCTCCTCTCCTCTCCAGGTTTCAGTGGACCTCCAGGCAAAGCGGGGCCCCCCGGGCCCGGCACGGCCCAGGGAGACAGAGGCGATGCTGGGCTGCCAGGTTTCCCCTGGCGCCCCTGGGAGGAAAGGAGATTCTGGAACCCCCGGGGGTCCCGGACTGAACGGAAACCCTGGGGTCAAAGGTCAGCCCACCACCGACAAGATCAGCAAGATCACACTTTAAATTTTGATGTTTTAAAACAAAACCAACACCTTAAACCTGTTCAACACTCTAGCAGAGCCGACCTGCTACATAACTCCATTGGTAGAAAAAGAACCGGAATGTCTTAGGTTTCTGTTCTAAGAACGTTGGCGTTCTAAAGTCGTGAAGTGATTCCGTGGTGGTTCTGACGGGCTGTGTGGTGGCTGTGCGTCCCCCAGGGCTGAGAGGCGATGCTGGGTACAGCGGAATCCCAGGAAGCCCTGGGTATGGAGGAGACCCTGGATACTTTGGAGGCAAAGGGCCCAAGGGTCTGAGAGGTGAGTGGGGTTAGAGGCTTATTTTGAAGATTGACAAAAGGATTCATCCCTCGTCTAAATCATCTCCGTTTTCCATCCTCCTCTTCCTCCATCCTCCTCACCCCCCCCAGGTCCTCCTGGGCGTAAGGGCCTCCCTGGCATCAGCCTCCCACCCAGGGACTACACCAAGCCCTACGGGGACCAGGGCATCCCGGGACAGAAAGGACTTCCAGGAGTCCCTGGAGAACCCGGCCAGCCTGGCCTACCAGGAAGAGGAGGTCAGAACCACACACACACAGACACACACACACACCAACACACACAGACACACACTCATACACACACACACTCATACACACACACATACACACACTCACACACACATCACACACACTCAACACACACACTCATACACACACACACATACACACCAGTACACACCACACACATACACAACACACACACACACACTCATACACACACACACACTCATACACACACACAGTACACACACACACACACTACACACACACACATACACACACACTCATACACACACACACACTCATACACACCTCATACACACACACACTCACACACATACACACACACTAATACACACACAATCATACACACCCGGCCAGCCTGGCCTACCAGGAGAGGAGGTCAAAACCACACACACACACACACACACACTCACACACTGTTACATCCCTAACTGAGAAGAAAGCAGGTCATTAGCTGTCTCCTATGTGCAAAACATAACCCTTCTTCCCTGTATGTGTGTGTGTGTGTGTGTGTTCCAGGTCCTAAGGGCAGGCTCGGCGGGGCGGGGACCCTGGGGAGGGGGGGTTCTCCTGGGCTGGACGGAGCAGTAGGAGAAGCTGGACCTCCTGGGTTCCCCGGAACCTTGGGATTGCAAGGTGTGTATGTATGTGTGTGTGTGTGTGTGCACTATTGTAAAGCTCTCTCTTGGAAGTCGCTTTGGATAAAAGCGTCTGCTAAATGATGTAAATGTAAATGTGTGTGTGTGTGTGTGTCAGCTGTCTGCATGCTGTCATCGTGTGTGTGAGCCCAACCTCGCTCCTCCCCACCCTTACATTCTCGGTCTGTCCCCAGGTGAGTCTGGTTCCCCCGGCCTCCAGGGCCCCCCCGGCAGCGTGGGCCGCAGCAGCAGCATCGGCTACACCCTGGTGAAGCACAGCCAGACCAGCCAGGTACCCATGTGCCCACAGGGCATGGCCCAGTTGTGGGAGGGATACAGCCTGCTCTACGTGGAGGGCCAGGAGAAGGCCCACAACCAGGACCTGGGTGAGCCCGGCACGCACACACGTGTACACACACACACACAACACACGTACACACATATACACGTACAAGCTGACGTCATCTAACTGGACGTCTTAGGACACTTGATTGGTCGTTTTCCCATAAGATGGTATGATTGTGACATCCTCTTTCTTCCCCTCTCTCCTCTACTTCCTCTTTCTTCTCTTTTCTCTCACTCTGCCCCTCCTGGTCTTCCCTTCCCTCCTTCCTCTCCCCATATCTCTCCTTCCCCCCCCTTCTCCTCTCTCCTTCTCCTCCTCTCTCCTCTCCTCCTCCTCCTCCCCCCCTCTCCCCCCAGGTCTGGCCGGCTCCTGCCTCCCTCGCTTCAACACCATCCCCTTCCTCTACTGCACGCCCAGCGAGATCTGCTACTACGCCTCCCGCAACGACAAGTCCTATTGGCTGTCCACCACGGCGCCCATCCCTATGATGCCGGTGGTGGAGGAGGAGATCCAGCCGTACATCAGCCGCTGCTCCGTGTGCGAGGCGCCGTCGCAGGCCGTGGCCGTGCACTCTCAGGACCAGACCATCCCCATGTGCCCCGCCGGCTGGAGGAGCCTGTGGATAGGACACTCCTTCCTCATGGTGAGCTGCTGGGGGCATCATGGGAAATGTAGTTCTGCCGGGAAATGATTTTGGAATTGTTTTTTTATTTTATTTTTTTTATCTTGATTTTGGCCTTGAGATTGATGTTGCCTCTGCTTTCCTCTCTTCTAATCTCCCCCACACACTCCCTCTCCTCTCATCTCTCATCCTTACTCCTTTCCACTTCCTCTCCCCCCTCCCCTTCTCCTATTCTCTCACCTCCCTTCCCCTCCTCTCCGCCACCCGCTCCCCTTCCTCCCCCCAGCACACGGCTGCGGGGGCGGAGGGCGGCGGCCAGTCCCTGGTCTCCCCGGGCTCCTGCTTGGAGGACTTCCGGGCCACGCCCTTCATCGAGTGCAACGGCGCCAAAGGCACGTGCCACTACTTTGCCAACAAGTACAGCTTCTGGCTGACCACCGTGGACCCCGAGCGGCAGTTTGAGCACTCCCCCACCTCCGACACCCTGAAGGGAGGCCTGCAGAGGTCAAGGGTCAGCCGCTGCCAGGTCTGCAGCAAACTCCTGTAAGGGAGGAAGAGGCGAGGAGGAGGAGGAGGGCCGTGAGGGGTGGAGGAAGAGGAGGAGAAGAGGAGGATGTGTGAGAGACTGGTGCATCGGATGAGGAGGAGGCGGAATGCCCCGGAGAGATAAGGAGAGAGAGAGGGATGACGAGGTGATATGAAATACAAACAATGACCGAATGTACGCCCCTCTCCTTCACGTGGGCTAGGGTTAGCTCCGGGAAGAGAGAGTGAGAGTTGTGGAGGAGGGAAAGATAGAGGGGTGATGGTTGGATTGTTAAACACTAGATTATCATTGAACGTGGTGCTATTACCTTTTTGTCGTTGTTGTTGTTGTTCTGTGTCTCTTTTTTTTTCCTTCTTTTTTCGACGCTTATTATTTCTTTTCATTTTTCGTTTTCGAATGATTGTTCCCGGCTACCTCTGGGAATGTGTGCACCCCAAACCCGCCCCCACCCCCACTCCTACCCCCACACCTACCCCCACACCTAACCCCCACACCTACCCCCGACACCTATACCATACCCCACTTGGCACTGATCCAGCCCCTATATGTCCGGGGTTCTGTACAGAACTCAAAACCCCATATGGAGCCTTAGATGTGTTCTGTCTGAACTGAAAACCAGAGTTTTTACTTAGTCACCGTAGCAACGGCATACAAACCTGGTAGGGCTCGCTGACTGTCATTCAAGCACACATACACACACACACACAGACACACACACACTCTTACCATCAACGACTGGCCCCACTGGCTGGTCTCGGAAGCCCGACGGAGTGGTCCGAACTCTAGAACACTCTAGAAGACGTCGAACGTTCTAGAAGCCGAGGACGCGGAACGCCGAGCGGGCTCACTGACAAACCTCTGCTTCCTCTTTCCCCCTTAAGAACCTGTCGTGACCAAAATGTGGCTTTCCAAAGCCCTCTATCCTATACTAGAGACACATTGACCTAATAGGAAGGAGTACACACACACACACACACCTACGCTAGAATGTTTATTATTGTACATATGCTTATGACACACCACATCATGTCATTTTACAGAGCAACGCCTGTTTAGGAATTGACCTTTAAACTCTGATCTGGGAACAGGTATGTTAGCAGGTATAAATTCCCCTCTGTGATCTTTAAAACGTCTGGAATGGAGATCTCAGATCTGTCCTTAAGGTCGTTTAGATTCTGATAGGACGGTATTAGATGTACAAGGTGCTGGGTGTCTCTCGTTTAACCACTATGATCACTATGTGAAGCACACAGAAAACCTCTCTCAGTTTCTGGTAGTCTTATGTAGTCTTAACACGTACAAAACCCAGACTATTTCTATTTGTTTTGGTCTTTATCTCTCTCTCTCTCGCTCTTTGTAATCTAGACTGTAATTATATTACTTTACTTTATCTGTATCCTGGTTCTTTAAAGATATTTGATGAATATTTGTTGTTTTTACTGAACTTTTGTTGTTTATTTCGGAGGGGGGAGGGGGGAGGGCTGATTCTATGGTAGAACAGAAATGTATACATGATTATTCCAATGACACAAAGAAAGGTGGAAATCCTTTGTTGTTTTTTGGGGGTGTATTTTTAACATTACCCTCTTGAATCCACCGTTTCAGAGAAACCTGACAAAATACAAAAGGGTCAATATTAATCATTTCAAATATGCTGTATGTACACGCTGTGGAAAGTGCCTGTAGAGTCAGATTGAATATACCGTTTCCTCAAAGAGGAGACCGCGCACCAACAGGTCTGAAATGTGTATTTCTGTGTTCACGCTATGAAATAAAGTATTGAAACTAAATGATTTTCTAGAATATGTTGCATATGAGCGAGATGATGATGTGAACCATCTGCAAATCTAGCCTTTGTGATTACGGATGAAATTATTTTCCCTAGAGAAACGACTATATTCAGATTGTAGTTTGCTGTGCTGAATAACTGACGAGAGAACATTAAAGTTGAACATTTAGGTGATTTCGTTGCCTCTTTCATTCGTGAACTTACAGCAGTAACGACGACAGAACAACATTTTACGTCTAACTTTATCCTAAGTACATACATCATTGTAAACTTTAATATTACTACAGTCGTGGCCATAAGTTTTGGCAATGATAAATGTGTTTTTCAAAGTAAGCTGAGTTCAGTATTTGAGTAAAATGTTTTCGCATGTTTCTATAGAATACTGGAATACAATAAGGCACATTTCATATTTTTCAAAGCTTTTTTGTTCAATATATGCAAATATAGTCCCCTCTTTCACAGCAGTCAATCTGCTCTTAAAATCCACCTGCCTAGAACTAGTTCACCCTTTCCCCTGTGCTGATGATATGACTTACTGAAATTATGTTAGCAGTAATTTAATGCCAAGGCCCAGCAAGCTTTGCAAACACAAAATGTATATCGCTCCCAATACTTTTGGCCACGGTTGTAGTTTTGTGGCACAGATGCGTAGTGCTAACTGATATGAGAAATCAGGACAGGCGTCTCGACCATAGATATATATAAACACATCTATGGTCTCAACAAATCACAGATACACGTAAAATAACGTGATGACGTAGTAAAAGCGTCGACTACCTCCCAGCTGAACGTATCCAGGGTTCCTTCACCATCAAAACAACAGCGACTTCTGAAAAGCGGACTAATATTTTTCATCTGAATTGGAAGACATCAACAGGTAATGACTATTGCAAATTGCACGAGTGCTTTAAGTGTCGTCTATCGGCTTTTGCACGGCACGATTCATTGCCAAAGGCTTGTGACAGGCTGAATAGATAGACGTGCTATCTACGTGTGTTGTTGTATGGCCAGCTAGCTTGTGCTAGCTAGCTACATAGTCTAGCTACTAAAACTCAACGTTAGAGCTTTTCTGTATAATTTAACT
Organism: Mallotus villosus; assembly: GCA_903064625.1. Taxonomy (NCBI): domain Eukaryota; kingdom Metazoa; phylum Chordata; class Actinopteri; order Osmeriformes; family Salangidae; genus Mallotus; species Mallotus villosus. Next base: position 43,063 of record CAEFZP010003583.1, on the reverse strand, counting down.
GCATATTATTTGGAGTTCGTAGGTGGCAGCTATGCTATCGTAGCCTCTGTTCTGTTTGCCTTCATGCAAGCTAGTGGTAGTAACTCTCGTGAGCTTTTATTGGGCCTAATTTGTAGTATTCTACGTTTGCGATCCAACAAAAGAACAGTTTTCTGAAAGCACGTAGTCTATCTTGTTGTCCAGTCCAAGGATGGAAGGAGAGCATGCAGTCCTGCTAGTTTACCTGCCCTTTTAACTCCATTAAATTCACGACTTGGGTACTATTTGCAAGGGTTCTTTCAACTTTATGTCTGAGAAAATGTCAGGTTGATCCACGAGACATTTCAAGTTCAAGTCTTTTATTGTCAGATGCACAGAACAACACAAGGTCAGACTGGGGCACTGGAATTCTCAGGACAAGACAACGCAAAGCAACCTGACATAACACATAATGACTAAATGTAAATATAAGTACACAGAACATAGATTACATTACTTACATTGACATAGATGTCATCTATGATAAGCTAAAATATAGTAAACCTCCTAATATACAAATAATATACAGCATTCAAAACAGTATACTAAACCTCTAAATACACATAATACACATAATAACCTTATAAACCTATGCTAACCTAAGACGAGTACAATAGTGGAACCAGTAGCTGAAAGTGACAGTGTGTAAAGTGACCACCCACTCTCTCTCCTTCTCTCCCTCCTCATTTGTCAAACACATTATGGTAGATTGTTCATATTCGCGCACATGCATGGCTTTCAGGTGGTGAAAAAGATTGCTAGTGTTTCCACCTTGGGCAACATCTGAATGTTTGTTCTCTTCCAACCTCTCCTCCTTATCCGTCCACTCTTTCCCTCCCGCTCACCTCCATCTCTCTTCTCTTCCCCCTCCTCTCCTCCCTCTCTTATCTCCCCCTCCTCTCCCCTCAGGCACGCTGGAATTCTCCGACAGCCACTCGGACATGTCCTATGTCTTCATCACGGACTCGTCCCAGACCAGCGTCCCCCTGCTGCAGGGCTGTGTGGACGGTGACCTCCCCTTCGCCAAGCGCCTCCTGGAGACGGGCTGCGACCCCAACATCCGGGACAGCCGGGGCCGCACCGGGCTGCACCTGGCCGCCGCCCGCGGCAACGTGGACATCTGCCGCTTCCTGCACAAGTTCGGGGCGGATCTCCTGGCGACGGATTACCAAGGCAACACGGCGTTGCACCTGTGCGGCCACGTGGATACCATCCAGTTCCTGGTGTCCAACGGGCTGAAGATAGACATCTGGTGAGGGGTGAAGAGGGGTAACGTCTGGATTCAGGTGCCAATCGATCTTACCGATGAACTCCAAGCACCAAATCTCCTTCATGGCGTTTGTTATGCCGATAGGTTTGGCGACTAAACGACAGATCGAATAGGCATACTCTTGTAGCATGTCGTTATCTACCTTCTCCACCTTTCACGTGCAGCCAGACATGACGTGTGTGTGTGTCTGTGTGTGTGTGTGTTTATCATCTTCAGTAACCACAACGGGTCGACGCCCCTGGTGCTGGCGAAGAGGCGGGGCGTGAACAAGGACGCCATCCGCCTGCTGGAGGGGCTGGAGGAGCAGGAGCTGAAGGGCTTCAACAGGGGCGCCCACGCCAAGCTGGAGACCATGCAGCTGGCCGAGAGCGAGAGGTGAGGAAGGGGAGGGAGGTGTGATGAGAGGGAGGTGTGATGAGAGGGAGGGAGGGAGGGAGGTGTGATGAGAGGAGGAACGTGGGAGAGGGATAGGTGAGAGGAGGGGTGGGGAAGAGGATGTGTGGAGGGGTTGAACGCAGGAGGAGATGAACGCAGGAGGAGAGGTGGGGGAGAGGGATAGGTGTGAGAGGAGGGGTGGGGGAGAGGGATGAGGTGAGAGGAGGGGTGGGGGAGAGGGATAGGTGAGAGGAGGGGTGGGGGAGAGGATGTGTGGAGGGGTTGAACGCAGGAGGAGATGAACGCAGGAGGAGAGGTGGGGGGAGAGGGATAGATGAGAGGAGGGGTGGGGGAGAGGGATAGGTGAGAGGAGGGGTGGGGGAGAGGATGTGTGGAGGGGTTGAACGCAGGAGGAGAGGTGGTGTGTAGGATGGGAGAGAAGGAGTGCGGATGACTTCGGACGAGGGATTGTGACAAGTGGCCATGTTTCTCCTCCCTCACACTTCTCCTTTCTTCCCCCCCCTCCCTTCTCATTATCCTCCCCCCCCTCCCCCTTACTCCTCCTCCCCCCTCCCATCCCCCCACCTCCTCCTCCCTTCCCTCCCCTCCAGTGCGATGGAGAGCCACTCCCTGCTGAACCCCAGCCTGCAGAGCAGCGAGGGGGTGCTGTCCAGCTTCAGGACCACGTGGCAGGAGTTTGTGGAGGACCTGGGGTTCTGGAGGGTCCTGCTGCTGCTGGTGGTCATCGCCCTGCTGTCCCTGGGCATCGCCTACTACGTCAGCGGGGTGCTGCCCTTCTCCGCCAGCCAGCTGGAGCTGGTGCACTGAGGGAGGGAGGGATGGAGGGGAAGAGAGGAGGAGGAGAGGGATGGGGACCAGAGTTGAGGTCGGGATGTTAGCGAGGGGCTGCTGCTCGTGAGGACGGAGGGGTGAGGACGGAGGGGTGAGGACGGAGGGGTGAGGACGGAGGGGTGAGGATAAAATAGAGGGGAGGGAACAGAGGAGAAGAGAGGAGGGAGGGTGGGGTTCTGGTATTGGACCAGAGTTCCGTGCGGTATGCTAGCTTGGTGGTGTCACTCCTCTGGATGGAGGAGAGGGACTCTGAAATTAGAAGATTTTTTTGTACTGGGCCAAGATTGTTTGTAGAGGTGGATGACAGTGAGGAGGTTAGAGGATGACATTACATTTATACACACACACACTCTCATACATACACACACACCACACACACACACACACACACTCTACATATCTCTCTCACACACACACATCGTGTTAACCTCACCTACTTGCATTGTCTCTTACACTAATTTTCTTTTACATGCAAAAAAAAACCCACATTCACACACTAACAGCATAATTTCCGCAAATGCTTCCTCCCTTCCTACAGTTTTGCACAGTAAAATTCCTTAAACGTGTCTACATTTTCTAGCAGCTGTTATCATCCCACCCCACGGCCAGTTCTGAATGCTGATGTACATACAGGGGAACAGTCAGTGTTCCGATACGGTAGGTTATTCTGTTCTGTAGTGTGGGCGTCGGACATACACCACAAGTGGGCTCTCTCCCCCACACCTGTTCTGGAAGCCAGAAACAGACTCCCAAAGTTGTGACGTTTGTAGCATTCCTTAACGTCTACGTCAGCATGTCGCGTTAGCCCGCCTACAACAGCTGAGGGCCAGCAGGGAGTGGTCTGATTGCTGATCTATTTCAGCTGTATGACTCAGCACGCCTCGTACCTTACTGTCAAACATCATAGGGGGGGGGGTGCATATGTTGCTAAATGTATCAAATACAAAACCAAGTCTCATGGAGATTATTCCAAGTGTTTTGTTGTACTTTTGTTTGTTGTATTCCCTGTATTATCATGTTGTTTAAACCAATGTGTTTTATGTTTGGCTTTCCAGTCCTGTTGCTTAAGTGTATGTTAAATAACGTTTGATTTCATGTTCAAATGAATAAATCATGTATGATTCTGATTCAACTGTCATTGCACCTGTGTGCTGGTGTCTCATGACTCAAAACCTGTTTTGTCCTGACGCTTGTCCTCCATCTTATCTGAGTTGCTCAGGCCATCAAAATGGAGGTCAAAGACACCAACAGTAAAGTAACAGTTGTAATGATTGAGAAAGGGGACAGGTTAAATATTTATTAGTATAAATATGTAAAACTTTAAAACATTTGAAACTACTACTATAACATTTTTAGGAAATTTGAAATGACAGTCATGGAAGAAAATAGTGCAAAACAGTTACTTCTAAATACATGTGATGATTTGCGAGACCACGGCCACGGGAGACCTTGCCAAGCACCAAGTTGGTTTGTTCCTTTGTGCTTGAACCACAGAGGTTTGGACCAATCAGTGTCTTCGGAACTACTGGCAGTTTGGGATGAGGTTGAAGTTAGCCTGTGATGGATGGTGATTGACAGATGGCTCATCCAATCACCTGCCTGCTTTTCACAGTTTCTAAGGATGGCTTCCAAGATGTATGTAACAGACCACATGGAGAGTCTGGATAGGCCACTGAAGGCATATTGACAGAATTACATTGACATTTAGCTGACTTTCTTATCGTCTCACAGTAAGTACAGGGACATTCCCCCGAGGCAAGTAGGGTGAAGTGCCTTGCCCGAGGACACAACGTCATTTTGCACGGCCGGGAATCTAACCAGCAACCTTCTGATTACTAACACGATTCCCTAACTGCTCAGCTACCTGACTGAGAATTACCCCGGAAATGTTTGCGGGGCGGGTGCCTCCCTAGATACGCCCCTAGATACGCCCCTGGTCGGGATCTTTGATTGGAGTGTCATGCTGGTCGAGAACTTGTTCATAATGAACGGCTGGATGGCTCTGCTCTGGGATAGAGAGTGGTGCATCTTGGATTCTACGGATTCTACGGTACAAAGCTAATATTTGATCCTCGGAAATACATCCATTTCGTGCAAGTAGGTAAACAATTACACAACCGATGACGATCAGGATTAACATTATACCTAACACTGTAAGATGTGTTGAACTTTCAGATGGCCTTGTTTTTCCTCTGACCAGAATCTGAAATGAAATGTCTGTCTGCTTTTCAGGGATGATGATGACATATATCCCCTGGTTTGAGTGGTTTATGTTGGTGAAGTTGACTGAAAAGTGTCCATCGTGTCCGTCATCGGTCAGGAATGCACTTCCTTGAAACCCTTTGAGTTTACCTGCAATACAATACAAAGTTGCCCTGGTCAGAGTAAAATATAGCATCCGGGTTCTCAGGCCTCACGCATCGACCATGAGACACACGCATTTCAGCCCGTTCACACACTCTCACGTCACACCTAGCATTTGCTCACGCTGAGAAGGCAACGCCAGCCAAGTTGTTCTGCTGTTTTATTTATTAATGTTCGCACGGGTGTACTATGTAAGCAGGGGACGGGGGACGGACGAACCTGATAGAACACTAGTTTATAGGCTATGTAATATAAACTGACACTCATACACATTCTGTCATAGCCTACCTGCTGTCGTCCGAAGTTGTCCAAGGTTTTCAAGAGAGCCATTGACTAGCTTTCGAAGATGCACTTGTATGTCAGTCAGTTCATTTGTGTCAACGCAGAATTCATGACTCAAGTTCCCCTTCCTCTTCAGCATATAATTTCCTTGGGTTGAAGATTTTCAATCTGATCTCTTCCATGAGGGTATTGTTAGCGTCACAAAACAGTTCGTACACACCTCCGTAATTGTATTCCGCCTCGTTAAAAATGATCTTATTGTCGCTTATTGTAATCTTATCCTTGAAACTTTGTGTCGGTTCGCCTTTTTCAACAACTGACTTTTCGATCTTGACTCCCGACAGTCCTGACAGAGTCCTCATATACTTCAGCAAACAGTTAGGTTCGTATTTAGCGGTTAAAGTCACAGTTTCCTTAACAGTCCCATAACGATGTACAGGAGTTGTGCACACCAGGGCCAAACTATTTAGAAGGACGATGATAACTAATCCTACGACTTGCATTGTAAGTAGAAACATTGTTTCTCCAAAGCGTAGGTTTACCGTCCTTGTTCAGCGGGAAATGTGCTTGAATAAAAAATAGCTGGTTAGCTAGCTCAAGCCTGGCTCTGCCCTCCTAGGAATCCACCAATCGCAGTCAAGTAGGTAGGAAGTAAACATTATGTGGCACGTGAAAGTTGGTGAGCCGGGGTATACTGTCAATGGGCTTCAAATGCATGGTAGAAAAGTAAAACAAATGGGGTAATTCAGCTATTCTGTAAAGAAGCATTGCAACATTCCACTTGAACGAGCATATTTGTTATATTATTCCGCTGCCATAGTCATTAGAGCAACAGTTGAGTGATAATGACATGTGCATAACATCGTTCAAATAAATGTAGGCTACAGTAGCCTAGCCTACAGTATTGTGGTAGGATTGATCGATATCTCGATAGATTAGCTTTAATTTAGTGCCACGGTAGAAAAACTGACAGGCGATGGCCTCCTGGGGCTAGTCCGTGTCCCAGGATAAAATGACGCAATGTCAATAGTGTGGAAAAATGCCATTGGTGTAGCCTATATTTTTATACTCGCTATTAATACATAATTAAACTCATAACGTTTTGTTTCTCTTAACTTCGGGTTTTCACTTCAATAGGTGACTGACTTTACTCGTCGTCGAAACGTAGGCTATCCTAATTCTATAGCAAGAACCCATAGGCTACTTTTCCCATTTTAGGCTATATAAAAAGTAAGATGTTGGTCTACTGGACTATTAGGGACAGCTAAGCACCGGATCTGGCATGAGAGACATCGACGGTGTGTAGTTGAGACTCAGGAGGTTCTTTTTATGGCAACAATGGCAAAAAACATTCTGATGTGTGTGTTTACTCTGTCACCCTGGGTGGGGAAAGAGTGAGAGGGAAGAGAGAGAGAGAGAGGGGGGGGGGAGGAGAGATACCATAAATACTAGGCTAGTTATTGTCATGTTTCACTGGGAAGACCATATTTGATCTTCCTCATCTCACCTCATATCTCTCTGCCTATCAGCTCAGACCTCAGCTAGCCTTCACTGAAGGACAGCCAATAACATATATCGAGTGAAAACATTTCCGGATGACACGTGCTGTGGCCCTTGATGTTATAATCTGAACACAATTCACCACACACAGTTCTGATTTGACTGATGGTTGGCCACCATCCACTTTGTGTTGATTATGACAGCCTGTTGTGTAGTGTTGTCGAACGACAAAAAGTACACGAATACATAGGATCTTTAAGAAAAGTAATTGTCATAACTACATTAAAACGGTCTAAATAAATAGTTTGAGAATAGTGATACCTCCTCTTACAAAAGGCGCACAAAATAAATGAAATATATATGTCCTGCAAAATGGTTTAGTAGTCCACCCCTGCGCTGAGTAGGGGGGGGGGATTCCCCTTCAGTGACGGTGTGGTGGCATGTTTCATCATCCTTGCGGTTGTTGCATCCTGTGTCACGTGATGTCCTTTCAGACGTTCTGTTGAGAACTGGGGGTGGGGGTGCTCTACGGATATGTCGTGCGTTTTTTTAACCTGTCGCTTTTTTAGTTATCTTGTTACATTAACATTGATACATCCAATGATTTAAAGTGGGAAAAAACAGAATCATAAACAATTTAGTTGTAATATTTACTTTCAGCAAATGAACATATTCTATACAATACTAACTTTTAAATAGACATTGATACTGAAACACACATGAAACTTAAAACATTAAGAAAATGTTGTTACATGTAGAAACAACTGACCCAGTGTGCTATAGAAGGAGAATACATTTGAAACATTGATCACCACACACAGTTGCTAACTATATTCTGGGGAAGGTCCCTTTAACACTAAATCTGAGTCTTGCTGGCAGGTCACATTCCAGTTGATGTTGGCCTGCACTGTGCACTTTCAGAAAATACTTGGCAGTTGATTGGATGAACCATCCTATCGTACATCACAGGCTAACCCATCAACGTAGGCTATTGCTGGTAGTTCCTCATAAGAGTCTGATTGATTCAGGCACAAAAGCACAACTTGGAATGGGGTTTTTGCATTGTCGTGGTCTCGTAATTCCAGCAGTCTCTCAAGGCTTCAAATAATATCTTTAGAGTGTTGAGCTAACAAGATGGGCTCTCTTTGCAGTCACAGACTTAACATAAGACTTAAGTTTGACTTAAGTTTGTTCACACAGTATTTAAGTTAACAGCGAATATTAAAAAGGCCATCTTAAAATTATTCTCTATCACATTTAAAACATTATTCTATAAATATATGAAAAAGTAACTTCATGGACGAAGTCGTGAACACCACCTTTTTACTCAAAGAATGACAATAACCCATTGTAGTGCATGTCATTATTTGTTAGCTTTTAAATCCTTTGTTAGCTTCTCTGCTGGTAACAGCTTGTAGCATCATTTACATTTACATACATTTTACATTGTCATTTAGCAGATGCTCTTATCCAGAGCGACTTACAGTAAGTACAGGGACATTCCCCCTGAGGCAAGAAGAAGAGCAGGGATGATGGTGTTGAAGGCAGAGTCCACAAACAGGATCCTGGCGTAGGATGCTGGGGAGTCCAGGTGCTGGAGGGTGAAGTGGAGGTCCATGTTAACTGCATCGTCTGCAGACCTGTTGGCTGTGTAGGCAAACTGCAGGGGGTCCAGGAGAGGGTCTGTGATGGACCAGGTCAAGGCGACAGGTCTGTAGTCATTAAGTCCTGTTGGCCTTGGCTTTTTGGGAACAGGGCTGATGGTGCAGGACTTGAGACCAGCGGCACATGGCATATCCCTGCTGTTGATTTCCTGATTCTTCTGATCTCCTCTTCAGGCATGTCTTTACAAAGTAGACTAACATGCAAAAACCGTACACAACCAAAATCGCCCCCCCACACACGACAACCCAATAAGGAACCAGAATGTAGTGCGACGTTTCTTTTTCGGTGACTTGAAGTTTGACAGCATTTGTATAACACCGATCTTGCCCCAGACTGCAGTAGAAGCAAACCAGCGTCAGATTCTCGCGCGTCCGCCAACGCCACTGAAAAGTTGCCCGCTGATGTTGCAATCCTTTGACACCGACACCCTCCCCTCCAAGTCGGCATTAGCGGTCGCGTTGCGTGGTAGTATTTACCTCCACAACGACATTCCCATCAAGTCTTTTCCAATGAACGAGTGGGTTATTCAGTCCCACAGTTTGGCAGAAGCAGCGAAGTAAAGCGTTCCCTCCGACAAAGGTAGAAACCATTTCTGGAATTAAAACTTCCAATTTATATTCGGCGACCACAGTCCCCCCGCACATCCATTCATAAAATCCTCGATCGTTGTACTGAGCACGGCGGATGAGCACATTGTGGGAGATCTTTTGACTTTGCATAGATATTCTGTCACCATACAGTTCATTCAATGTGTCGTTGACAGCAACAATCCTCTCAATGCTGCCATATTCATAGCCCTTATAAATGAACCTCCAGCTAGCGGGATCATGGCACGAACAATCGGTGCAAGGCAAACGAACGGACTCGTCCACAGCTACTTTAAGAACTATGGGTACAGCAGAAGATCTCACGAGTGATGCAACGAGTACGTACCCGCATAGCATTGCAGCTGTTCGCATCATCGTTGTGGGTTAATCTCAAATAGGCTACCGAGATAAACTTTCTTGCTCCGTCAATCCGATAGCAATTCGTTTTGAGCGTTGTAAAATGTGTTTAAAGTCACGCAGCTAGGAGTTACTTCATGGGCCGCTGTCTGTCACACCCCTCACGCACTCTAACAATCGCACGTGTATCCCACCTACTTACTCTCTATGCTGAAGTTCCATTCAAATTAGCTCCTCCGTCCGAACTGGGTTTGCGTGTCATCCTTTTGTGCAGGGGCCATGCTAATCTTCTCTGTATCGATCCAATTTTATTAGATGTGCTGCCGTAGCGAACCGTCCGAACTGGCTGAGACGGCGTCACTCTGATAGAAATGTGTGCCACCCGGTGAAGAATACGTCCAGAACCTAACCAAGTGACATAACACACGTAATCATGGTGATTCTAAACAAACTTACACACACACACAGCCACCACTAATATTAAAACTCAGCTGACATTCCACAAAACCGACGACCAGAACAAACACAACATTCATAAATCACAATCAAAACATGAATTTGAAGCACCCATAATCCCTTGCGGCCGCTCTCTCGGGTCGCTACAATATTGAGCTAAATCAATAAAATAATGTCGTTCTGATATCTGATAACTTGATATCCAATTCGTATACCGTTAAGTGTCAAATGTGCTAGATAATGTCAGGCATTGTCAACAATTAAATACACACACACACACACATAAAGGCCTCATAATACACACAAGTGCAGACAATCACTAAACTCACTCTCAACAGCATGGATTCACAAAACAAACACACAGTCTTTCTTAACTCTGCTTGTCCAATATTGCTCGTGTAATCTAATAACATGCCTCAGCAATACAGGATAACCTCAACAGTAATTTAGACACTTTCATTTCTCATCTTCAATCCCACACACACTTTCACACTTGCTTTCATCTCTCTCTCCCCCCTCTCTCTGTCACACTCTGACAGTCACTTTGAGCGGTTCATGGGGTGGCTCTCTGGCAAACTGTGTCTCTGTCATCCACTCTGAGGAAGGGGAACTATATATACACAACCATGAAGTTGATAAAAGATTGTCGTGTTGACTAGTGCTTCACTGTAATATGCACTATTGTAATTGAGATGTTAGGGGTTAGTTGTAACCCTAACTCAAAACAAATTCCTCGTATGTAAGATAAGATATGCGCTACCTTTATTCGTCCCACAATGGGAAGATTCAGGGTCATTCAGTCCTAGGACAGCGCTGCACTTCCTGATCAGTCTGTCTAGTCTCCTCCTGTCAACTGCTGACATACTGCATGGGGAGTCAGATCGTTGAGTGGTTAGGGTATCGGGCTAGTAATCAGAAGGTTGCTGGTTCGATTCCGGCTGTTCAAAAATGATGTTGTGTCCCTGGGCAAGGCACTTCACCCTACTTGTCTTGCGCGAATGTCCCTGTACTTTACTGTAGTGTAAGTCGCTCTGGATAAGAGCATCTGCTAAATGACTAAATGTAAAATGTAAATGTACTGCTGCTCCAGCAGACCATGGTAAATGGCTGATGCTACCACCGCGTCATAGAAGGTCCTGTGTTGACCTGAGTCTCCTGAGCAGGTATCTGCTCTGGCCATTCTCGTACAGGGCTTGGAGCCCCCCCCACAAGTTTCACTAGCCCCCCCAAATAAAAAAATTAAAACAACTCATATTTTAAATCTAAATGTGTTAATTTCTCTCCATAAAACCCACTAGAGGACACTATTTAAAAGGATATTTTCAAAAAATTCCCAGACCCCCCTAATTTTGCTGGGTCACAGGAAAAATAATAGGTTTTATCTAGGGGCTTAGCCCCACCAAAAGTAGGAACCTAGATTCGCCAATGGTTGCGAGTCCTGTGTAAACTTGCGTGGCAGTTAACATGATTCTGATATCACTAGATGGAGCTTTTTGCCCACAAATAGCTCCATCTAGTGTCCAACAATGAAATACAGACTATATGAGGCAATCACATGAAAACAATCCAACAACATTTTATTTAAGATTAGTCTGGAGATGAGGCCAGGGTCTGGGCCTGGAACTTTCAGAGTCACAGTGGGCTGGGGGTGCATTTTGTGGCAAGACCCAACACAGCCCTGAAAATGCACCCCCCCATGTAATTTCTGTATGTGGAATCTGAGATGTGGAAGGTGGAGTGTTTGATCCCAGGTGCTGGTGAATGTCAGACAAAAGTAACATTTTGCGGTGGGTATGTATCTTGACACAAGAGGTCATATACCGTGTTTCTTTGAATAAACGCTGCGGCGTTTATTAAACAACGTTCATTTTTGGTGCGACGTTTATTCGAAGATATACGGTATGTTAATAGCTGTCGTCAGGTTGAAAAAAACATTTTCCAAAAGTTGAAAAAATGAAATTTGATAGAAAGTTGAGAAAAAACGGATTAAAAAGATTTAGAAATATTCTAGACAAAAAGTTTCAATAGTTTGTGTTCAAACTTATTTTGTCACATCTGGACCTGATAGGTAGACAATACTAAGGTTGGTTACTCGTTATAGCCTACAGTTCAAATGAAAAGTCCTGCCAAATGATAATCGGTAAAGATAGCGGGGTGACACCTGGTGTGGTAAATCACATTTCCGCGGTGGCACGCGACCACCAGGCCACTCCCCGAACACGCTCGTGCCCCTGAGCTGGAAGTTGAAACTCTCTGAATAAACCTGTACAGCTTTTACTGTTTGGCGAACGAGGACCAGTCGTGACACTGGAAGATTCGCGGAGCGTCCGGTGACTGCAGAATCTCCGCGGTGAAACTATCCTCGTTTGAACTTCGATGCGAAATTCTGAGAGAGAAAGTATTTGTGAGAAGGCGCTGGAGACAAAACGTCCTGTTTCTAGCTAGCCTGTCTTCTCTGCTTCAAGTCAGCTCACACTGAACCCAAACATACTCAGTACTCTGGAGAGAAGGTGAAATAATACAAGTGTCTCTCATCCTTTCTCGAACTTTCTCACATACTCTCATTATCTCACTCTTTCTTCTCTCCGCCTCCACTAAACTCCACCCTTTGACAGAACCAGGAAATCACTCCCTCTTCCCACAACAGTTGTTATTCGGAAGAAACGAAACTAATCTCTCTTTCTTTCTCTCGCTGGCTCGCTGGCTCCCTCACTCTCTCTTTTTGTGTTTCTGTGTGAGACAGAGCGACCCTCACTACCACTCCAGCATGGCCCAGCAAGGAGTTGTTCTGGACCAGGACCAGTTCTGCTGTTCTGTCTGTCTGGACCTCTTAAAGGATCCTGTCACCCTCCACTGTGGTCACAGCTACTGTAGCAGCTGTATCGAGGGCTGCTGGGACCAGGATGAGCAGAAGGGAGTCTACAGCTGCCCCCAGTGCAGACAGAGCTTAACTCTGAGACCTGCTCTGAAGAGGAACAACATGCTGGCTGAGGTGGTGGAGAAGCTGAAGGAGACAGGAGGAGCCCAGGCCGCCCCCTCTGAGCTGACCAGTCCAGCTGGGCCAGGAGAGGTGACCTGTGACCTCTGCACTGGGCCCAGGAAGCAGAGAGCCCTCAAGTCCTGTCTGGTGTGTATGGTGTCCTACTGCCAGACTCACCTCCAGCCCCACTACCAGGTTCCTGTACTGAAGAAACACAAGCTGGTGGAAGCCACGTCTGGACTGCAGGAGATGATCTGCTCCAGTCATGACAAGCTGCTGGAGGTCTTCTGTCGGACAGACCAGCAGTGTATCTGCTATCAGTGTGTCATGGAAGAACATAAAGGCCATTACACGGTGTCAGTCAAAGATGAGAGAGAGAAGAAACAGGTAAGACCAGATGCATTCTTTGGTGACTGAGTAACTAAATTAAAATATGAAAGCGTAGAGAATGGAATAATTAATGTTTATCATAAATATATTTTAGAATAAAAATAGAGAGACATACTGAATTCAGCTTTACTTGCATGTGATGTGTGAACAGGTTATGGAGGATGTAGAATAGAAAATACTACAATATTATATCAAGCTAGATTATTGAACGTATCACCACTGGACTAGTGAACCCTCACTCAACAGTTATGACACTGTTACTGATCTCATATGAGTCCAAAGTCTGAACTCTTGCTTGGTCTAGAGCACTACACATATTCAACAAGGGCAGGACACTTTTATAACCAAGCTAACTGGATACATGGTGTGAATTACCATCAAAGCAAAATAACCTGTACACGACTACCTTAACTCTAACCCCTATAGTACACGCTGGATATTTAGGTGTTCAACACCAGCTGTGTTCAGTGTTGGTGTTCAGTGTGTTCTGACAGAGGTCCTCTCCACCAGAGTCCTGTACTGTAACTCCTACTGTGTTGTTGTCATGTGTGTTGTTCTCCAGGACAAGCTGGTCCTGAGTCAGCAGGAAGTCCAGCAGAGAGTCCAGCAGAAAGAGAAGGAGCTGAAGGAGCTCCAACAGGCTGTGGAGTCTTTCAAGGTCAGCATCAGGATCTCCACTACTGGAGCTGTGCAACTGGGAGATACCTGGATAGGACAGGTGGACTCTCTACATTCAGGAAGACTGGTGTCACTGGAGGGATATCTTGATGTATTTCTCTGTCTGTCTGTATATCTCCCCCTCTCTCTCTCCAGTGCTCTGGTCAAGCAGCAGAGAAGGACATCGAGAGGATCTTCACTGAGCTGATCCGCTCCATTGAGAGAAGGCGCTCTGAGGTGAAGGATCTGATCAGAGCCCAGCAGGGGGCAGCAGTGAGTCAGGCTGAAGGACTGCTGGAGAGACTGGAGCAGGAGATAGCTGAGCTGAGGAGGAGAGACGCTGAGCTAGAGAAGCTCTCACACACAGAGGACAACATCCACTTCCTCCAGGTAACTAGACTACCCTGGCAGCTGAGATCTGAAGCTACCTTCACTGTCTGATCATCTATGTAGGATCTCTGCTCAACCTGTGTGTCTGTTCATCTGTCTCTCTCTCCCCCCTCTTTCTTTCTTTATCTCTCTCCCCCCCTCCCCCCTCTCTCTCTCCAGAACTACCAGTCTCTCTCCAGTACCAGTGTATCTTCAGATGTCCCCAGCATCTCTGTTCCTCCTCTTCAGTACTTCAAACACGTGACTGAGGTGGTCTCTGAGCTGAGAGACAAACTAGAGGAGCTGATCCAGAGAGAGTGGTCCAACATCTCCACCACAGGTGAGCTGGTTAAACACAGCAGGTCTGGAGGAACAAGCCTCATGGATCCAGGCATAGTTTGGAGTAGAATGTTTCTTCTTAACACATGTCTGTGTGTGTGTGTGTGTGTGGGGAGGGCGGAATATATGTGTGTGTGTGTTTGGGGGGGTGTTTGTGTGTGTGTACATAAATGTGTGTAAGTGTGTGTGTACAAATATATATATGTGTGTGTGTATGTGTGTGTCTCCAGCCTCCGAAGTGGATGTTTTACTGCCTCCAGAGCCCAAGACCAGAGCAGACCTCTTATCATGTGAGTCTCTGATGTGTCCAGGTCTCTCTCCACTGACACGTGTTGAATGATGAATCTGATCTAGAACAACAGCAGCTTTAACATGGGGACACATGAATGGACTTGTTATTATCTCTGATCTGGTCTCTGCTCTGCTCCCAGATTCCTGTCAGCTCACTCTGAACCCAAACACAGCAAATGCATATCTCTCTCTGTTTGAGGAGAACAGGAAGGTGACATGTCTAAAGCAGCAGCAGCCATATCCTGCCCATCCAGAGAGGTTCACCTACCACAGTCAGGTGCTGTGTGGAGAGGCTCTGTCTGGACGCTGTTACTGGGAGGTGGAGAGGAGAAGTGCTTGTGTTCACATGGCAGTCTCATATAAAGACATCAGCAGAACAGGCAACAACTCTGGCTTTGGTAACAATAACAAGTCCTGGATTTTGCGGTGCTTTAGTGATGGTTACACGTTCACACATAACAGAGTTGAGACTGCAGTATCAGGCCCTCAGTCCTCCAGAGTAGGAGTGTACCTGGATCACAAGGCAGGTACTCTGTCCTTCTACAGTGTCGTCTCTGACACAGTGACCCTCCTCCACAGAGTCCAGACCACCTTCACCCAGACACTCTACCCTGGGCTTTGGCTTGGTAACTATGGTGCCAGTGCAGAGATTATGAAGCCGTGGTAGAGTCTTGCAGGGGAGTGACCTTCATACCATCATACAGAACCTTGTTACTGGTTTAGTTGGTTTATAATCATTGTTCTTTTGTTCTATAATGTGATTGTATGTGACTTCTGTTTAAGTGATCAGTTCATAGTTGTCTCTCTGCTACTTTGAACTCCTGCTGGTGGTTATAATGGACCTGAACAGCTGAATAAAGACATGTGAAGCTGAAAGACGTCTCTCATTATTTACACTGTAGAAGAAGGATTTGTGTTTCTGACTCCTATTCATCTACAGCCTCTCTCCCTGTCTCCATCCCTCCCTTTCTCTCCTGTTCTCCCTTTCTCACTCTCTTTTTTATTCCTCTTCATCTCTTTTCTCTCTCTCTCATTGCAATGTTGCACCTTTACCACCAGGGGGCAGCACATCCACACAGGTCATTTGGATTGATTTCCCTCTGGAAACTCAATATCTGAACCCTCACAGCCCTCATCCCTCTCTCTCCTTACCTTCATCCCTCTCCTCCCTCTTTACGTCTTGTCCTCCCTTCATCTGTTGGTCTCGCCTCCATTGTTCTGGCTACACGACACACCATCGAGTCATCATTGCAAATATTTGATACATTAACCACAAACACATTTGATTTGTATAGACTCTTTTTTTTTACAATGTCACAGAGGGCTTAAATACGCCCATAGAACTGCACCTACTGACCAAACCGGTTTCATTCTGGGTCGACACTCATTTACAAATATCCGACGGCTTTTGAATATTATTCACTCCCCTGCGTCCAGTGAGGTACCTGAGGTGGTCATCTCACTGGACGCAGAGAAAGCTTTTGACAGGGTTGAGTGGGAATATTTATTCACGTGTTTAAAGAAATTTGGGTATGGTCCAAATTTTATTTCATGGATCAAACTTCTTTACAGCTCACCCAAGGCCTCGGTGGTTACAAACGGCAGGCAATCACAGTATTTCACTCTGTCGAGAGCGACCCGTCAGGGATGTCCAATTAGTCCACTGTTATTTGCCTTGGCCATAGAGCCCTTATCCATCGCACTCAAATCATTGCCATCTATAAGTGGAATTTTCAGAGGAGGAGATGAGCATAGACTAAGTTTATATGCCGATGATTTATTATTATTTGTTTCGGACCCTATTCTTAGTGTACCTCATATCATCCATGCTCTGTTAAGATTTGGTAAATTTTCCGGGTATAAACTGAACTTTAGTAAAAGTGAATGCTACCCTGTTAACAACTTGGCTCTTCAAATCCAGGATAATGTTTTACCGTTTAAAATGTCTAGAAACGGTTTTAAATATTTGGGCATTAACATCACAAGAGATATGAAAAACCTCTACCAGGAAAATTTTGCTCCTCTACTTGATAAAGTCAAACTAGATCTAAAGAAATGGAGAACACTCCACTTGTCCTTAGCAGGTAAAGTGAATTGCATCAAGATGAGTGTGCTCCCAAAATTCCTCTACCTGTTTCAATGTATCCCACTTTACCTTCCTAGGTCTTTCTTTAAAGGTATTGATAGCGCTTTTATTTCTTTTATTTGGAATGGCAAGAACCCTAGGGTACGTTTAGAGCTTCTACAGAGGCCTAAATTACAGGGAGGCCTAGCTCTTCCTAATCTTTTCTACTACTACTGGGCTGCAAATGTTCAAAAAATAATGTTTTGGCTTCATACTCCGGATACAGACTGGTGCCAGTATGAAGCTACATCATGCATCTCAACGTCTCTCACGGCTCTGGTCACTTCCAGCCTTCCCGTTTCTACTACCCAGTTCACAAACAACCCAATTGTCATCAATACTTTGAAGATCTGGTTTCAAATGAGACGGTTCTTTGGTTTCAAACAAACTCTTAGCTTAAGCCCTATATGCAACAACCATCTTTTCCCCCCAGCTAAATTAGATGCTACATTCTCTTTTTGGCGGAGACAAGGCATTTCTAAATTTAAAGATATGTACATAAATCGTGTATTTGCCAGCTTTAATGACTTATCACAAACATTTGGCCTTCCTCGATCTAGCCTGTTTCGATATTTTCAAGTACGCCACTTCCTTATGAGCCATGACCCCAACTTTCCAAATGTATCTTCAGTGTCAGGCTTAGATGATCTGCTAGAATCCCCATTCAATTCGAAAAGGCTAATTTCTAGAATACATGATGATTGTATAGCTTCTCTTAAAACCATAACCATCGCGAAGATAAGGGCGGACTGGGCGGATGAATTGGGGGAAGACATGGAAGATGACATGTGGAACTGTGCTTTACTAAGAGTGAATGACAGCACTTCTTGTGCAAAATTAAGTATAATACAATTTAAAGTTTTACACCGGACTCACTTTTCCAAAGCAAGATTAGCTAAAATATATCCTGATTCTGATGCTAGTTGTAACAGATGTCACCACACCCCTGCCAATTTAACCCATATGTTCTGGTCATGCCCTGCTCTGGTCACTTAGCCTACTGGTCTATGATTTTTAAAACATTATCTGAGGCGCTCAATACTGATTTCCAACCAAATGCAGCAGCAGCTATATTTGGTATCACAGATCGTAGACATTCTATAGTAAGAAAAAGTTATAAAAACATATTGGCCTTTGTGACTCTGCTTGCACGCAGAAGAATATTACTACATTGGAAATCAAAAAACCCTCCCAAAGCGTCTTTGTGGATGTGTGACCTGATGCACTTTATACAATTAGAGAAAATTTAATACTCGCTTAGGGGGTCAAGGGACAAATTCTACTCCACCTGGGATCCGGTTTTGAAATACATAGGGAAACTCAAAACTATACCTGATACCCCATAGCAATATTTCTTGCATCAGGGCCCTGTAGCGTACAGTAGTTTTCCTTTTCTTTTCTTTTGGTTTAATTACCGATTTGGTCACTTCTAGGCCAAACCAATTATAAAACTGTCTTTCGGATAGAGTACCGTATGTATGCATGATGCATTGTCTGTGTAATTACGATGTGGATTGATGCTGGCATGTCAGCCTATAATGTAGAGTGTTTGTGAATATGCATGTGAACAAGTACATGGTGACATTTGGCACGACTAAGTATGAGGACCTTGCTTACTATTTTATTTATTTATTTTTACTGTATTTACTTTTCTATTTTCTTCTTTTTGTTAGTCTAAGTGTGTGTACTACATGTTCAAGTGGGTGGGGTGGGTGGGATACTGTTGTTCGTATGTGTATGTAAACAAAAAACAACAAAAAACTATGGATATGTCTGCTAAAATGTATGCTCAGAATATGAATGTGTTCATAAACATTTCCAAATAAAAAGAATTATAGAACTGCACCTAAACCAACCTAAACCATAAAGACCCGAGGTTGTTAAAGTGGAACCAAAAACTATGGCCACTGTAAATAAGGCAAGGGTCGTTATAGAACACACCTGATTCAAATGAATGGGTCGTTATCCAGCTCTGCAGAAGCCTGCTTATGACCAGTATTTGAAAGTAAGAAAACATTTTTTTTTAAGTTTAAATACTTTTTCTTCAAAACTTTTTTGTCACATCTGAACCTGATAGCTGTCCTCAGAATATGTGACCTCTCTGTTACATGGCTGAAAATGTCTGACACACCAACCAAACCATCTCAGGTGACATATCTGTTTTTGTCATGTAGAACCTGATCACCCATCTGGTTAAGTTCTGGAAACAAGAGGTCACATATGTTGATAGCTGTGTTCAGAATATGACAGAGTTAGCAGGTCCAGATCTCTAAAACAAAAAAATACAATGTGAGAGACAGCTGTCTCCGTTCCGTTTGGTTGCGATATGGGACGAAAGTGGTTTATGCGTGCATTACCACGAGGGGGTGCCTTTCAGGGTGGGGGTGCACCTGGGGGCACAACAAATCCCCAGAGGCTTCTTGAAACGAGATTGACTGACAGCTCTTCTTCTTCTGTTGATTTATTGGCAGCTGTTACTCAACGATAACCACCCCGCTCAAAATCCTGAACTTTCTGCGGGGTTTTAGCAGGTTAGACACAATTAAGGTTGGTTTGTTACTTGTTATAGCCTACAATTCAAATAAAAAAACTGCCAAATAATGATAATAGGTAACGATAGCGGGATGGCACCTGGGGTAGCAAATCAGATTTCAGCAGTGGCACGTGGCCACCAGGCCACTCCCTGAACACGCTCGTGCCCCTGAGCTGGAAGTAGAAACTCTGAAACCTACACAGCTTTAACTGTTTGGCGAACGAGGACCAGTCGTGACACTGGAAGATTCGCGGAGCGTCCGGTGACTGCAGAATCTCCGTGGTGAAACTATCCTCGTTTGAACTTCGATGCGAAATTCTGAGAGAGAAAGTGTTCGTGAGAAGGCGCTAGAGACAAAACGTCCTGTTTCTAGCTAGCCTGTCTTCTCTGTTTCAAGTCAGCTCACACTGAACCCAAACACACTCAGTACTCCGGAGAGGAGGTGAAAGAATACAAGTGTCTCTGATCCTTTCTCGAACTTTCTCACATACTCTCTCTGCTTATATCACGCTATCATCTCTCCGCCCCCCTAAACTCCACTCTCTGCTAGTACCAGGAAATCACTCCCTCCTCCCACAACAGTTGTTATTCTGAAGAAACGAAACTCATCTCTCTTTCTCTCGCTCACTCCCTCACTCTCTCTCTCTATTTGTGTTTTTGTGTGAGACAGAGCGACTGTCACTATCACTCCAGCATGGCCCAGCAAGGAGTTGTTCTGGATCAGGACCAGTTCTGCTGTTCCATCTGTCTGGATCTCTTAAAGGATCCTGTCACCCTCGCCTGTGGTCACAGCTACTGTAGCAGCTGTATCGAGGGCTACTGGGACCAGGATGAGCAGAAGGGAGTCTACAGCTGCCCCCAGTGCAGACAGAGCTTCACTCTGAGACCTGCTTTGAAGAGGAACAACATGCTGGCTGAGGTGGTGGAGAAGCTGAAGGAGATAGGAGGAGCCCAGGCCGCCCCCTCTGAGCTGACCAGTCCAGCTGGGCCAGGAGAGGTGACCTGTGACCTCTGCACTGGGCCCAGGAAGCAGAGAGCCCTCAAGTCCTGTCTGGTGTGTATGGTGTCCTACTGCCAGACTCACCTCCAACCCCACTACCAGGTTCCTGGGCTGAAGAAACACAAGCTGGTGGAAGCCACGTCTGGACTACAAGAGATGATCTGCTCCAGTCATGACAAGCTGCTGGAGGTCTTCTGTCGGACAGACCAGCAGTGTATCTGCTATCTATGTAGCATGGAAGAACATAAAGGCCATGACACAGTGTCAGCCAAAGATGAGAGAGAGAAGAAACAGGTAAGACCAGATGCATTCTTTGGTGACTGAGTAACTCACTTTAAATATGAAAGGGTAAGAGAATGGAATAATTGTTTATCGTAAATGCAGTTTAGAATAAAAATAGAGAGACATACTGAATTCAGCTGTACTTGCATGTGATGTGTGAACAGGTTATGAAGGATGTAGTATGCTACAATATTATATCAACCTAGATTATTGAACGTATCACCACTGGACTAGTGAACCCTCACTCAACAGTTATGACACTGTTACTGATCTCATATCAGTCCAAAGTCTGAACTCTTGCTTGGTCTAGAGCACTACACATATTCAACAAGGGCAGGACGAGTTTTATAACCAAGCTAACTCGATACATGGTGTGAATTACCATCACAACAAAATAGCCTGCACACCGACTACCTTAACTCTAACCCCTATAGTACATGACTGTACTGGATATTCAGGTGTTCAACACCAGCTGTGTTCAGTGTGTTGTGACAGAGGTCTTCTCCAACAGAGTCCTGTACTGTAACTTCTACTGTGTTGTTGTCATGTGTGTTGTTCTCCAGGACAAGCTGGTCCTGAGTCAGCAGGAAGTCCAGCAGAGAGTGCAGCAGAGAGAGAAGGAGCTGAAGGAGCTCCAACAGGCTGTGGAGTCTTTCAAGGTCAGCATCAGAATCTCCACTACTGGAGCTGTGCTACTGTGCTAGTAGGTTTATTTTTCTTCCTCTCTTTCTTTTTTTCCTGTCTCACCCTTTCTCTATCCCTCTCTCTCTCCAGATCTCTGGCCAGGCAGCAGAGAAGTACATTGAGAGGATCTTCACTGAGCTGATCCGCTCCATTGAGAGAAGGCGCTCTGAGCTGAAGGATCTGATCAGAGCCCAACAGGGGGCAGCAGTGAGTCAGGCTGAAGGACTGCTGGAGAGACTGGAGCAGGAGATAGCTGAGCTGAGGAGGAGAGACGCAGAGCTGGAGAAGCTCTCACACACAGAGGACAACATCCACTTCCTCCAGGTAAGTAGACTACCCTGGCAGCTCAGATCTGAAGCTACACTCATTGTCTGTTCATCTCTGTAGGATCTCTGCTCAACCTGTGTGTCTGTCCATCTGTCATTCTTCCGTCTGTCTCTTTCCCCACTCCCTGTCTCCAGAACTACCAGTCTCTCTCCAGTACCAGTGTATCTTCAGATGTCCCCAGCATCTCTGTTCCTCCTCTTCAGTACTTCAAAGACGTGACTGAGGCGATCTCTGAGCTGAGAGACAAACTAGAGGAGCTGATCCAAAGAGAGTGGTCCAAGATCTCCACCACAGGTGAGCAGGTTAAACAGCTTGGTCTGGAAAAACATCAGATTAAGCCTCATGGACAAACTTTACGTGATAGGGCAGACACCTGTCACATAAGCACATGTTGTATCAACTTGGCTTTGATAATGAAGACTGTGTTTGTTGTACTCTCTTGTCTGTGTGTGTGTGTGTGTGTGTGTGTGTGTGTGTGTGTTGGTGTGTGTGTCTCCAGTCTCCACAGTGGATGTGTTCCTGCCTCCAGAGCCCAAGACCAGAGCAGACCTCTTAAAGGGTGAGTCTCCACTGAACAGTTTTGTAAACACATAACATCATACAGTAATACAATACATACATGTGTATAAACAAACAGGAGAATCTTGAAATGGGTTCTGAAATACATCATAACACATCAAGACAACAATCTAGCAACATAAGCATTATCACCCATCACTGTCAGCCTGTTTGTTTCAACTTGGTTATGACAATGATGACTACGTCTTTGTGTATGTGTGTGTCTTGTGTGTGTTTGTCTGTGTTTCTTTGTGTGGATGTTTGTGAATGTATGTGTGTATATGTGTCTGTCTTTCTGTCTGCATGTGCGTCTGTGTTTCTTTGTGTACATGGATGTGCATGTGTCTATGCTTTCTATGCGTATGCGTATGCATGTGTGTACTTATGTATTTGCGAATGTGTACATGTCTGTGTGTTTGTGTGCATGGACGTGTGTGTGTGTGTCTATGCTTCTTATATGTGTATATATGTGTGTGTGTATGTGTGTGGGTGGGTGTGTGTATGTGCGTAGGTGTGTCTCCAGTCTCCACAGTGGATGTGTTCCTGCCTCTAGAGCCCAAGACCAGAGCAGACCTCTTACGATGTGAGTCTCTGAAGTGTCCAGGTCTCTCTCCACTGACAAGTGTTGAATGATGAATCTGATCCAGAACAACAGCAGCTTTAACATGGGGACACATGAATGGACGTGTTATTAACTCTGATCTGATCTCTGCTCTGCTCCCAGATTCCTGTCAGCTCACACTGGACCCGAACACAGCACATATGAACCTGTATCTGTCTGAGGAGAACAGGAAGGTGACACGTCTAAACCAGCCGCAGGATTTGCAAGTTTACGTTCAAGGATGGTCATACCCTACCTCTGGATGGGCATATCCTATCCATACAGAGAGGTTCACCAAGAACTATCAGGTGCTGTGTAGAGAGGCTCTGTTTGGATGTTGTTACTGGGAGGTGGTGAGGAAAGATGGCCGCGTTAACATAGCAGTCTCATATAAAGATGTCAACAGAACAGACCACCCCTCTTTTTTTGGTGACAGTGACAAGTCCTGGAGTTTACGCTGCTCTAGTGATGGTTACATGTTCACACATAACAGAGTTCGTATTGCAGTATCAGGCCCCCTGTCCTCCAGAGTAGGAGTGTACCTGGATCACAAGGCAGGTACTCTGTCCTTCTACAGTGTTGTCTCTGACACAGTGACCCTCCTCCACAGAGTCCAGACCACCTTCACCCAGCCACTCTACCCTGGGTTTTGGCTTTCTAGCTTAGATACCAGCGCAGAGATAATGAAGCTGTATTAAAGGGTCTTATAGCATAGTGAAATCTTCTTTCCATCAAATCCTTTTAATGTTTTAGTTGGTTTATAATCATAATTATTTTGTTCTATAATTACTGCTCTTTCACCTTGATGATTGTATATGATCATTTAGTCTTGGCTCTACTGGACGATATACATCACTGTCTACTTCCTGTCCTGCTACTCAGAAAATAGAGTTTTAACTAATGATGTGTTGTAATGTTTGGCTACATGTTACTAATTGAGATGGACGTGTTTATGACTGCTGTTGTTTAAGTGATCAGTTCATAGTTGTCTCTCTGCTTCTTTGAACTCCTGCTGGTTGTAATGGATGTGAACAGCTGAATAAAGACATGTGAAGCTGAAAGACATCTCTCATTATTCATACTGTAGAAGAAGGATTTGTGCTTATTACTCTTTATCACTTACACACCTTGCATCCCAGCCTCCACCCCTCTCCTTAATTTAGACTTCTCTCATTGTCTCCCCCCGTCCACCTATTGGTGTTGTCTCTGTTGTTCTGACTATATGACACACCATTGGATCTGTATCTCCCTTTTTTACAAGCAATTTCCCAGAGGGCTTCACATACGCTCATAGAACTGCACCTAAACCAACCTAAACCATCGAGACAAAAACTCACAGGAAACCTGGAGAGGAGCAGGTCAGTGAGGGCTCCCCTCCTCCAGTGACACAGAGAGGAGCAGGTCAGTGAGGGACCCCCCTCCTCCAGAGACAGAGACACAGAGAGGAGCAGGTCAGTGAGGGACCCCCTCCTCCAGAGACAGAGAGAGGAGCAGGTCAGTGAGGGACCCCCTCCTCCAGAGACACAGAGAGGAGCAGGTCAGTGAGGGACCCCCTCCTCCAGAGACACAGAGAGGAGCAGGTCAGTGAGGGACCCCCCTCCTCCAGAGACAGAGACACAGAGAGGAGCAGGTCAGTGAGGGACCCCCTCCTCCAGAGACACAGAGAGGAGCAGGTCAGTGAGGGACCCCCTCCTCCAGAGACACAGAGAGGAGCAGGTCAGTGAGGGACCCCCCTCCTCCAGAGACACAGAGAGGAGCAGGTCAGTGAGGGACCCACTCCTCCAGAGACACAGAGAGGAGCAGGTCAGTGAGGGACCCCCTCCTCCAGAGACAGAGACACAGAGAGGAGCAGGTCAGTGAGGGACCCCCTCCTCCAGAGACACAGAGAGGAGCAGGTCAGTGAGGGACCCCCTCCTCCAGAGACACAGAGAGGAGCAGGTCAGTGAGGGACCCCCCTCCTCCAGAGACACAGAGAGGAGCAGGTCAGTGAGGGACCCCCTCCTCCAGAGACACAGAGAGGAGCAGGTCAGTGAGGGACCCCCTCCTCCAGAGACACAGAGAGGAGCAGGTCAGTGAGGGACCCCCCTCCTCCAGAGACACAGAGAGGAGCAGGTCAGTGAGGGCTCCCCTCCTCCAGAGACACAGAGAGGAGCAGGTCAGTGGGGGATCCCCTCCTCCAGAGACACAGAGAGGAGCAGGTCAGTGAGGGACCCCCTCCTCCAGAGACACAGAGAGGAGCAGGTCAGTGGGGGATCCCCTCCTCCAGAGACACAGAGAGGAGCAGGTCAGTGAGGGACCCCCTCCTCCAGAGACACAGAGAGGAGCAGGTCAGTGAGGGACCCCCTCCTCCAGTGACACAGAGAGGAGCAGGTCAGTGGGGGACCCCCTCCTCCAGAGACACAGAGAGGAGCAGGTCAGTGAGGGACCCCCTCCTCCAGAGACAGAGAGAGGAGCAGGTCAGTGAGGGGCCCCCTCCTCCAGAGACAGAGAGAGGAGCAGGTCAGTGAGGGACCCCCTCCTCCAGAGACAGAGAGAGGAGCAGGTCAGTGAGGGACCCCCTCCTCCAGAGACACAGAGAGGAGCAGGTCAGTGAGGGACCCCCTCCTCCAGAGACTGTGACACAGAGAGGAGCAGACCACAGATTATTGACCACAATTACGTAGTAAGAATGGAGACAAAAGTAAACACTGTGCTGTGATTGGATGGTGAAACACAGATATTCAAAGTACTGAATTAGTAGAGCTTTTCCAGTACTCTGCATCAATGTTTGTGGTTTTTGTTTGGTCAAGTTTGCTTTATTTACCATTTCACCTTAGGCAGTACATACAGAGTTATGATAATAGAAGATCAATTGTTCTCAAGAGTCAGATGGATGAGCGGTTAGGGAATCGGGCTATTAATCAGAAGGTTGCAGGTTCGATTCCAGGCTGTGCAAAAACTACGTTGTGTACTTGGGCAAGGCACGTCACCCTACTTGCCTCGGGGGAATGTACAAGGAACTTACTGAATGTCGCTCTGGATAAGAGCATCTGCTAAATGACTCAGTGTTCCACCCAAACTCCACCCTCTGACAGAACCAGTTAATCACTCCCTCCTCCCACAACAGTTGTTATTCTGAAGAAACGAAACTATTCTCTCTTTCTCTCTCTCTGTTTCGCTCTCTCTGTGTGAGAGAGAGTGACCGTCACTACCACTCCAGCATGGCACGGCAGGGAGTTATGCTCGACCAGAAACGGTTCTGCTGTTCTATCTGTCTGGACCTCTTAAACAATCCTGTCACCCTTGCCTGTGGTCACAGTTACTGTAGCAGCTGTATCGAGGGCTACTGGGACCAGGATGAGCAGAAGGGAGTCTACAGCTGCCCCCAGTGCAGACAGAGCTTCACTCTGAGGCCTGCTCTGAAGAGGAACAAAATGCTGGCTGAGGTGGTGTTGAAGCTGAAGGAGACAAGAGGAGCCCAGGCTGCCCCCTCTGAGCTGACCAGTCCAGCTGGGCCAGGAGAGGTGACCTGTGACCTCTGCATTGGGCCCAGGAAGCAGAGAGCCCTCAAGTCCTGTCTGGTGTGTATGGTTTCCTACTGCCAGTCTCACCTCCAACCCCACTACCAGGTTCCTGGTCTGACGAAACACAAGCTGGTGGAAGCCACGTCTGGACTGCAGGAGATGATCTGCTCCAGTCATGACAAGCTGCTGGAGGTCTTCTGTCGGACAGACCAGCAGTGTATCTGCTATCTATGTACCATGGAAAAACATAAAGGCCATGACACAGTGTCAGCCAAAACTGAGAGGAAGGAGAAACAGGTAAGACCAGATGTATTCTTGGGTGACTGAGTAACTAACTTAAAATATGAAAGCGTAGAGAATGGAATAATGGATGTTTATCATAACTGCAGTTTAGAATAAAAATAGAGACACACTGAATGCAGCTTTACTTGCATGTGATGTGTGAACAGGTTATGAAGGATGTAGAATAGAGAATGCTACAATATTATATCAAGCTAGATTATTGAACGTATCACCACTGGACTAGTGAACCCTCACTCAACAGTTATGACACTGTTACTGATCTCATATCAGTCCAAAGTCTGAACTCTTGCTTGGTCTAGAGCACTACACATATTCAACAAGGGCAGGACAAGTTTTATAACCAAGATAACTGGATACATGGTGTGAATTACCATCACAACTAAATAACCTGTACACTCATAAATGTGTTTCAAGATGGACGGTATGTGTTTAAGATTAAATATGTAGTGAAATGTTAAAGTTCCTATTTTAAGTGATGTATGAAACAGGTTATTAATGCTAATACCAGAATAATGTAAGAATATTATAAATTCATATAATGGTTTTTTTCAAACGCTTTATCAAGGTTATTATTGAATGTATAAGGATTTATATGTTGTTATGATCTTATTTGAGTCCAAATTGTGAACTCCAGGGGGGTATTCCAAAAAGCAGGTTATGTGACATACCCGGGTAAGTTAACTCTCCAGTTGACACCCAGCATTGTAGCAACATTGCCAGTAGGTTGCTGAAACATTGTGAATCAGCTGGTGGGTTAACTTACCCGGTTATGTTGCATAACCTGCTTTCTGGAATTTATGGTATGTGGAGAACTATATAATGTCAACAAGTGCTGACTCATGTCAGGAAAAGCAGGAAGAGTTTACTGCATCCACTCCACCAGAGTCCTGTACTGTAACTCCTACTGTGTTGTTGTCATGTGTGTTGTTCTCCAGGACAAGCTGGTCCTGAGTCAGCAGGAAGTCCAACAGAGAGTCCAGCAGAGAGAGAAGGAGCTGAAGGAGCTCCAACAGGTTGTGGAGTCTCTCAAGGTCAGCATCAGGATCTCCACTACTGGAGCTGTGCTACTGTGCTAGTAAGTTTATTGTTCTCCCTCTCTTTCTTTTTCTCTCTGTCTCACCCTTTCTCTCTTTCTCTCTCTCTCCAGCTCTCTGGTCAGGCAGCAGAGAAGGACATTGAGAGGATCTTCACTGAGCTGATCCGCTCCATTGAGAGAAGGCGCTCTGAGGTGAAGGATCTGATCAGAGCCCAGCAGGGGGCAGTGAATCAGGCTGAAGGACTTCTGGAGAGACTGAAGCAGGAGATAGCTGAGCTGAGGAGGAGAGACGCTGAGCTAGAGAAGCTCTCACACACAGAGGACAACATCCACTTCCTCCAGGTAACTAGACTACCCTGGCAGCTCAGATCTGAAGCTACACTCACTGTCTGATCATCTCAGGATCTCTGCTCAACCTGTGTGTCTGTCCATCTGTCATTCTTCCATTTGTCTCTCTCTCCCCCCTCATTCTTTTTTTGTCTCCCCCCCTCCCCCTCCCTGTCTCCAGAACTACCAGTCTCTCTCCAGTACCAGTGTATCTTCAGATGTCCCCAGCATCTCTGTTCCTCCTCTTCAGTACTACAAACATGTGACTGAGGTGGTCTCTGAGCTGAGAGACAAACTAGAGGAGCTGATCCAGAGAGAGTGGTCCAAGATCTCCACCACAGGTGAGCTGGTTAAACACAGCAGGTCTGGAGGAACAGCACATTAAGCCTCATGGACCCAGACATGGTTTAGAGTAGAACGTTTCTTCTTAACACATGTCTGCGTCTCTCTGTCTGTGTTTGTGTGTGTGTGTGTGTTTATTTATCTGTGCGTGTGTGTGTCTGTGGGGGGGGATGACGTGTGTGTGTGTGTGTGTGTGTGTGGGGGTGTGTGTGTGTGTGTCTCCGGTCTCCCTAGTGGTCCTGCCTTCAAAACCCAAGACCAGAGCAGACCTCTTATCATGTGAGTCTCTGAAGTGTCCAGGTCTCTCTCCACTGACACGTGTTTAATGATGAATCTGATTCAGAACAACAGCAGCTTTAACATGGGGACACATGAATGGACGTGTTATTAACTCTGATCTGGTCTCTACTCTGCTCCCAGATTCCTGTCAGCTCACACTGGACCGGAACACAACATTTAAACACCTCTCTCTGTCTGAGGAGAACAGGAAGGTGGCATATCTGAAGCAGCAGAAGCCATATCCTGACCATCCAGAGAGGTTCACCTGGTACAGTCAGGTGCTGTGTAGAGAGGCTCTGTCTGGACGCTGTTACTGGGAGGTGGAGAGGAGAGGTGATTGTAGCATAGCAGTCTCATATAAAGACATCAGCAGAACAGACCATAAATCTTACTTTGGTAACAATGACAAGTCCTGGATGTTACAGTGCTCTAGTGATGGTTACACGTTCAGACATAACAGAGTTTATACTGCAGTATCAGGCCCTCAGTCCTCCAGAGTAGGAGTGTACCTGGATCACAAGGCAGGTACTCTGTCCTTCTACAGTGTCGTCTCTGACACAGTGACCCTCCTCCACAGAGTCCAGACCACCTTCACCCAGACACTCTACCCTGGGATTAAACTTGTAAACTATAATGCCTGTGTAGAGATTATGAAGCTGTGGTAGAGAGTCTTGTAGAGTAGTGATACCTTCATACCATTTTCTTTTGTTCTATAATTACAGCTGTAAATGATTATATTGTGATTGTATGTGACTTCTGTTTAACTGATCAGTTTATACTTGTCTCTCTGCTACTTTGAACTCCTGCTGGTGTTTATAATGGACCTGAATGGCTGAATAAAGACATGTGAAGCTGAAAGACATTTCTCATTATTTACACTGTAAGAGGAGCAGGTCAGTGAGGGACCCCCTCCTCCAGAGACACAGAGAGGAGCAGGTCAGTGAGGGACCCCCTCCTCCAGAGACAGAGACACAGAGAGGAGCAGGTCAGTGAGGGACCCCCTCCTCCAGAGACAGAGAGAGGAGCAGGTCAGTGAGGGACCCCCTCCTCCAGAGACACAGAGAGGAGCAGGTCAGTGAGGGACCCCCTCCTCCAGAGACAGAGACACAGAGAGGAGCAGGTCAGTGAGGGACCCCCTCCTCCAGAGACAGAGAGAGGAGCAGGTCAGTGAGGGACCCCCTCCTCCAGAGACACAGAGAGGAGCAGGTCAGTGAGGGACCCCCTCCTCCAGAGACACAGAGAGGAGCAGGTCAGTGAGGGACCCCCTCCTCCAGAGACACAGAGAGGAGCAGGTCAG
Source organism: Mallotus villosus (assembly GCA_903064625.1). Taxonomy (NCBI): domain Eukaryota; kingdom Metazoa; phylum Chordata; class Actinopteri; order Osmeriformes; family Salangidae; genus Mallotus; species Mallotus villosus. The sequence goes on along the minus strand of CAEFZP010003583.1, from coordinate 13,114 downwards.
TGAGGACCCCCTCCTCCAGAGACACAGAGAGGAGCAGGTCAGTGAAGGACCCCCCTCCTCCAGAGACACAGAGAGGAGCAGGTCAGTGGGGGACCCCCTCCTCCAGAGACAGAGAGAGGAGCAGGTCAGTGAGGGACCCCCTCCTCCAGAGACACAGAGAGGAGCAGGTCAGTGAGGGACCCCCTCCTCCAGAGACACAGAGAGGAGCAGGTCAGTGAGGGACCCCCTCCTCCAGAGACAGAGAGAGGAGCAGGTCAGTGAGGGACACCCTCCTCCAGAGACAGAGAGAGAGGAGCAGGTCAGTGAGGGACCCCCTCCTCCAGAGACACAGAGAGGAGCAGGTCTCTCTATCTCACTCCACTACGCAACTTCCTTTCCATACCTCTCACTTTCTCTCTCTTTCCCCTCCTCTTTCATCCCAATCATTTTGTTGTCAAGGCCACAACATCGCCCACTGCGTTACCAACATCTACCGCCAGGTGGCACCGCATGACTAAAATGTGAATCTTTATGTGCGCCCGAGGTCGTTAAAGTGGAACCAAAAACTATGGCCACTGTAAATAAGGGTCGTTATAGAATAATTATATTAGTAACTAGAACAACCCTCAGAGGTTCCCAGTTAGTATTCGTCAACTTTCACACACACACACACACACACACACACACACACAAACAGGTCCAATTCATCGGCAGACGACACGTCAATCAGGGATATTGACTGGCTTGTTGTGCTGTTTCACCGAGACCGTGATTTTAACCGCCGCCTTCGTCACATCTGCGTCAGCGATGAACTCAGCGCAAACGGGGGGAAGGGGGGGGTGAGAGATGCTTTGAGGAGAGAGAAAGAGAGTAAGGGAGGGGGAGAGGGGTGGTGCCGCCTCAGAAACGATCATAGCGCAGAGTAACAACACGAGCAGGGTGCGAACCGCGAAGGGAAGGTAAACGAGAATCCTTCTGGCGCATGCCATATTTGTGTTCTCTGTCAAGAACACGGCGTTTGAATAATTCAAACCCCATTACAGACAGATTAATTATTGATCATTTTCCAAAATACAAGGCTATATTCTCAGTCGCGGAGGTACCGAAAGAAACGGATTTCTGAGGGCTGAATAAGAGAGTCGTGAGCCGGGAGTCAGACCGCAGGAGGGGGAGAAGAAGAAAAGACGTCTCCGACTGTTTCAGCACCTTGGACAGAGCGCGCAAGCGGGCGGGAAATATGGCTCCAATGGTGGCGGAAGGAACGCAGCAGTTCGGTAAGTAGAAGCCAGCCGCGAGGTTCTAGGTGACGAGGAAGAGTGCCGGTCTCCAGGTCTTTAGCGAGGAGGGCGGATTGTCTTTTTACAGCAGGTGTGGGCTCGGTCTCCCGCAGCCTCGTCCATCTTCCCGTGAGACCGTTGTCACGTTCTGACTTAATCCAAGCTACGATTTGATCATAATCGACTATTAGTAATACACTAGATTTGTTATAAATGGATTAATCAGACGCCTAACGTACTTGTTGGTGTCTGTTTCACTAGCATGGTTTTAACGTGGCACTTTCCATCTTTCGGAATTGCCATATTATACCTGTTTCATTTGGTTGAATTAGTTTCATGTCGTATAGACTGTTGAAATCAGGAGTTTTTGCAGGTCTCAGAGTCTGAGTAACAGTTAGTCCCTGCTGTGTGCGCGTGTGGGTGTGTTTTCTATTCTACCAGCGCCCTCTCACCGTCGGAAATTTCCAGTTTCATCTCTGGAGTACTTTCACTGCAGGAGAAGGGGTGTGTGTGTGTGTGTGTGTGTGTGTGTGTTTGGGGAGAGAGAGGGAGAGAGGGAGAGAGAGAGGGAGGGTTTCCTTGGCCTAATGGGAGATTATAGAACCTGCCTTTGTGTCAGGATACCCCAGGATACAGAAAAGGCCTGTTAATTCATAATTAAACCACACAACACACACACAAAAACCACACAAACACAAGCACACACAACACACACACAACACCACAACAACAAAACACACACATCACACCACACACACACCAACACACCCACACATCACACACACAACACACCCACACACACCCCACATCACCCCACCCACACACACACCACACGTTCCCTCAAATCCCAAATCCAGCCAGATTCATCAGTCGCGATCTCCGACTCCAGATTTTATCTATTCTAACGGAGCGTGCTGTATGTACCCAGGTGTCAGTCACATGTTTACCTGGAGCGTCACAGAGCCTGGCCCTCTGGATGTCAGTCACATGTTTACCTGGAGCGTCATAGAGCCTCCTCTGGGTGTCAGTCACATGTTTACCTGGAGAATCACAGAGCCTCCTCTGGGTGTCAGTCACATGTTTACCTGGAGCGTCACAGAGCCTGGCCCTCTGGGTGTCAGTCACATGTTTACCTGGAGCGTCATAGAGCCTCCTCTGGGTGTCAGTCACATGTTTACCTGGAGAATCACAGAGCCTCCTCTGGGTGTCAGTCACATGTTTACCTGGAGCGTCACAGAGCCTGGGCCTCTGGTGTCAGTCACATGTTTACCTGGAACGTCACAGAGCCTGGCCCTCTGGGTGGGCTGACGTTCGGCAGTGCGCTCGGCCTGTCGTGAAGAGCTTAGTCAGAGCATCCGCGTTTCTCATGACTCATCAGATGCTATTAACATGTGGGTAGTTTCCCATCCTCACCTCCACCCCTCTGTGCTGCCCTGGCCTGGCCTCCGCCCCTCTGTGCTGCCACACAATGATCAACTTGATGGTGTCTAGGAGAGGAAGTTAGGAGATGAGGAGGTGAGGAGATGAGGAGGTAAGGAGACAAGAAGGTGAGGAGATCAGGAGGTAAGGAGATTAGGAAGTTAGGTACAAGTAGATGAGGAGTGATGAGTGAGGAGATGAGGTTGCGGAGATGGAGGTGAGAGATTAGGAGGTAAGGAGGCTACAGGCTGGGAATGTTGTGTGTTTTTGTCAGGTTGATGAATTACTAAACCTGACAGCAACAGGAGAGCAGAACTGAGACCATGATTTATTCATTGTTGTTTGTTTTTGTTCCCTCTCTCCCTCTCCTCCTCCCTCCCTCCCTCCCCTCCCTCCCCCCTCTCTCCTTCCTCCCTCCCTCCCTCCCTCTCCTCTCCTC
>CAEFZP010003580.1:0-13514 GCA_903064625.1 Mallotus villosus | reverse complement strand
AAACACACACATACACACAATATCATGAGTGCATGGGTACGTGTGTGTGTGAGGTGTGTGGTGTGTGTGTGTGTCGTGAGGTGTGTGGTGTGGGTGTGGTGTGTGAGGTGTGTGGTGTGTGTGTGTGAGTGAGTGTGTGTGTGTGTGTGAGGTGTGTGGGTGGTGTGATGTGTGTGTGGGTGTGAGGTGTGTGTGTAGTGTGTGGTGTGAGTGTGTGGGGTGTGTGTGTGTAGAGCGTGTGGTGTGTGTGTGTGAGGTGTGGGTGTGAGGTGTGTGGTGTGTGTGTGTGTGTGATGTGTGGTGTGTGTGTGTGTGTGTGGTGGGTGGTGTGTGAGTGTGTGGTGTTGTGTGGGTGAGGTGTGTGGTGTGTGTGTGTGTGTGTGTGTGTGAGGTGTGTGGTGTGTGTGTGTGTGTGTGTGGTGTGTGTGAGGAGTGTGTGTGGTGGTGTGTGTGTGAGGTGTGTGTGTGTGTGTGTGGGTGTGTGGTGTGTGTGTGTGTGTGTCGTGTGTGTGGTGTGTGTGTGTGTGTGTGTGTGGTGTGTCGTGTGAGGTGTGTGTGTGTGGTTGTGTGTGTGTGTGTGGTGTGTGTGGTGTGTGTGTGTGTGTGTGTGTGGGTGTGCTGTGGTGATGTGTGGTGCGGTGTGTATGTGTGAGTGAGGTGTGTAGGGGTTGGCGGTGTGTGTGGTTGTGTGCTGTGTGTGGTGGTGGTGTGTGGTGGTGTGTGAGGTGGTGTGTGTGGGTGTGCTGTGGTGAGGTGTGTGAGGTCTGTAGTGTGTGTGCGGTGTGTGCGTGTGTGGGTGTGTGAGGTTGTGTGTGATGTGTGTGGGAGTGGGTGTGTGTGTGTGTGTGTGTGATGTGTGTGTGGTGTGTGTGTGTGTGTGGGTGTGTGTGTGTGTGTGTGTGTGTGGCGGTGTGTGTGTGTGTGAGTGTGTAGTGAGGTGTGTGTGTGTGTGTGTGTGCGAGGTGTGTGAGGTGTGTGTGTGTGTGGGAGGTGTGTGTGGTGTGTGAGGTGTGGGTGTGTGGTGTGAGGTGTGTGTGTGTGTGTGTGTGTGTGTGTGTGTGGGTGTGTGTGTGTGGGTGTGCTGTTGTGTGGTGTGTGTGTGGTGTCTGGTGGTGTGAGTGTGTGTGAGGTGTGTGTCGTGTGAGGTGTGTGTGTGGTGTGTGTGTGTGTGTGTGATGTGTGTGAGGTGTGTGTGTGGTTGTGTGTGTGTGTGTGTGGGTGTGTGTGTGTGGTGTGTGTGGTGTGTGGTGTGTGTGTGTGTGTGGTGGTGTGTGTTACCTGTGGGCTGCCCAGGGTCTCCAGCTGGATGAGCAGCTGGTCCTTGGCCAGACAGACAGCAGCCTGCAGCCTTGTCTGCTCCCTCCTGGAGCGCTCCAACTCCTGCACACACACACACGCTCGTCAGAGGCAGGGTGTGTGTGTGTGTGTGTCTACATGTGTGTGTGTGAGGCAGGTGTTGGTGGAGAGAGAGAGAGAGAGAGACTCACAGCAGTGACTCTCGTCAGCTCTCTACAGGTTCCAAGCAGGCCGCTCTGCCAGCACGTCCCTCTGCTGGACTAGGGCTCTCTGCTCTGGGTCTCCCCGCTCTGGGACACTCTGCCCTGGGGAGCGCTGATCCAGCTCCTGGCTGGCCGAAAAGCAGGGCCGTCTCCAGGTGTGATGCAGAGACAGGAGGGAGGAGGCAGGAAGAGAGGAGGAGACGAGGAGGAGCGGAAGAGAGGAGAGAGGGAGGAGGAGGAGAGGGAGGGAGGACGGAGAGAAGAGGAGGAGGAGGAGAGGGCGGAGGAGGAGGAAGAGGAGGACGAGGGAGGAGGCAGGGCAGAGGGAGGAGGAGGAGAGGGAGGAGGAGGAAGAGGAGGAGAGGGAGGAGGGAGGAGAGGGAGAGGGAGGAGGAGAAGAGGAGGAGGAGGAGGGAAAGGAGGAGGAGGAGGAGAGGGAGACAGGAGGAGAGGAGGAGAGGGAGGAGGAGGAGGAGAGGGAGGAGGAGGTAGGAGGGGAGGAGGGAGGAAGAGGAGGAGGAGGAGAGGGCGAAGGAGGAGGAGGAGGAGAGGGAGGAGGAGGAGAGGGAGGAGGAGGAAGAGGAGGAGGGGAGGGAGGAGGAGGAGAGGGAGGAGGAGGAAGAGGAGGAGGGAGGAGGAAGAGGAGGAGGAGGAGGAGGGAGAAGGAGGAGGAGGAGGAGAGGGAGGAGGAGGAGAGGGGAGGAGGAGGAAGAGGAGGAGGAGGAGGAGAGGAGAGGGAGAAGGAGGAGGAGGAGGAGAGGGAGGAGGAGGAGAGGGAGGAGCGAGGAAGAGGAAGGAGGAGGAGAGGGAGGAGGAGGAGAGGGAGGGAGGAGGAGGAAGAGGAGGAGGAGGAGAGGGAGAGGAGGAGGAAGAGGAGGAGGAGGAGGAGGGAGAAGGAGGAGGAGGCAGGAGAGGAGGGAGGAGGAGGAGAGGGAGGAGGAGGAGAGGGAGGAGGAGAAGGAGGAAGAGAGGGAGGAGGAGGGAGAGCGGAGGAGGAGGAAGAGGAGGAGGAGAGGGCAGGGAGGAGGAGGGAGGGCAGGAGGAGGAAGAGGAGGAGGAGGAGAGGAGAAGGAGGAAGAGAGGGGAGGAGGAGGAAGGAGGGAGGAGGAGGAAGAGGGAGGAGGAGGAAGAGGGAGGAGGAGGGAGAGGAGGAGGAGGAGGAGAGGAGGAGGAGAGGGAGGAGGAGGAAGAGGAGGAGGAGGAGAGGGAGAAGGAGGAGGAGGAGGAGAGGGCAGAAGGAGGAGGAGGAGGAGGAGGAAGAGAGGGAGGAGGAGGAGAGGGGCAGGAGGAGGAAGAGGAGGAGGAGGAGAGGGAGGAGGAGGAAGAGGAGGAGGAGGAGAGGGAGGAGGAGAGTTCAAGTTTAAGTCTTTTATTGTCAGATGCACAGAACAACACAGGGTCAGACTGGGCACTGAAATCTTAGGACAAGGCAACGCAAAGCAACCTGGAATAACATAACAGTACAAGTTATGAACAAATACACAGAACATGGATTACATCTATGAAAAGCTAAAACTATAGTAAACAATATACTTATAATATACAATATATCTAATATACAAATAATATACAATATTCAATACAGTATGCCTAACCTCTAAATACACATAATAACCTATACTAACCTTATAAACCTATACTAACCTAAGACAAGTGAAGTACAGAGGGAGGAGGAGGAAAATGAGGAAAATGAGGAGGAGGAGGAAGAGGAGGAGAGGGAGGAGGAGCAGGAGGAGAGAGAGGAGGAGGAGGAAGAGGAGAGGGGAGGAGGAGGAGGAAGAGGAGGAGAAGGTGGAGGAGGAGGAGGAAGAGGAGGAGGAGGAAGAGGAGGAGAGGGAGGAGGAGGAAGAGGGAGGACAGGGAGAAGGAGAGGGAGGAGGAGAGTAGGGAAGGTATCCTACCTTCTCTCTGTGGAGCTGCTGTAGTTTGTCCTCTTGTGTTCTCACTGCTTTGTCCTGCTCACACAGTCTGCTGAGCTTGGTCTGACACACCACACACACACACACACACACAAGGATGAGATCAAACAGAAACATCCTTCAGAGTAGAGTAGCTGTAGAGAACATCTTACATCTATGTCCAGTTCCTCTGGTTGGCCTGTGTGTCCAGTTCCTCTGGTCTGGCCTGGATGTCCAGTTCCTCTAGCCTGGCCTGGATCTGTGTGTCGAGTTCCTCTAGCCTGGCCTGGCCCGTACTGTCTCTCTGGTCCTGTGGAGCCTGAAACAAGGACACTGTCACACACAGATAGACTGGAGGGGAAGGGCTGAGATGGGAGTGGGGATGGAGTTAGTGCTGGGGATGGGGCTGGGGCTGGGGCTGGGGATGAGGCTGGGAATCGGGCTGAGGCTGGGGATGGGGCTGAGGCTGGGGATGAGGCTGGGAATCGGGCTGAGGCTGGGAATCGGGCTGAGGCTGGGGGATGGGGATGGGGCTGAGGCTGGGGATGGGGCTGAGGCTGGGGATGAGGCTGGGAATCGGGCTGAGGCTGGGGATGGGGCTGAGGCTGGGGATGAGGCTGGGAATCGGGCTGGATCCATGTATGGATCCATGTATGCTAACCAGCCTGGATGGATGGATGGATGGAGGGAGGGAGGAGAGGTTGTATCACCAGGATCTTACTTGCTGGTACAGTTGTGGCCTGGGTGCTGAATTCTCTATCATTGTGTGAATCATGAAGATAAGAGGCTCGTTCTCCTTCATCTGACCGGCAGCAGGAGGGGAGCGGCGCAGCAACACAAGAGTTAGAGGAACAGGAGGAGTTAGAGGAACAGGAGGAGTTAGAGGAACAGGAGGAGTTAGAGGAACAGGAGGAGTTAGAGGAACAGGAGGGAGTTAGAGGAACAGGAGGAGTTAGAGGAACAGGAGGAGACAGGAGGAGTTAGAGGAACAGGAGGAGTTAGAGGAACAGGAGGAGACAGGAGGAGTTAGAGGAACAGGAGGAGTTAGAGGAACAGGAGGAGTTAGAGGAACAGGAGGAGTTAGAGGAACAGGAGGAGTTAGAGGGACAGGAGGAGTTAGAGGGACAGGCGGAGTAGAGACAGTAGGAGTAACAGGAGAGTAGACAGTAGAGTAACAGTAGAGTAACAGTAGAGACAGGAGAGTAGACAGTAGAGTAACAGTAGAGTAACAGTAGAGACAGTAGAGTAACAGTAGAGTAACAGTAGAGTAACAGTAGAGACAGGAGAGTAGACAGTAGAGTAACAGTAGAGTAACAGTAGAGTAACAGTAGAGTAACAGTAGAGTAACAGTAGAGACAGGAGAGTAGACAGTAGAGTAACAGTAGAGTAACAGTAGAGACAGTAGAGTAACAGTAGAGTAACAGTAGAGACAGTAGAGTAACAGTAGAGTAACAGGAGAGTAGACAGTAGAGTAACAGTAGAGTAACAGTAGAGACAGGAGAGTAGACAGTAGAGTAACAGTAGAGTAACAGTAGAGTAACAGTAGAGTAACAGTAGAGTAACAGTAGAGACAGGAGAGTAGACAGTAGAGTAACAGTAGAGTAACAGTAGAGTAACAGTAGAGTAACAGTAGAGTAACAGTAGAGTAACAGTAGAGACAGGAGAGTAGACAGTAGAGTAACAGTAGAGTAACAGTAGAGTAACAGTAGAGTAACAGTAGAGTAACAGTAGAGACAGGAGAGTAGACAGTAGAGTAACAGTAGAGTAACAGTAGAGACAGTAGAGTAACAGTAGAGTAACAGTAGAGTAACAGTAGAGACAGGAGAGTAACAGTAGAGTAACAGTAGAGTAACAGTAGAGTAACAGGAGAGTAGACAGTAGAGTAACAGTAGAGTAACAGTAGAGTAACAGTAGAGACAGGAGAGTAGACAGTAGAGTAACAGTAGAGTAACAGTAGAGTAACAGTAGAGTAACAGTAGAGACAGGAGAGTAGACAGTAGAGTAACAGTAGAGTAACAGTAGAGTAACAGTAGAGTAACAGTAGAGACGGAGAGTAGACAGTAGAGTAACAGTAGAGTAACAGTAGAGTAACAGTAGAGTAACAGTAGAGTAACAGTAGAGTAACAGTAGAGACAGGAGAGTAGACAGTAGAGTAACAGTAGAGACAGGAGAGTAGACAGTAGAGTAACAGTAGAGACAGGAGAGTAGACAGTAGAGTAACAGTAGAGACAGGAGAGTAGACAGTAGAGTAACAGTAGAGACAGGAGAGTAGACAGTAGAGTAACAGTAGAGACAGGAGAGTAGACAGTAGAGTAGACAGTAGAGTAACAGTAGAGTAACAGTAGAGACAGTAGAGTAACAGTAGAGTAACAGTAGAGTAACAGTAGAGACAGGAGAGTAGACAGTAGAGTAACAGTAGAGTAACAGTAGAGTAACAGTAGAGTAACAGTAGAGTAACAGTAGAGACAGGAGAGTAACAGTAGAGTAACAGTAGAGTAACAGTAGAGACAGTAGAGTAACAGTAGAGTAACAGGAGAGTAGACAGTAGAGTAACAGTAGAGTAACAGTAGAGTAACAGTAGAGACAGGAGAGTAGACAGTAGAGTAGACAGTAGAGTAACAGTAGAGTAACAGTAGAGTAACAGTAGAGTAACAGTAGAGACAGGAGAGTAACAGTAGAGTAACAGTAGAGTAACAGTAGAGTAACAGTAGAGTAACAGTAGAGTAACAGTAGAGACAGGAGAGTAGACAGTAGAGTAACAGTAGAGTAACAGTAGAGTAACAGTAGAGTAACAGTAGAGACAGGAGAGTAGACAGTAGAGTAACAGTAGAGTAACAGTAGAGACAGTAGAGTAACAGTAGAGTAACAGTAGAGTAACAGTAGAGACAGGAGAGTAACAGTAGAGTAACAGTAGAGTAACAGTAGAGTAACAGGAGAGTAGACAGTAGAGTAACAGTAGAGTAACAGTAGAGTAACAGTAGAGACAGGAGAGTAGACAGTAGAGTAACAGTAGAGTAACAGTAGAGTAACAGTAGAGTAACAGTAGAGTAACAGTAGAGACAGGAGAGTAGACAGTAGAGTAACAGTAGAGTAACAGTAGAGTAACAGTAGAGTAACAGTAGAGTAACAGTAGAGACAGGAGAGTAGACAGTAGAGTAACAGTAGAGTAACAGTAGAGTAACAGTAGAGTAACAGTAGAGTAACAGTAGAGACAGGAGAGTAGACAGTAGAGTAACAGTAGAGACAGGAGAGTAGACAGTAGAGTAACAGTAGAGACAGGAGAGTAGACAGTAGACAGTAGAGTAACAGTAGAGACAGGAGAGTAGACAGTAGAGTAACAGTAGAGACAGGAGAGTAGACAGTAGAGTAACAGTAGAGACAGGAGAGTAGACAGTAGAGTAACAGTAGAGTAACAGTAGAGACAGTAGAGTAACAGTAGAGTAACAGTAGAGTAACAGTAGAGACAGGAGAGTAGACAGTAGAGTAACAGTAGAGTAACAGTAGAGACAGTAGAGTAACAGTAGAGTAACAGTAGAGTAACAGTAGAGTAACAGTAGAGTAACAGTAGAGACAGGAGAGTAGACAGTAGAGTAGACAGTAGAGTAGACAGTAGAGTAACAGTAGAGACAGGAGAGTAACAGTAGAGTAACAGTAGAGACAGTAGAGTAACAGTAGAGTAACAGTAGAGTAACAGTAGAGACAGGAGAGTAACAGTAGAGTAACAGTAGAGACAGTAGAGTAACAGTAGAGTAACAGTAGAGTAACAGTAGAGTAACAGTAGAGTAACAGTAGAGACAGTAGAGTAACAGTAGAGTAACAGTAGAGTAACAGTAGAGTAACAGTAGAGTAACAGTAGAGACAGGAGAGTAGACAGTAGAGTAGACAGTAGAGTAGACAGTAGAGTAACAGTAGAGACAGGAGAGTAACAGTAGAGTAACAGTAGAGTAACAGTAGAGTAACAGTAGAGACAGGAGAGTAGACAGTAGAGTAACAGTAGAGTAACAGTAGAGACAGTAGAGTAACAGTAGAGTAACAGTAGAGTAACAGTAGAGTAACAGTAGAGTAACAGTAGAGACAGGAGAGTAGACAGTAGAGTAGACAGTAGAGTAGACAGTAGAGTAACAGTAGAGACAGGAGAGTAACAGTAGAGTAACAGTAGAGACAGTAGAGTAACAGTAGAGTAACAGTAGAGTAACAGTAGAGACAGGAGAGTAACAGTAGAGTAACAGTAGAGACAGTAGAGTAACAGTAGAGTAAACAGTAGAGTAACAGTAGAGTAACAGTAGAGACAGGAGAGTAGACAGTAGAGTAACAGTAGAGACAGGAGAGTAACAGTAGAGTAACAGTAGAGTAACAGTAGAGACAGGAGAGTAACAGTAGAGTAACAGTAGAGTAACAGTAGAGTAACAGGAGAGTAACAGTAGAGTAACAGTAGAGACAGTAGAGTAACAGTAGAGTAACAGTAGAGTAACAGTAGAGTAACAGTAGAGTAACAGTAGAGTAACAGGAGAGTAGACAGTAGAGTAACAGTAGAGTAACAGTAGAGTAACAGGAGAGTAGACAGTAGAGTAACAGTAGAGTAACAGTAGAGTAACAGTAGAGACAGGAGAGTAACAGTAGAGTAACAGTAGAGTAACAGTAGAGACAGGAGAGTAACAGTAGAGTAACAGTAGAGTAACAGTAGAGACAGGAGAGTAACAGTAGAGTAACAGTAGAGTAACAGTAGAGACAGGAGAGTAACAGTAGAGTAACAGTAGAGTAACAGTAGAGTAACAGTAGAGACAGGAGAGTAACAGTAGAGTAACAGTAGAGACAGTAGAGTAACAGTAGAGTAACAGTAGAGTAACAGTAGAGTAACAGTAGAGTAACAGTAGAGACAGGAGAGTAACAGTAGAGTAACAGTAGAGTAACAGTAGAGTAACAGTAGAGTAACAGTAGAGACAGGAGAGTAACAGTAGAGTAACAGTAGAGTAACAGTAGAGTAACAGTAGAGTAACAGTAGAGTAACAGTAGAGTAACAGTAGAGTAACAGTAGAGACAGGAGAGTAACAGTAGAGTAACAGTAGAGTAACAGTAGAGTAACAGTAGAGTAACAGTAGAGTAACAGTAGAGTAACAGGAGAGTAACAGTAGAGTAACAGGAGAGTAACAGTAGAGACAGGAGAGTGCTCCTCACCTGGCTGTCCAGGTACATGAGGTTTCTTTGGATGTGATGAGACAGAACATCACTCTGTCATCCGCAGCGGAGAGGAGAGAGGGGTAGGGTTAGAGTAGGAGGAGGAGAGAGAGAGAGGTAGGAGGAGAGAGGTAGAGAGGAGGAGAGAGAGGTAGAGAGTAGGAGGAGAGAGGGAGGAAGAGAGGGGGAAGAGAGAGACAGATGAATAATATTAATCAGTGAGAGATTCATAAATAGAAGAACATGAAAGAGAAAGGAGATTTCAAGCAGACAGATACACAGAGATGCAGCCCAGGAACAAGAATATGAAGAGAGAGGAGGAGAAGGAGGAGGTAGAGGAGGTGGAGGAGGAGGTGTTGGTAGAGGAGGAGGAGGTGGAGGAGGAGGGTGTTGGTAGAGGAGGAGGAGGTGGTGGTAGAGGAGGAGGAGGGGTGGAGGAGGAGGTGTTGGTAGAGGAGGAGGAGGTGTGGTGGTAGAGGAGGAGGAGGTGTTGGTAGAGGAGGAGGAGGTGGAGGAGGTGTTGGTAGAGGAGGAGGAGGTAGAGGGGGAGGAGGAGGTGGCTGAGCCGCCAATCTGCTCTACTCCAGTGTGCTTTAAGAGCATCCAGACCCACACAGCTAAATAGGCCAGGTCAGGCCAGACAGCACTGGAGAGAGCAGATACATGCTTCCTTAGAGAGGATGGATGTGGCAATGCAACACACACACATGATTGGTACACAGCAGACCGTGGAGGTGCTGACCTTGGCGTTGGGCGTGTCCCTGCTGAGACAGAGCAGCTGAGTGAGAGAGAGCTGCCTAGTGCTGCTCAGCTCGGCCTGCTGCCGACGCAGCTGGATCAGGAGCAGGGTCAGCTCTTCAGACTGCACACACACACACACACACACACACACACACACACACACACACACACACACACACACACACACACACACCACACACACACACACACACACACACACACACACACACACACACACACACACACACACACACACAACACACACACACACACACACACACACACACACACACACAGGTGTTATCTAGGGGCTTTTAGGCCCCCCCAAAAGTGGGAACAAATATAGAGAGAAAGAAAGAGGGCGAGAGACAGAGGAAAAGAGAGAAAGAAAGAGGGCGAGAGACAGAGGAAAAGAGAGGAGAAAGAGGGGCGAGAGACAGAGGAAAAGAGAGGAAGAAAGAGGGGCGAGAGACAGAGGAAAAGAGAGGAAGAAAGAGGGCGAGAGACAAGAGGAAAAGAGAGGAAGAAAGAGGCGAGAGACAGAGGAAAAGAGAGGAAGAAAGAGGGCGAGAGACAGAGGAAAAGAGAGGAAGAAAGAGGGCGAGAGACAGAGGAAAAGAGAGGAAGAAAGAGGGCGAGAGAGCTGCTCACCGTCTTGCCCTGCAGGGACTGGGCTGAGATGGGCGGGGCAGGGAGGGCGGGGGGGGAGGGGCCTGCGCTCCACAGGGTGCTGAGGACACAGTCATCACAGCTGCTACTGTCACATACTCTGAGCAGAGTTCACCTAGTGTGGTGTGTCCTGTGTGAGTGTGTGAGTGTGTCTGTGTTTGTGTGTGTCACCTTGGTGTGGTGTGTCCTGTGTGAGTGTGTGAGTGTGTCTGTGTTTGTGTGTGTCACCTTGGTGTGGTGTGTCCTGTGTGAGTGTGTGAGTGTGTCTGTGTTTGTGTGTGTCACTTGGTGTGGTGTGTCCTGTGTGAGTGTGTGAGTGTGTCTGTGTTTGTGTGTCACATTGGTGTGGTGTGTCCTGTGTGAGTGGTGTGAGTGTGTCTGTGTTGTGTGTGTCACCTTGGTGTGGTGTGTCCTGTGTGAGTGTGTGAGTGTGTCTGTGTTTGTGTGTGTCACCTTGGTGTGGTGTGTCCTGTGTGAGTGTGTGAGTGTGTCTGTGTTTGTGTGTGTCACCTTGGTGTGGTGTGTCCTGTGTGAGTGTGTGAGTGTGTCTGTGTTTGTGTGTCACTTGGTGTGGTGTGTCCTGTGTGAGTGTGTGAGTGTGTCTGTGTTTGTGTGTCACATTGGTGTGGTGTGGTCCTGTGTGAGTGTGTGTGAGTGTGTCTGGGTTTGTGTGTCACCTTGGTGTGGTGTGTCCTGTGTGAGTGTGTGAGTGTGCCTGTGTTTGTGTGTACACCTTGGTGTGGTGTGTCCTGTGTGAGTGTGTGAGTGTGTCTGTGTTTGTGTGTCACCTTGGTGTGGTGTGTCCTGTGTGAGTGTGTGAGTGTGTACTGTGTTGTGGGGTCAACAGTAGTGTGGTGTGTCACTGTGTGAGTGTGTGAGTGTGTGAGTGTGTGAGTGTGTGATGTGTTTGTGTGTCACCTTGGTGTGGTGTGTCCTGTGTGAGTGTGTGAGTGTGTCTGTGTTTGTGTGTCACTGGTGTGGTGAGGTCTGTGTGAGTGTGTGAGTGTGTGAGTGTGTGAGTGTGTGAGTGTGTGAGTGTGTGAGTGTGTCTGTGTTTGTGTGTCACCTTGGCGTGGTGAGGTCTGTGCCGGCGGTCGATGCTCAGGTCTCCTCTGTAGTCGGGGGAGGTGATCTCACAGCGGGGGGCGGGGGCAGGACACTGGCGTGGGGGGGAGAAGGTGGCTGTACAGAGAGCCGTGAGAGGGGGAGGGGGGGACGGCGTGGGGGGCGGGGCGGTGCAGGGGTGGGCCCTGGTCCTGGGGCTGGGCAGGGTGGAGCAGCGTGTGGGCGGGGCGGGGGGGCAGTGCCAGGCTGTGGCGTGAGCAGGCTTGTCTCTGCTGCCACTCGTACAGCTGCCACATGGTGTCGTCCCGCATGGAGCGCCGCTTTCTCTGCTGCCGTGAGGGGCGTGGCCTGGGGGGCGGGGGGCGTGGCCTGGGGGGCGGGGGCGCAGGGCGTGATCGTACAGGGAGCCCGTCATGCTGCACACGCTGCCCGGCCGTGGAAGCACCTCCGGGGGAGCGTACGGTAGCTCTCAGGGTAGCGGGGCGGCGGGGCACGATGACTCGGCAATGTCCTGGGCAGCGTCTGGTAGGATACCATGCTGAGGATGAAGCAGCTCATATCACCAGCTCATATCACCAGCTCATATCACCAGCTCATATCACCAGCTCATATCACCAGCTCATATCACCAGCTCATATCACCAGGTCATATCACCAGCTCATATCACCAGCTCATATCACCAGCTCATATCACCAGCTCATATCACCAGCTCATATCACCAGCTCATATCACCAGCTACCCTATCACCAGCTCATATCACCAGCTCATATCACCAGCTCATATCACCAGCTCATATCACCAGCTCATATCACCAGTCATATCACAGCTCATATCACCAGCTCATATCACCAGCTCATATCACCAGCTCATATCACCAGCTCATATCACCAGCTCATATCACCAGCTCATATCACCAGCTCATATCACCAGCTCATATCACCAGCTCATATCACCAGCTCATATCCCAGCTCATATCACCAGTCATATCACCAGCTCATATCACCAGCTCATATCACAGCTCATATCACCAGCTCATATCACCAGCTCATATCACCAGCTCATATCACCAGCTCATATCACCAGCTCATATCACCAGCTCATATCACCAGCTCATATCACCAGCTCATATCACCAGCTCATGTCAGAAATTATTTGTGCCTTATAATAGACTGCTATGCCAATAGTTATGCTAATAATTGCCCCGCAACATCTGTAGGATTAAACATCTTGCACACACCCCTCCGCCGCACACACACACCGCCGCCGCACACACACACCCCGCCGCGCACACACACACACCCCGCGCCGCACACACACACACCCGACCGCCGCCCACAACACACACGACGGCCGCACACACACACCCGACCGCCGCACACACAACACCCCGACCGCCGCACACACACACCCCGACGCCGCACACACCCCGACCGCCGCACACACCCCGAACGCCGACCACACAACACAACGACCGCCGCACACACACACCCCGCCGCCTCACACACACACCCCTACCTCCGCACACACACACCCAGACCTCCGCACACACACACACCCCGACCTCCTCACACACCCCTACCTCCTCACACACACACCCTACCTCCTCACACACACACACCTACCTCCTCACACACACACCCCTACCTCCTCACACACACACCCCTACCTCCTCAAGTCCTCATCTGGTCCCCTGGTCTTCTGAGTTCTGACCCAGTGTTCCAGCTGCTGTATGGAGCTGGTTCTGGACAAGGCCTGTATCTGGCTCCGGAGCCTGGGCCTTTCCTGGGCCTCTCCCCAGGGTGCCCCCAACCTCCCCTGGGATGCAGTCCCCCGGCCGCCACCCCGGGGCCGTTGAGCTGGCCTGGCGACAGGCAGAGAGGAGACGGAGGCGGCGATGGCGGCGGCCTGGGCGGGGAGCAGCTTGATGATCTTGGTGAGAGGACGCTCACAGCTACGTCTCTCTGGAAACTGTCTCTCTGGAAAACTGTCTCTTGGAAACCGTACTTGTCTCCTGGACTGCAGGGTGCCGTACTTGTCTACTACCCTGTGGCTGCCGTAGTCTCCTTCCTAACAGTAGCATACTTGCTCCTCGGTAGGTCCTGTATTGTCCTCTCCTTCTCTGAGAGAGAGCTGTCTCTGAGCTCCTTCTGTAGAGCTGTTTTGTTGGGTCTCTCTGATGGTCTCTCTGGAGGGGGTGTGACAGTCTCCTGTTGGTCTCTCTGCTGGTCTCTCTGATGGTCTCTCTGCTGGTCTCCATTCTGGTCTCTCTGGAGGGAGTGACAGTCTCCCTGCTGGTCCTCTGCTGGTCTCCCTTCTGGTCTCTATGAGGGCGTGACAGTCTCTCTGCTGGTTCTCTGCTGGTCTTCCTGCTGGTCTCTCTGCTGGTCTCCCTTCTGGTCTTTCTGGAGGGCGTGAAAGTCTCTCTGCTGGTCTCTCTGCTGGTCTCCCTGCTGGTCTCTCTGCTGGT
>CAEFZP010003579.1:37500-59098 GCA_903064625.1 Mallotus villosus | reverse complement strand
GGAGGGTGGAGAGGAGGGTGGAGAGAGGGGTGGAGAGGAGGGTGAGAGGGAGAGGTGGAGAGGAGGGTGGAGAGGAGGCTGGAGAGGATGGTGGGAGAGGAGGGGTGGAGAGGAGGCTGTGAGAGTGAGTGCTGGAGAGGAGGGTGGAGAGGAGGAGGTGTGGAGATAGGTGGAGAGGACTGTTTCCCCCCATCACTTGTTTTGGTTTCATCCACGAGTTGTGTTCCAGAACACAACAACTACAACAGCTCACAAACGAAACTAGTCGTAAAAGCTTGTGACAATTACTCTAATTAGGATGGCATGTGAGAAGGCCGTTCCCTCGCCATCTGTGGTGAAACGCTAGCACATGAGCGGGTTGCTCCAGACTGTCTGTCAAAGCTGTTGTCATCTGCGACGACACAGTCCTCCTGCTTAGCTGCCTCTAAAGATAGCCAAGCCAGACAGGAGAGTCGACAGGAGAGTCAGAGATAAGACAGCGAGGTACCCAGGAACACACCTCACACTGCAGCCCCACACACACACACCTCACACTGCCGCCCCACACACCACCACCTCACACTGCAGTCCCACACACACGGACGTCCACGGAAAAATCAATTCATGCAGAATGTTTCCACGCTTGTCATGCTAAATGTTACGCATCATTGAGGCCCCGTGAAGGTCACGTGGAGCAGGCCCAGATATGGAGATGGTCTCCAGGGAGGAGAGAGGACCTCGTGATTCTCCAGGGAGGAGAGAGGACCTCGATGGTCTCCAGGGAGGAGAGAGGACCGCGATGGTCTCCAGGGAGAGAGAGGACCTCGATGGTCTCCAGGGAAGAGAGAGGACCTCGATGGTCTCCAGGAGGAGAGAGGACCTACATGGTCTCCAGGAGGAGAGAGGACCTACATGGTCTCCATGGAGGAGAGAGGACCTACATGGTCTCCAGGGAGGAGAGAGGAACCTACATGGTCTCCAGGGAGGAGAGAGGACCTACATGGTCTCCAGGGAGGAGAGAGGACCTACATGGTCTCCAGGAGGAGAGAGGACCTACATGGTCTCCAGGGAGGAGAGAGGACCTACATGGTCTCCAGGGAGGAGAGAGGACCTCGATGGTCTCCAGGGAGGAGAGAGGGACCCTACATGGTCTCCAGGGAGGAGAGAGGACCTAGATGGTCTCCAGGGAGGAGAGAGGACCTCGATGGTCTCCAGGGAGGAGAGAGGACCTACATGGTCTCCAGGGAGGAGAGAGGACCTCGATGGTCTCCAGGGAGGAGAGAGGACCTCGATGGTCTCCAGGGAAGAGAGAGGACCTAGATGGTCTCCAGGGAGGAGAGAGGACCTACATGGTCTCCAGGGAGGAGAGAGGACCTACATGGTCTCCAGGGAGGAGAGAGGACCTCGATGGTCTCCAGGGAGGAGAGAGGACCTCGATGGTCTCCAGGGAGGAGAGAGGACCTCGATGGTCTCCAGGGAGGAGAGAGGACCTCGATGGTCTCCAGGGAAGAGAGAGGACCTCGATGGTCTCCAGGGAGGAGAGAGGACCTACATGGTCTCCAGGGAGGAGAGAGGACCTACATGGTCTCCAGGGAGGAGAGAGGACCTACATGGTCTCCAGGGAGGAGAGAGGACCTACATGGTCTCCAGGGAGGAGAGAGGACCTCGATGGTCTCCAGGGAGGAGAGAGGACCTACATGGTCTCCAGGGAGGAGAGAGGACCTACATGGTCTCCAGGGAGGAGAGAGGACCTCGATGGTCTCCAGGGAGGAGAGAGGACCTACATGGTCTCCAGGGAGGAGAGAGGACCTAGATGGTCTCCAGGGAGGAGAGAGGACCTCGATGGTCTCCAGGGAGGAGAGAGGACCTACATGGTCTCCAGGGAGGAGAGAGGACCTCGATGGTCTCCAGGGAGGAGAGAGGACCTCGATGGTCTCCAGGGAAGAGAGAGGACCTAGATGGTCTCCAGGGAGGAGAGAGGACCTACATGGTCTCCAGGGAGGAGAGAGGACCTACATGGTCTCCAGGGAGGAGAGAGGACCTCGATGGTCTCCAGGGAGGAAGAGGACCTCGATGGTCTCCAGGGAGGAGAGAGGACCTACATGGTCTCCAGGGAGGAGAGAGGACCTCGATGGTCTCCAGGGAGGAGAGAGGACCTCGATGGTCTCCAGGGAAGAGAGAGGACCTAGATGGTCTCCAGGGAGGAGAGAGGACCTCGATGGTCTCCAGGGAGGAGAGAGGACCTACATGGTCTCCAGGGAGGAGAGAGGACCTACATGGTCTCCAGGGAGGAGAGAGGAACCTACATGGTCTCCAGGGAGGAGAGAGGACCTCGATGGTCTCCAGGGAGGAGAGAGGACCTACATGGTCTCCAGGGAGGAGAGAGGACCTACATGGTCTCCAGGAGGAGAGAGGACCTCGATGGTCTCCAGGGAGGAGAGAGGACCTACATGGTCTCCAGGGAGGAGAGAGGACCTACATGGTCTCCAGGGAGGAGAGAGGACCTACATGGTCTCCAGGGAGGAGAGAGGACCTACATGGTCTCCAGGGAGGAGAGAGGACCTAGATGTGTCTCCAGGGAGGAGAGAGGACCTCGATGGTCTCCAGGGAGGAGAGAGGACCTACATGGTCTCCAGGAGGAGAGAGGACCTCGATGGTCTCCAGGGAGGAGAGAGGACCTCGATGGTCTCCAGGGAAGAGAGAGGACCTAGATGGTCTCCAGGGAGGAGAGAGGACCTCGATGGTCTCCAGGGAGGAGAGAGGACCTACATGGTCCTCCAGGGAGGAGAGAGAGGACCTACATGGTCTCCAGGGAGGAGAGAGGACCTACATGGTCTCCAGGGAGGAGAGAGGACCTACATGGTCTCCAGGGAGGAGAGAGGACCTCGATGGTCTCCAGGGAGGAGAGAGGACCTACATGGTCTCCAGGGAGGAGAGAAGACCTACATGGTCTCCAGGGAGGAGAGAGGACCTACATGGTCTCCAGGGAGGAGAGAGGACCTCGATGGTCTCCAGGGAGGAGAGAGGACCTACATGGTCTCCAGGGAGGAGAGAGGACCTACATGGTCTCCAGGGAGGAGAGAGGACCTCGATGGTCTCCAGGGAGGAGAGAGGACCTACATGGTCTCCAGGGAGGAGAGAGGACCTACATGGTCTCCAGGGAGGAGAGAGGACCTACATGGTCTCCAGGGAGGAGAGAGGACCTCGATGGTCTCCAGGGAGGAGAGAGGACCTACATGGTCTCCAGGGAGGAGAGAGGACCTACATGGTCTCCAGGGAGGAGAGAGGACCTCGATGGTCTCCCAGGGAGGAGAGAGGACCTACATGGTCTCCAGGGAGGAGAGAGGACCTACATGGTCTCCAGGGAGGAGAGAGGACCTAGATGGTCTCCAGGGAGGAGAGGACCTAGATCGGTCTTGAAGGCTTCTTCTCTGGGTGGTGACCATCAAATCAAATGTATTTGTATAGCCCTTTTTACATGCAAGCATGTCACAGAGGGCTTCACATACGCCCATAGAGCTGCCCCTCAACCAACCTAAACCCTCAAGGACCATTCATTCTAGAACAAAGTGTTTCTAGAATTAAGGCTAATGTGTGTGCACTCTTTCTCTCTCTCACACACACACACACACACACACACACACACACACACACACCACACACGTACACACACACACCATCATTTCCATGATAGTTGCTTATGCTGGTCATAGTCCTGAGGTTCCTCAGAGAGAGCAGCTCATTGTGAATGCTTCATGCATGCGTGACATATCCACCAGTCGATAGCAGAACCATGTCATTATCTGTGACTCCTGTCATCCCTCACTCACATGAAACAAGAGACGCACAGCCTGCTCCTACCAAACACAACCTTGTCAATTAACTCTGAACTCTGTGTGTTCGTAAGAAGGTTCATCAACACTCAACTCCTCAAAGTGGGTCCTCTTGATTCTAGACCTGACGTTCTGGAGCTAAGCAGCACCATGGGAATAATCTGATCAAATAGGACCTCGGCATCAAAGCCTCTGCTCTGCTCTGAAGGCCGTCTTGGTTCTTGGTGAAGAACTTCCCCTGGACTCTCTCAGTGAAGGACGGTTTCACCGCTGGGGGGTCCGGCGGCGAGGGGAGGGGGGGGGAGGGGGGGAGAGAGAGGGGGGGGTGGGGAGTGGGGGGTTTGGTGGGAGGAGTAGTGGGGGTGTGGTGTGGGTGATTATTTGGGGGGAGCAGGAGCAGGGTGGGGGATGCTTGTGAGACTCATCTCTATAGGGATTCCTAGAGCACTCTGGATATGGCTCTGTCTTTGAACTCTCGACTGAAAGACAGAGTGCTTGTGTGTGTGTGTGTGTGTGTGTGTGTGTAAACTGCAGCTTTTTGTGGTCGTAGCTGTTTTCCAGTGTGTGTGTGTGTGTGTACAGCACTACAGCTTTTTGTGGTCGTAGCTGTTTCGAGTGTGTGTGTGTATGTGTGTGCATACATGAGCAGACAAGCTTGTCCCCTGACACAGGAACACAAGCACAGCTTGTTTCCCTGTCTGTGATGTTGCAGGGAAAAGCTTCCATCATGATCAGTGTTGAGACGGTCACACTGAGCTACATTGACTGTGACTGATGGTCTTATTGATGGCTGGATGCTCAGTTTAGCTCAACCCTCCTCACAGCACACACCTGTCAGCCTGCAACACACACACACACACACCTCTGTCAGCCTGCAACACACACACACACACACACCTCTGTCAGCCTGCAACACCACACACACACACACACACCCTCTGTCAGCCTGCAACACACACACACACACACACCTCCCATCAGCCTGCCACACACACACACACCCACACCTCCCATCAGCCTGCCACACACACACACACACCTCTGTCAGCCTGCAACACACACACACACACACACCTCTGTCAGCCTGCAACACACACACCTCTGTCAGCCTGCCACACACACACAGCACACACCTCCCATCAGCCTGCAACACACACCTCTTCTGGACACTGAAGAGTGCATTCACTTCCGCTACCCCCCTCTGACCACAAACCTCCCTACCACACCCCCACACCACCTGACTCACTTTCAGGGTCCAAGTCCCTCATAGTTGTTGAGGGTCGTTAAGGGGTTATCCTAGTAGCAGCTTGTGAAAGACTGCTGACTATGTAAGTGACACAAGAACCTGCATGCCTCGTCTAAAGAGACTAAAGTTGACTATTCCTCACAAACTTTCAACGCGCTGGTGGTAAAATGTTGATGCTATTCCATCTGTCGAGTCGTGCTTTTGAACTTTTGAAAAAGTCTACTTTTTGGTAATCAGTGAACATTTACAGTAAGTATTTATGTCTGCTGCCCCTCCCCCCTCCCCCCACCCTCACTTCTTTGTACTTTACAGTAAAGACCTGGTTATATAATCATTTTACATCACTTCCATTTTGCTCTGAGTACTACCTGCCTGGTCTGTGGAGGGGGCCACCAAGTACACCATGTCTCTCTCCCTCTCTCTCCCTCCCTCTCTCTCTCTCCTCCCTCTCTCTCCCTCCCTCTCTCTCTCTCCCTCTCCCTCTCTCTCTCTCTCTCTCTCTCTCTCTCGCCTCTCTCTCTCTCTCTCTCTCTCTCATCTCTCTCTCCCCTCTCTCTCCCTCCCTCTCTCTCTCTTCCTCCCATCTCTCTCCCTCCCTCTCTCTCTCTCCCCTCTCCCTCTCCCTCCCATCCTCTCTCTCACACACGCACTTAGTACATACCACAGTTATCCTTCACACACATATTTGTGCATGCATGCAAGCATAGAATTAACACACACTGGCACACACGTGTGCCCTGACCCCTCTGCATGCTCGGCCCCACATGTGACCAACACGCACCACCACCCGCCAGCGTGTGTGTGTACCGGCTTGTAGCGGGTGGGGGCGTCCCGCGTGCCAGCTGTGCACTCGCCCCCTCAGGCCTACGAGGAGAGAGGGAGCGGGAGAGGAGTCGTCACGGCAACGTTTAACTCTGGAGCCTTGTCCTGTGAGGATCCTGCTGGGTGTTTATCCCAACACAGACAGATGTCAAGGCTGTGATTGGACGAATCAAATGTCAGGCTTTCGCACGTAAGCCTCCTCGAGATCATGTGTTTATATGCATGAAAACATGACACGACGTGTTTAGAGCACTTTCTCTCGCTTTTCAGTGTTCACCTGCGATTCAGAAATAAATATAACCCGGAGTGTTCACTTTGGTTTTTAATTTGTTAGACTAACCCAGACACAGTTCGTTTTGACCTTCTGAATGTAGATGTAGAATGTGTGTAATTATCTTCCGCCATCCCTCCCTTCAGCAGCCTGCCTCTTTTGAAGAACGGAACTTTAAGTGGACTCTACTTCATTTGTCAAAAGACCCTCTCTTAGTGTCTCGCCGCTAACGACCTCTCCGCTTAAATAAGTTAACGTTTCTCTCAAACGCCGCACGTTAATGATGAAGAAACCATACCTAAATATCCATACACGTCCATTGTCCATTATACGATTTGACGGTTTGTCCGACCTGCGGGTGTGAGAGCGTGAGCAGCGCGTGTCGTCGGACGCCGGACTCCTCGTCTCCGTGGTTACTTCAAGCGCGAGCTGACAGCCAGAGAGGCAATTACCGCCACTCACACGGCCGTTTAGGAGAGGAACCGAGGCTGCACAACAGGCCAGCACTGCTCAGCTCGGGTTGAGCTCAGACGAGGCTTAAGGAGGAACGACAAGAGGGGGGAGGAGGGCGGAGAGGAGGACGGAGGGGTGGCCGCGGGGTTTCACACACAAACACTTGAGGACATACTAACGGCACTTTAGAAAACTCGGCAGACACACGTGTAAAAGACGTATAAAAAGAACATGATTGAGAGAGAGGCGCTGTTAGCCAACTTAGCCAACATTCGCACGACACATACATCGATGTAGAACACATTCACATGGATCATTATGAACTGTATAGAACGGGATTTTTCAATAAAATGCCAGAGCTTACAACTCGACGTCAACCTCGTTTCCAGAACTCTCCTCAGACAAGGAGGATACACAGTCTTATAAACACAAGAAATGGAACCCAGTGACCGTTATTTATCCTGAAGAGAAATTACCTTTGAAAACGATCTCTGCACTAGCAGAGTCCTAGTACGTCACATCTGGTTGAGATAAAACTGAAGAAAAAGAAACATAGTTATATCGTGAAAGCTAATGATCTCTTAGGTTTACAGACAGAATGTCATCATCTGAACATACAGGCCTGTTGTTGCCCTGGGGATGCTTGGACGATCATTACAAACTTCTGCCTCCTGCTACACTAACAAACATCACGACTGTATCCCGTGTCAGTCAGATCGAGCTGTTTGACAGAGATCTTAAGAGACAAGCAGCCTATAGACAACATACACTGTAATGGAACGAGTCAATAAATAAGGAGACATGTTCCCACGGAGAACATTAGGCATACTATCACCTGACTACAGTATGGACATGTTACTATGGAGAACACTAGACATACTATCACCTGACTGTACAGTATGGACATGTTCCCATGGAGAACACTAGGCATACTATCACCTGACTGTACAGTATGGACATGTTCCCATGGAGAACACTAGACATACTATCACCTGACTGTACAGTATGGACATGTTCCCATGGAGAACACTAGACATACTATCACCTGACTACAGTATGGACATGTTCCCATGGAGAACACTAGACATACTATCACCTGACTGTACAGTATGGACATGTTCCCATGGAGAACACTAGACATACTATCACCTGACTACAGTATGGACATGTTCCCATGGAGAACACTAGACATACTATCACCTGACTGTACAGTATGGACATGTTCCCATGGAGAACACTAGACATACTATCACCTGACTGTACAGTATGGACATGTTCCCATGGAGAACACTAGGCACACTATCACCTGACTGTACAGTATGGACATGTTCCCACGGAGAACATTAGGCATACTATCACCTGACTACAGTATTGACATGTTACTATGGAGAACACTAGACACACTATCACCTGACTGTACAGTATGGACATGTTCCCATGGAGAACGCTAGACATACTATCACCTGACTGTACAGTATGGACATGTTCCCATGGAGAACACTAGGCATACTATCACCTGACTACAGTATGGACATGTTCCCATGGAGAACACTAGGCACACTATCACCTGACTGTACAGTATGGACATGTTCCCATGGAGAACGCTAGACATACTATCACCTGACTGTACAGTATGGACATGTTCCCATGGAGAACACTAGACATACTATCACCTGACTGTACAGTATGGACATGTTCCCATGGAGAACACTAGACATACTATCACCTGACTACAGTATGGACATGTTCCCATGGAGAACACTAGGCATACTATCACCTGACTGTACAGTATTACAAAAGTATTGGCAGTGCAAGAAAATTGTGTTTTGCTAAGTTTGCTGCCTCAGTGTTTGTAGGTTGTTTTCATGCCAAAGTGCCCCGCCCATGTAAGCCGCCCATGCATAATGAACTACTCCCCTTGCAATCCCCACATGACTCTCTGCTAACGTCAGGTAGGAGGAACAGTGTTGTGGTGAACCACACCTACCGCACACCTCAGCAACATGGACTGCTTTGATGGTGTGAAAAATAAAGTAATAAGTCAGATTAAAGACTAATTCACTGTATTAAGCAAATCATTCCAGTTTCATCTTCAGGGAAACGGTTAATGCTTCCCTGCTGCTAATTAGAAGAGGAAGACAAATTGTTTATTCATCCCACAGTGTGAACACACACACTCACTCACTCACTCACACACACACACACACACACACACACACACACACACACACACACACACGCGTGTGCTAAGGTGTCTATCGGACAAATGAGCCTCTGCCGTTTGTCCCATCCTGCAATCCGTCCTCCCCAGGCTGACAGGAGCAGAGAGCATCAGAACCGCCCAGGGGACCAGAACAAGCGCTCCCCCACACCCAGGCCCCTCAGAACAAGCGCTCCCCCACACCCAGGGGCCCAGAACAAGTGCTCCCCCACACCCAGGCCCCTCAGAACAAGCGCTCCCCCACACCCAGGGGCCCAGAACAAGCGCTCCCCCACACCCAGGGGCCCAGAACAAGCGCTCCCCCACACGCAGGGGCCCAGAACAAGCGCTCCCCCACACCCAGGGGCCCAGAACAAGCGCTCCCCCACACCCAGGGGCCCAGAACAAGCGCTCCCCCACACCCAGGCCCCTCAGAAGGAGAGATCTGGTCTACGTGAATTTATCAGAGGCGTTCCTTTCATTACATGAGACATATCTGACCTAGTTTTTGAAAACATCAATATGCCCCCCTCCTTCCTCCTCCTCCACCCCACCCACACCCCAAAATCCCCACACACACACTTTTTTATTAAGAAAGTTATATTTTATGGCCGTATCCTTGCTTTAAATCCTATCATTTATTAAAACAACATGCTCCACACACATTTGAAAACTAACCTACACTGACCAGGTTTTGAAGTTGGGGTTCTTTAAGGAGGAACCCACATGAGCATGAGGAGAACATGAGGAGAACATGTCAGACACAGGCTCCGGGCCCTCAGGTCCACCTGAGCCTCCACAGGCCACAACCGGGAATCGAACCCGGGACTTGCTTGCTGCTAGGCGCTACGAGTCACGTTCTCAAACGTTTCATCTCTGTTAATTGGAATAAACTTCACACACGCTGCTTCACAAATGACAAATAATAACAATAAAACGCTTTCGGCAATCAGCTCAACGATGCTGCCGTTTTAGGGGTGAAGTTAATTAAGATGTATAACTAAAATATTAAAATTAATACCTTGCACAGGTCATTTAGCAGATGGATAGTGCGCATGCAGGCATTCACTGGGATTAGAATGAACAAGATCAAATCGCTCTAATTAACAAATCTGATCGCGTTTTATTCTCTGTCCAGACCTGTGGGACTGATGAATATGGAGAGTTCCCCTGAAGCATGTGACACACATTCACACACACTCTCACACACACACTCACACACACACACACTCTCACACACAAACACACACACACACTCTCACTCACACACACACTCACACTCACACACTCACTCACACACACACACACACACTCACACACACACACACACACACACGGGAGATACCGCCTGGTGTCGTGCCACAGGCACAGTGAGGCATGAAAATCAAACGCACCCCTGTGATTCGTCTTTCGCGTCGCCGAAGGACTAACCCCGTGTCTGTCGCAGCCTGTTTGACGGTCACTGAAATGACTGAATGATCTTACGTGAGAACGGGAGGGATCAAACACAGAGCTGGGGGGAGTTCTGGCTCCAAAGTCCTTCATGTCGTACTGTAGGCTAGAGCAGAGCGCTCTTCTTCTGTGTGTTTGTGACCTATCGTGTCACACAAGCTCTGCTAGGTCTGGCCTTGTGTGTCGTCCTCTCTCTGTTGGCACGACTACAGATGGTAGGGCCGTTCGTTTACAAAATAACGTGCTTTACGTTTTACATTAGCTTCCCAAAATAGACATAGGCCTATTCTCATGAAATGAGCAGCTGCATTCACCTATGTAGACAACCATGTAAACACGTTTCGACAGTAGGTATGGTACAACTGGACCAATTGAAAGGCTTCAATGGGATGTCTCTAGGCTTCTTTATAGTACCAAGATGTTAAGATGTTGGAAAGACGGTGGGATCGTTTGAAAACTGCTTCTTAAATACAGAACGAAGGTCCACAAATGAGACACAAACTATCTACAGCAACAGCATCATTCTAGAGGTGAGGAACAGTAATGGAGTGTTCTCTCTCACCGCTGTGTTCTCTCTCACCGAGTGTTCTCTCTCACCGAGTGTTCTCTCTCATCGAGTGTTCTCTATCACCGAGTGTTCTCTATCACCGAGTGTTCTCTCCCACCGAGTGTTCTCTCTCACCG
Organism: Mallotus villosus; assembly: GCA_903064625.1. NCBI lineage: Eukaryota > Metazoa > Chordata > Actinopteri > Osmeriformes > Salangidae > Mallotus > Mallotus villosus. The sequence goes on along the minus strand of CAEFZP010003579.1, from coordinate 48,158 downwards.
AGTGTTCTCTCTCACGAGTGTTCTCTCTCACAGAGTGTTCTCTCTCACCGAGTGTTCTCTATCACCGAGTGTTCTCTATCACCGAGTGTTCTCTATCACCGAGTGTTCTCTATCCGAGTGTTCTCTATCACCGAGTGTTCTCTCTCACAGAGTGTTCTCTCTCACCGAGTGTTCTCTCTCATCGAGTGTTCTCTATCACCGAGTGTTCTCTATCACCGAGTGTTCTCTATCACCGAGTGTTCTCTCTCACCGGGTGTTCTCTATCACCGAGTGTTCTCTCTCACCGCTGTGTTCTCTATCACCGAGTGTTCTCTCCTCACCGAGTGTTCTCTCTCACCGAGTGTTCTCTCTCACGAGTGTTCTCTCTCACCGAGTGTTCTCTCTCACGAGTGTTCTCCTCTCACCGAGTGTTCTCTCTCACCGAGTGTTCTCTCTCACCGAGTGTTCTCTCTCACCGAGTGTTCTCTATCACCGAGTGTTCTCTCTCACCGAGTGTTCTCTCTCACTGAGTGTTCTCTCTCACCGAGTGTTCTCTCTCACCGAGTGTTCTCTATCACCGAGTGTTCTCTCTCACCGAGTGTTCTCTCTCACCGAGTGTTCTCTCTCACCGAGTGTTCTCTCTCACCGAGTGTTCTCTCTCACCGAGTGTTCTCTCTCACGAGTGTTCTCTCTCACCGAGTGTTCTCTCTCACCGAGTGTTCTCTCTCACCGCTGTGTTCTCTCTCACCGAGTGTTCTCTCTCACCGAGTGTTCTCTCTCACCGCTGCCCATGTTCCAGCTCAGACCAGCTCAGAAGCTCCAGTCCTCCACTCGCTGCAGAGCCGTCCTAATAGTATTCTGGCTTTACTTAATGCACCAGGTGTGGTCATGGTTTCTTGGTTCTTCTCTAAGCTTGTCTGTAGGGATAACTAATCTATCAGCCCAGGCCTGTCACACACACACAGTCACACACACTCACACACACACACACACACACACACACACACTCACACACACACACACACACACACACTCACACACCAGCATCTCCCCCGCCAGGGTCCTCTCCAAGGTCTCCTTAGACATGAGTGAGTGACCATGTCCTGTTCCACCATCACACTCGCTTGGCCACCGAGGAGAGGAGCAGAGAGAGAGAGGAGATCGGAGAGAGAGCGAGAGAGAGAGAGAGTGGAGCCGGGGAGACGTCGAAGAGGGACGAGGAGAAGCAGAGGAGAGATGATAGGGGAAGAGACGATAGGAGAGAGGCAGAGGAGCGAGAGGAGAGAGGGAGGGAGAGAGGAAGAGAGAGGAGAGAGAGGAGAGAGGAGGGAGAGAGGAGAGGAGAGAGAGAGGAGAGAGAGAGAGAGAGAGGAGGAGAGAGAGGAGAGACAGAGGAGAGAGAGGAGAGAGAGGAGAGACAGAGGAGAGAGAGGGGAGAGAGGAGAGAGGAGAGAGAGAGAGAGAGAGGAGAGAGAGAGGGCGCTGGGAGCTGAACAATACCTGTACTAGAAGTGGCCACACTCGATATTTCCACACGTGGCATTTTCACAGAGCGCGCTGCTTTTCAGAGGGCGATAGATTTTCAACATCAGCGTGACCTTCTCCCAGCCACCTGAACTGTGACGCGTGGAGGACAGAGCCGTTCAGAGTCACAAGTAGCGGGACTGACACTGTTTATAAAGACAGCCCTTTGCCCCCTCTAGCCCCCCCTCTGCCCCCCTCCGGCCCCCTCACCCACACCACCTTCAACGTTAAGAACCCCACATACACCCCACATGAGTGTCTAGATATCCATATTCTCATTCCTCTCCGCGATACAAATTAAATACCAGGTATGCCAAGAGTTGTTCGTTTAGTAGTCTGTTAATCCCAAACCCGTTCCTTTTTAGCGGTGGGGGGGGGTTTGATCCGTCTGTGTCTGAGACAATTAAAACTGCTGCGCAAGAAGTGCCTCCCTCCTCTGTTTCTATGACAACCCATCTTATAGATGTAATAAGCCCCATCCCCTCCATCACCCCCCCCCCACACACACACACACACACACACACACAACACACACACACACCCTGTGATTGACATGGATGGAGCATTCATCATCCTGTGTTGAGAACTGCAGGTGGACTAGTTAGCTTGCCAAGCGCCTCTCTCTCTCTCTCTCTTGGTTCCTTGGCCCAGAATCAAATCTCCAATTTGTTTATGTTATTATGTTAATAAAGGGTAGCATTACATATGAATATCAATATTTCAGCTGTGAGCGAGGAGGTATACAGTCAGCCCAGCGCTGTTCTGCGGAACAGGCCGGGGTGTGTGAATGAACACCGGATCCCATTTTGAATGCAATTTCACCCATCTTCTTTCTTCTCGGGATCACAAAGACGGCTATTTTAGGAGCTCTGGAGTTGATCCACATCGTCTCGTGGGCTTCGTGTTAAATGAACAGATCAATCACGGGAATCAGAGAGGCGGGGGGGGAGGCAGGAACAGCACTCGCTCTGCCACGTGGGGGAGACTCTAAACCCTCTCGTTTAGCAGCTCTGCGGTTGTAGAAATAACGCTGCAGCTGTGAGGAGAGAGGAGGAGCGAGGAGGAGCGAGGAGGGGAGAGGAGAGAGGAAGAGAGGAGAGAGGAGAGAGGAGAGAGAAGGGAGAGAGGGAGAGAGGGGAGAGAGGAGAGAGAGGAGAGAGGGGAGAGAGAAGGGAGGAGAGGAGGGGAGGGGAGAGAGGAGAGAGAGGGGAGAGAGGGGGGAGAGAGAGGAGAGAGAGGACGAGAGAAGAGAGAGGAGGAGAGAGAGGGGAGAGGAGAGAGAGAGAGAGGGAGAGACGGAGGAGAAGGGAGAGAGGGAGGAGAGAGGAGAGAGAGAGAAGGGAGAGAGGAGGCCGGAGAGAGAGGGCGAGAGAGAGAGGGAGAGGGAGAGAGGAGAGAGAGGAGAGAGAGGGGAGAGAGGGGGGAGAGAGGAGGAGGAGGAGAGAGAGGGGAGAGGAGGAGAGGAGGAGTGAAGGGAGAGGAGAGAGAGGGGAGAGAGAGAGAGAGAGAGAGAGGGAGAGAGGACGAGAGAGAGAGAGAGGGAGAGGGAGAGAGCGAGCAGATGAAGGGAGCGAGCAGAGAGAGGGGAGAGAGGCTCGATGGGTGAGAGGGCGCAGTGAGGACACCCTGTCGTGTTCGATGGGGCTTCTCCGGTTCTTTCAGGATGTTTAAAACGACCTCAGTGATGAATGAAGACTTTGAGTGTGTTCCTTCGCGTAAAAGCTCTTCACATGAAAATGTGTTGAATAAATGAACGCCTAGCCGATGCTACTTTCCACAAAGGCATAATTTATAATCGTTTAAGGGTGATTGTGCGTAAGTACGTGTTCATCGCACAAACAGAATGGTTGTAAAGTCCTTGATGCACCTTTAATTAGCTACTTTGCAGGTATAAAACATACTCAGGGACTAATTAAAAATCAACACTATATCGAAATACAAGGAGACTGTGAGGGGTATACTAAGAAAGGGGGGCAGGAATAAAAAATAAATTATTTGAGAGATAAAAAACAAAACAACCTGGTAGTTAAGTCATGGGGTGGCCTTGCTCCAGAGATGAGTGGATGTGTTGCTCCTTAGTGTCCTGGTGTACCTGAAGCTCGAACGCCCACTGTTAGAGGCCGAGCGATCCAGAGGAGAACGGTGAGTTGTGATTGGCTGTTAAAAACACGCAGCCTCTGGGAGAGATGGCTGCTCCCGCTCTGAGGACGGCTCCAGGAAGAGGGAGCTCAGGTAGGTGTCTGTGGTCGGGGAGAGGAACGCTCATCACATCATGGAGCTCAGGTAGGTGACTGTGGTCGGGGAGAGAAACGCTTCATCACATCATGGAGCTCGGGTAGGTGACTGTGGTCGGGGAGAGAAACGCTTCATCACATCAGAGAGCTCAGGTAGGTGTTTTGTGGATCGGGGAGAGGAACGCTTCATCACATCATGGAGCTCAGGTAGGTGTCTGTGGTCGGGGAGAGGAACGCTTCATCACATCTTGGAGCTCAGGTAGGTGTCTGTGGTCGGGGGAGAGGAACGCTTCATCACATCATGGAGCTCGGGTAGGTGTCTGTGGTCGGGGAGAGGAACGCTTCATCACATCATGGAGCTCAGGTAGGTGTCTGTGGTCGGGGAGAGGAACGCTTCATCACATCATGGAGCCGGGTAGGTGTCTGTGGTGGGGAGAGGAACGCTTCATCACATCAGGAGCTCAGGTAGGTGTCTGTGGTCGGGGAGAGGAACGCTTCATCACATCATGGAGCTCGGTAGGTGTCTGTGGTCGGGGAGAGGAACGCTTCATCACATCGGAGGTGTTTGAGGGAGCTCATCCAGAGGCTCAGGTGTCTGTGGTGGCGGGGAGAGGAACGCTTCATCACATCATGGAGCTCGGGTAGGTGTCTGTGGTCGGGGAGAGGAACGCTTCATCACATCATGGAGCGGGTAGGTGTCTGTGGTGGGGGAGAGGAACGCTTCATCACATCATGGAGCTCGGGTAGGTGTCTGTGGTCGGGGAGAGGAACGCTTCATCACATCATGGAGCTCAGGTAGGTGTCTGTGGTGGGGGGGGAGAGGAACGCTTCATCACATCATGGAGCTCGGGTAGGTGTCTGTGGTGGGGGAGAGGAACGCTTCATCACATCATGGAGCTCAGGTAGGTGTCTGTGGTCGGGGAGAGGAACGCTTCATCACCATCATGGAGCTCGGGTAGGTGTCTGTGGTCGGGGAGAGGAACGCTTCATCACATCATGGAGCTCAGGTAGGTGTCTGTGGTGGGGGAGAGGAACGCTCATCACATCATGGAGCTCGGGTAGGTGTCTGTGGTCGGGGAGAGGACCGCTTCATCACATCATGGAGCTCGGGTAGGTGTCTGTGGTCGGGGAGAGGAACGCTTCATCACATCATGGAGCTCAGGTAGGTGTCTGTGGTCGGGGGAGAGGAGAACGCTTCATCACATCATGGAGCTCGGGTAGGTGTCTGTGGTCGGGGAGAGGAACGCTTCATCACATCATGGAGCTCGGTAGGTGTCTGTAGCGGGGAGAGAGGAACGCTTCATCACATCATGGAGCTCGGGTAGGTGTCTGTGGGCGGGGAGAGGAACGCTTCATCACATCATGGAGCTCAGGTAGGTGTCTGTGGTCGGGGAGAGGAACGCTTCATCACATCAGAGAGCTCAGGTAGGTGTTTGTGGTCGGGGGGAGAGGAACGCTTCATCACATCATGGAGCTCGGGTAGGTGTCTGTGGTCGGGGAGGAGAGGAACGCTTCATCACATCATGGAGCTCGGTAGGTGTCTGTGGTCGGGGAGAGGAACGCTTCATCACATCAGAGAGCTCAGGTAGGTGTCTGTGGTCGGGGAGAGGAACGCTTCATCAACATCATGGAGCTCGGGTAGGTGTCTGTGGTCGGGGAGAGGAACGCTTCATCACATCTTTCCTCTTTCACACTTTCACATGGCTTAGCTCATAATCTCGCTCCATCTCACAGACACGCCAGAAATAGGTCAAGAAAACCTCATTTATTTGAGCAGCACAGCTTTATTGCCTCAGAGGCTATATAACATAAAATAATTAACTAGAAGTTATGAAATGAAATAAGAAGAAAAATCATTAAAAGGCGAATGAAGGAGAAAAAGGAAACGGCAAACTATATTGTGATCGATCCAATACTGATCAGATTTTTTGTTACTGAATTCAACAACATAGGAAATCTTTATTATCCTGTTGATCCATGGGCCAATCAGATATCAGGACTGGAACCGTCTCAGGAATGTAAGGTCGGCATAGCGACGGACGCGTCCTTGCTTCGGAACGGCATTGTGACGTCAGGTAGAACACTATTTGGCCTGACAGAACCTCACGCTAACAACTGTAGACAGCAGTACCAGTGGGGCAGTTTAGGTCATGCAAGTTTCCTGACTCATTTCCTGTTTGTTGTGTGGTGTGTGTGTGTGTGTGGGTGGGGTGGGCGAACAAATGGTCTCCACTTATGGGGTCTAACATTCATAAGCGGACATTGATTTGTCTGTCCATTAGTGCGGGGCTTGGGACTTGTTAGGTAACGTCACAGTGATGGCTACTCACAGCGATGTTCGATTTTCACAGCAGTGTTTTGATGGATTCTACTGGGCATCGGTTTATAGCACTCACATCTGACCCGGTCACCAGGGAGACCCCGTCACCACGGAGACCAAGGTGGCTCAGCAGGCCCGAAGGCAACACAGCTGACCAGGCTGCTCGGTGATGAACGTGTTCACGTCGGAGCCAGACGCACGCGATCTAAAACAGGCTGAGACATCGTATTCTTCTGCAGTTATCATGATATCCTTCACAGTAAACGAGCTGAAGTGAAAAACAGATGGGTTTTAGTTTTAATGCGTCGTTGATGTGTGTTTTCTTTTTCGGTCTGCGTACACGTCTTCATCAGCGCTCAGGATACCAGGACTGTTCCGCGCGCTAGGACGGTTACATAAGCGCTAACGCAAATAACTCATCTTGAGAAATCAATATTTACAGAGCAGGTCCAGCGCCTCCTAGTCCAGAAAGCATCATCTCAATCAAGACCTGGAGACTGGAGTCTCCCCCACCTTCAGCACAACATCTCAATCATCTACAGGAACGGGCAAAGACCCGTATCTGGCCCCACATCACAAATATGAACAAAACTGTCGATAATACAGCGAGATGATTTATAGACGGCTGGTCGGTCGATATTCCTGTGGCCGTGGCTTAGGTCGTTTTGTGGGGTTAAGCAGGACAAGATCGTTTTGTTATAATAACAAACGAGCAGTTAGAATGAGCTTAACGAGAAGCTTATTTCTCTGTCACGTGTTTCATCTTGTTATCATACGAACCTCTAAGCCCGTTTATTTCTGAAATAATAAAGAAGAATTAAAATTTAAAACGTTTTGTCGAATGGATAGGCCTACATTGCACGGCGTAAAGATATAATATTTATGAGCAAATCTCGACTGGTTCTAATGTTAACTGAACCGGCATGTAAGCGAAAGGAAAACAAAGTTAAAGCTAATAAGCAATCAAAATCCACGGAGGGTAAGAAATAGGCCTACACTTTTTTTAAATCGTCTTGACACGAGTGTAACGAAAAGATAAATATGTTTTCCCTTTCCCAAATGCATAGAAATCAGATGGCTTAGAAGCAGGACCATATGTCTGGCGTATCGAAACTCAATGTCACCTTGAAAGCATTACGATTTAATATGATTGACCGCATGGTGTTTGCCGGGGATTAACACTGCGATGTTTACCACACGCCGGTGAAAATGAGCGAAGCTAACTTTTGTTTGTAGATATAAAAAAAGAGGTGAAATGGGAAGTAGTATCCGAGGTGTTCTCGATAAGCAGCGCGAGGTCGTCGGTGTTGCGCTAATGAGTTAACGGTTGACGTGCGGTGCACTGTCGAACTGGCAAATGAGGAACCCATTAGGTTGAAAAACTCTTGAGGTGAATTTGATGAGTTTAGAGCTCAATAATGTTGCCTCGCTCCCCTTTCACCCTCCTGGGTCAACCACGGCTTTATACATCATCCGATTGCCGGAGCTTCTCCAACGCCTCACATTCTACAGTGAAATAATCTCTGACTAAAATATTGATGGTACACAGAACCAATCAAGTGAGGCGAAGCAATCAACCAATAAGAGAGGCAGTTCCAGGAAATAAAAAAACGCTGCAGATAAGCACAATCAATTGATTTTATCCCTGGGTGAAGGAGCAGAGGGGGGTGAGTACGAGCGACGTGTGGTGTGGGTGTGTGTGTGTTGTGTGTGGTGTGTGTGTGTGTGTGTGGTGTTTGGGTGTGTGTGTGTTGTGGGGGGAGGGGGATGGGTCCGGTTATGAGTTTAAAAAGTAGAGTACAGGTGAAACTTAGAAAAGTATGACGATATGAAGACAGTTTTGTTTTGTTTCGTCTACCTTGATCATTAAAGTGAACGTGAAGGCAACACGTGTGTGACCTTGACAACCCTCGACACAGTCAGATGGAAGTTTTGAAATAAAGGTCTCTGAGGAACATAACCTTGATTGAGTTTCTTCAAGTACTTTCCACTTTTGATCATTTGTATAGCCATCGCCTTCAAATGAGTCATAACAACCTTGACCATATAACACTCATTCTTTCTGCTTCTTCACAACACACGCTTATATATCTCAAGCGTCTAATTTAAATTGCTTGCAGCTGTGACACTTTTGTTGAGTGTACAATATCAATAACATTAGTTTTTATATTCACAAATGTAACTCAGTTTGAATTCAATTGGACAAGCCTTAATCCCACACGATGACCTCACACGTCCACCTTCCAGGGGTGAGGGACGACTACAAAACAAACACATTTAATCTACCCCTCTGCTCTATACCCTGAGGGGGTATAGTCACAGAGGAGCTGTGTAAACCACAGGCCCCGTATAAAAACATGGAAATAATATATTATAAAACATTCATCATTCATTTTGTAATGCTGAGTGAGGGGAAACTCATAAAGGAAGTCAGCCCCACAGCTCGTGCTCTGACACAGACTGACAGGAACTTTCATGTGGAAAAATAGCATGAATCATTCCCTTGTAGTGAGGTTTCTGTTTGCAATATTCATGTCACCTGCTGCGATGGATGCAGGACAACCCCGGAGCTGCAGAACACTAAGAACAGACCTGAGAACAGACCTGAGAAACAGACCTGACAACAGACCTGAGAACAGACCTGAGAAACAGACCTGAGAACAGACCTGAGAACAACTGAGAACAGACCTGCGAACAGACCTGAGAACAGACCTGAGAACACTGAGAACAGACCTGAGAACAGACCTGAGAACAGACCTGAGAACAGACCTGAGAACAGACCTGAGAACAGACCTGAGAACAGACCTGAGACCAGACCTGAGACCTGAGAACAGACCTGAGAACAGACTGAGAACCTGAGAACAGACCTGAGAACAGAACCTGAGAACAGACCTGAGAACCTGAGAACAGACCTGAGAACAGACCTGAGAACAGACCTCAGAACAGACCTGAGAACAGACCTGAGACCAGACCTGAGAACACTGAGAACAGACCTGAGAACAGACCTGAGAACAGACCTGAGAGACAGACCTGAGAACAGACCTGAGAACAGACCTGAGAACACTGAGAACACTGAGAACAGACCTGAGAACAGACCTGAGAACAGACCTGAGAACAGACATTTCCTCTTCTGTTTTGGCAGAGCAGAGGACGAAACTGACCCAGATAAGACCGGGAAACTGCAGTCTGGAGGAGCAAACACAACACCTCTAACAGAGGAATAACACGGAAGAAGAGGAGAAATGGGATAAAAATATATCAAATGTTCTCCTGACAAAAAGTTAGCAGAGAAGTGGAACGACACACATTGCGGAAAGATGAATGTTTAAGATGCGAGCTGTCTCGAAGTAGAGAGTGACGAGAGACGATGGGGAGGATGGTGAACGAGAACCGATGAGAGAGAGATGGGTGGGAGGAGGTGAAAGAGAGAGAGAAGCGAGAGCGAGAGATGGGGTAGGATGGTGAAGAGAGAGAGCGAGAGAGATGGGGAGTGATGGTGAAAGAGAGATGGAGAGATGGGGAGAGGTTTGTGAAAGAGACAGTGGTGAAAGAAAAGGGTGTGTATGGGCGGGAGAGAACGAAGAGAGGGGAAGAGAGAAACCGACTTAAAGCAGAAAGATTCTGCCCCGCGAGTAGGAAGAACCAACGACTGAGAGCCGAGACATGACAGAGAGATCGAGCCACCCAGAGATTGAACGCCGAGAGAGTAACGCATGATCTGAGATGAGAAGCAGAGGGAGGTAGGCCGAAGAAGGGAGCGAGAAGAGAGCAGAGAGCATTCCGAGATGACGCCCCATGGCAGAGCTGAGAGACGAAATCCTGTGATCCGAGAGACCCGACGCCCACCCGAGGGAGACGAGCTGTCGGACGAGCGAGCTTCTGAGGAGAGAACGAGCCATAGACTGCCGATTCCCCAGAGAGGAGAGAATGAGAGATGAGAGCTATGGAAGACCGCAGATGGGAGGACAGAAGACACCAGATTGATGAGCGCCAGAGAGTAAATGAAGGGAGTCCATCACCCCCCCTCCCGGTTAGAGAGAGAGAACGGGAAGACGAGGAGGAGAAGAGATCGAGACGCCTATCAGCAACCTATGGAGAAGGGGGACCGAGAGACGTAGAGACGAGATGAGGACGAGAGATATGAGCGGACGAGAGAATGAGAGACAGTATTGGCCTGAAGGAGACCGGAGACCCGGGAGAGCGAGAGGAGAGTACGAGACGACGCGAACCGTAGAAACGAGGAGACGAGAGAAGAGACGAGAGAGATCAGAGAGAGGAGAGAAGAGAAGGAGGAGAGAGGAGAGAGAGAGGCGAGAGATGAGAGAGAGAGAGGAGAGAGCTGAGGAAGAGAGAGAAGAGAAGAGAGAGAGAAGAGGAGAGAGCAAGCGAAAAAACCAAAACAACAAACAGTGCTTGCTTGCTCAAAAACGTTGACTTGCAAAACAGGGTTTTTTGGAGTGCGAGAAGAGCAGAGAAGAGCATCTGTTAAATCCTGCGTGTGTGTTCGTTCCCTCTACCTGGAGGAACGCAACATCAGCTTATTGGAGTAATCATCTGAAAGAGACAAAATACAAATATGGCAACTGGAGCCCACTCCTCCT
>CAEFZP010003579.1:20000-35000 GCA_903064625.1 Mallotus villosus | reverse complement strand
GTTCATACCTGGATTCATACTGTTCATATCTGGATTCATACTGTTCATACTTGGATTCATCCTGTTCATACCTGGATTCATACTGTTCATACCTGGATTCATACTGTTCATATCTGGATTCATCCTGTTCATATCTGGATTCATACTGTTCATACCTGGATTCATACTGTTCATACCTGGATTTATGCCGTTACCTGGAACCGTCCTAGAGTGAGTCATGTGACCGTCCTAGAGTGAGTCATGTGACCTTCCTGAGAAACTCGTCAGACTTCCTGTTTGTCTGCGATACCCGGAACCAAAACCGTAGTCACGGAAACAAACCTAATGATCTAAGCCCTTCTGCTATGAACCCGTCAAACTCTTTAACATCGTCTACAAGTTTCAAACCAAAACAAGTCCATTATCTCCATCATAGTCCACCCATGTTTCCACCGGGTGTACTCGCAAAGAACACAAGTTCTGCCATCAGAAAACAAAGTTAATGTGAGTCTAAATCTGAATACATAACACGATTGTTTTCGCCCAATTGGTCTCATTAATCGCAGAGAGCTGAGGGGAAGAACAGCCCTGTGCTTCTATTCTCAGAGTTCAGCCGCGTGCGTCATCACAGGAACACGGAGAGACTGAAGGGAGAGTGTGTGTGAGTGTGTGTGTGTATCTAGGGGAGTGTGTGCTTGTGTCGAGGAGAGTGTGTGCTTGTGTTGAGGAGAGTGTATGTGTTTATATCGAGGAACGTGTGGTGTGTGTTGTAAAGTGTGTGTATCTTGTGGAGTGTGTGTGTATCTAGGGGAGTGTGTGTGTGAGTGTGTGTGTATCTTGTGGAGTGTGTGTGTGAGTGTATCTTGTGGAGTGTGTGTGTGAGTGTGTGTGTATCTAGGGGAGTGTGTGTGTATCTTGTGGAGTGTGTGTGTGAGTGTGTGTGTATCTTGTGGAGTGATTAGATTAGATTAACAACATAGACCCGTAACACTGTCGTTGCTCATAATTGACATTGTGTGGCAGCAAATCGAAAGAGGATATTTGAGATATCCTAGCCCCCAAACATCCTCCTGTATCCTCTGGTGTAACAGCTACCATACAGTGCCACTGTGGCAAACACACACACATAGAATAAAAGCAGTCTTCTACTGAGATCTTTTGGGGAGAACATTTGGCCCCTCTTACCACGGCACAATCTCAAGAGATGGTAATGATCAAAAAAGGAACAACAAGCAAACTGATTCCATCGTCTTGGCAGTCTGGTAATTAAATATCAGCTCTTGGCTTCACACCAGTATGCAAATGATGTTCGCGAGCCGCCATGTCCATATGCCCGCCTAAAACTCTCCCTCTGCAATCCGCAGCAGTTGAAAGGCTAACGCTGCCAACGACTTTTCTCAAAGACATTATTAACCTCATTTTGAAAGAAGACAGAGATCAGAGACGCCACTGCATTGTGGCCTTCAGCTTAGCTTCAGCGCTAATGCTAAGGGTTGGCCTTGGAAAAGATGGAGAGAGAGAGAGAATGGGAAAAAAAGAGATCGAAAGATGAGGCGGGAAAAGGAGAACATTTTAATAAACACGCGGGGATCAGTAGAGGCTCGGGAGAATGAGAACGCGCTCGTAAATACTGAGGGATCATAATTTAGAGGCTGTCAAAGGGTGAACGGGTATTTTTCTATTGGAAACGATAAGATATAGTGACAATACGAGGATAGGGTCTTATTAAAATTCCCATAAACCCTATCTTTGTGTGCAGAAGCAATGGGCTTTCGTTAACAAGCTACTTTATGGACATGTGAATAAATGCATGGCTATGGCTTCGATATGGAGTCTGTCAAGAGCAATGGCGTGGGTCGTTTGTTTTGTTTTTCCTTTTTAACGAGTCTAAATTCCAGCTATATGTTGGGTTGTGTCAACTGCATGTTTATGACCTATAATCTCCTAGTGTGTGTCTGTTCAACGGACGTGGTCATTCAACAGGACGTAAACAGAGACCAACGACATTTCCCTCCGCGTCTCTCACGGATAGACACTTTCAAAAACAATCTCCAAACCGCTACATTGACTCTAAAGTTGGCGTAATCGGAATAACGACAGCTCCTCCGAAACCACGCAGTTTCTAACCCCCCCGTCCCGTCGCTTTGCTAGGATCGGGCTGGAGTGAAGCCCGCTCTCGGTGGCGGAGCATAAACACCAGGGATTTCAGCCAATTTGGGACATGATTGGGGCTGAACAGTCCCTCTTCATGGCGGCGAAATGACTTATCAATCAGTGCTGGCCTGGAGCTAGCGGCTAGAGACTTCTAACTCAGCAATCTTCTCCCAGGCAGGATGGAGAAGTGGTACTAGGAAGAAGGAAATGGTAGCGAGAAGGAGAGGGAGGGATAGGCAGAAAATATAGCTTAGTAGGAGGTAGAGAGAACGAAAAAGAGGGAAATAAAGAAGGAAAGAGTTGAGAAAACTAATAAACGGAGGGTCCCTCACGAAAACAAGACAGCGTTAAGTAGGAAGTGCATTCCTTGACATTTCAGAAAATGTCTGGGCTGAAGAAAAGACTCAATAATTCGTGTCTTGCAAGGAAGAACATGCAATGACGCGTGAACTGCAGCATCACTTAATACGTGGTATTACAGAACCCGCCAGCCATCAGCAGGAACGGAGATCCAATTAATAATCATCACTTCCTGCTGTCACGCGACAGCATGGGTGTCCCATCTTTAGCATATTTTATGCATAGAAAATGTTATGCATATGAATTTATTAGGACGTTCGTGCATAGATACATAATTTGTGCTGTATGTTAAGAGGGTTTAATAGGTGAATCCCTGTATTGTCTTTAAACGATATATTGATTTAGTGTCTACTTAATTAATACGCTACATAACTTATTATAATATTACAAGCCTAAGTAATGTTATGTTGTAATGACCCCGTATGAGTCAACCTGTTGATGAATCAGAAGGTTTCAATGGACTAGACCACTAAGGAAGTATTTATAAGAAAATGCTTCTCTAAATCTCCAAGGTGACGCAGTTATAATCCTGGTGTTTAGACTCAGTCCGTCGAGATACTTCTAATGGATTCAGAATAACCTTTAAGAAGTGTCTATGATTGGAGTGGCCTTTACACTGAACCACCCAGACTCTAGAGGCTTAAACAGGTGTTCAGTATAACAGCACAACCCTGTTAGAACCACCATCCTGTTAGACAGAACCACAACCCTGTTAGACAGAACCACAACCCTGTTAGACAGAACCACAACCCTGTTAGAGAGAACCACAACCCTGTTAGAACCACCACCCTGTTAGACAGAACCACAACCCTGTTAGACAGAACCATACCCCTGTAAAACAGAACCACAACCCTGTTAGAACCACAACCCTGTTAGAACCACAACCCTGTTAGACAGAACCACAACCCTATTAGACAGAACCACAACCCTGTTAGACAGAACCACAACCCTATTAGACAGAACCACAACCCTGTTAGACAGAACCACAACCCTGTTAGACAGAACCACAACCCTGTTAGACAGAACCACACCCCTGTTAGAACCACAACCCTGTTAGAACCACAACCCTGTTAGACAGAACCACAACCCTGTTAGAACCACAACCCTGTTAGAACCACAACCCTGTTAGAACCACAACCCTGTTAGACAGAACCATAACCCTGTTAGAACCACAACCCTGTTAGAACCACAAGCCTCTAGACAGAACCACAACCCTCTTAGAACCACAACCCTGTTAGACAGAACCACAACCCTGTTAGACAGAACCACACCCCTGTAAAACAGAACCACAACCCTGTTAGAACCACCACCCTGTTAGACAGAACCACAACCCTGTTAGACAGAACCACACCCCTGTAAAACAGAACCACAACCCTGTTAGAACCACAACCCTGTTAGAACCACAACCCTGTTAGACAGAACCACAACCCTGTTAGAACCACAACCCTGTTAGAACCACAACCCTGTTAGAACCACAACCCTGTTAGACAGAACCACACCCCTGTAAAACAGAACCACAACCCTGTTAGAACCACCACCCTGTTAGACAGAACCACAACCCTGTTAGACAGAACCACACCCCTGTAAAACAGAACCACAACCCTGTTAGAACCACAACCCTGTTAGAACCACAACCCTGTTAGACAGAACCACAACCCTGTTAGAACCACAACCCTGTTAGAACCACAACCCTGTTAGAACCACAACCCTGTTAGACAGAACCACAACCCTGTTAGAACCACAACCCTGTTAGAACCACAACCCTGTTAGACGGAACCACAACCCTGTTAGAACCACAACCCTGTTAGAACCACAACCCTCTTAGACAGAACCACAACCCTCTTAGAACCACACCCCTGTAAAACAGAACCACAACCCTGTTAGAACCACACCCCTGTAAAACAGAACCACAACCCTGTTAGAACCACAACCCTGTTAGAACCACAACCCTGTTAGACAGAACCACAACCCTGTTAGAACCACAACCCTCTTAGACAGAACCACAACCCTGTTAGACAGAACCACAACCCTGTTAGACAGAACCACAACCCTGTTAGACAGAACCACAACCCTGTTAGAACCACAACCCTCTTAGACAGAACCACAACCCTGTTAGACAGAACCACAACCCTGTTAGACAGAACCACACCCCTGTAAAACAGAACCACAACCCTGTTAGAACCACAACCCTGTTAGAACCACAACCCTGTTAGACAGAACCACAACCCTGTTAGAACCACAACCCTCTTAGACAGAACCACAACCCTGTTAGACAGAACCACAACCCTGTTAGAACCACACCCCTGTAAAACAGAACCACAACCCTGTTAGAACCACAACCCTGTTAGAACCACAACCCTGTTAGAACCACAACCCTCTTAGACAGAACCACAACCCTGTTAGACAGAACCACAACCCTGTTAGACAGAACCACAACCCTGTTCGACAGAACCACAACCCTGTTAGAACCACAACCCTGTTAGAACCACAACCCTGTTAGACAGAACCACACCCCTGTAAAACAGAACCACAACCCTGTTAGAACCACAACCCTGTTAGAACCACAACCCTGTTAGACAGAACCACACCCCTGTAAAACAAAACCACAACCCTGTTAGAACCACAACCCTGTTAGAACCACAACCCTGTTAGACAGAACCACACCCCTGTAAAACAGAACCACAACCCTGTTAGACAGAACCACAACCCTGTTAGAACCACAACCCTGTTAGACAGAACCACAACCCTCTTAGACAGAACCACAACCCTCTTAGAACCACAACCCTGTTAGACAGAACCACAACCCTGTTAGACAGAACCACACCCCTGTAAAACAGAACCACAACCCTGTTAGACAGAACCACACCCCTGTTAGACAGAACCACAACCCTGTTAGAACCACAACCCTGTTAGAACCACAACCCTGTTAGAACCACAACCCTGTTAGAACCACACCCCTGTTAGACAGAACCACACCCCTGTAAAACAGAACCACAACCCTGTTAGAACCACAACCCTGTTAGAACCACAACCCTGTTAGACAGAACCACAACCCTGTTAGAACCACAACCCTCTTAGACAGAACCACAACCCTGTTAGACAGAACCACAACCCTGTTAGAACCACAACCCTGTTAGAACCACAACCCTGTTAGACAGAACCACAACCCTGTTAGAACCACAACCCTCTTAGACAGAACCACAACCCTGTTAGACAGAACCACACCCCTGTAAAACAGAACCACAACCCTGTTAGACAGAACCACAACCCTGTTAGACAGAACCACACCCCTGTAAAACAGAACCACAACCCTGTTAGAACCACAACCCTGTTAGAACCACAACCCTGTTAGACAGAACCACAACCCTGTTAGAACCACAACCCTCTTAGACAGAACCACAACCCTGTTAGACAGAACCACAACCCTGTTAGAACCACAACCCTGTTAGACAGAACCACAACCCTGTTAGACAGAACCACACCCCTGTAAAACAGAACCACAACCCTGTTAGACAGAACCACAACCCTGTTAGACAGAACCACACCCCTGTAAAACAGAACCACAACCCTGTTAGAACCACAACCCTGTTAGAACCACAACCCTGTTAGACAGAACCACAACCCTCTTAGAACCACAACCCTGTTAGACAGAACCACAACCCTGTTAGAACCACAACCCTGTTAGACAGAACCACAATCCTGTTAGAGAGAACCACAACCCTAAAAATATCTTCCAAACTTATTCTTGTAAAATATTTCTTAAACCTTTCAAAGACTTTCGAAACATTTTTATATCGTTAAACCTTTCGAAACTTTTTTTGTGAAACCTTTTTCGAAAATATCTTTTGAACCTTTTCGAAAACTTTTTGGGGTGAAATATTTTTTCGAAATTTTTCAAAACCGTTCTTCACATTTCGCAGCAGGAGGTGTGGCTGCCAAATCTCGACTCAGTATTGTTTGGGAAACGTATAGTCAGCGCGAGGCTCGCTGGAGTGTTCGAGACCCTCTCCTGCTCCCTGAGAGATCAGAACCCTGCTGTCGCACGCGTTGACAATCCTTTGATGTGGAGGCTTAGCCTCGGATATGTAAAACCCCGGCTCTGGATTCCGATCAGTTCAAGTCACCTGGATGCCGACGTTTACTAAAGGCGGCGTTGTGGAGATGGAGGACGGGAACCACCAGAGAATACATAATGTAGCAGTAACAAAGAGAAGAGGGAGAGAGGGAGGGGAGGTTTACAATAAAACCAGTCAGTTAAGTCCTAACTCCCAAAAGGGTCCGTGTCCATTCAATATAGGAAATGGAGGCGTAGAGAAAATAGACAGCAGTACCGTATTTCTAACTCAGAAGAATGCCAGTCACCGCCTATCGTGTTGTGTCTGAATGTTTCTGTATTTGACGGGCCGCGAATCGAACTCAAGCGAATACCGCACGCATAATCTAGTCATGGAGAGATTCCCCCGAGAGATTCAGTCAGTCAGAACCAAATGTCGACAGAAGTCCCGTTCTTTAATGAACTTGTAGGCTATCAAAGACAAACAGAGGCCCCCTATAGCTTCGGAACGTGAAGCTTTTGTTTTGCGTCAAGGTTTTAAAATAGAAGAAAGAGAAAATAGATTTCGCAACGCCGTGCGGAGAACACAAATAGTGCGATAGCAGAGAAGACTGTTCCCGCTTCACAAAGAAGATCATTGGAAACATGCTAATTAAGAGGACAGATATGAATAGAGATGAGGCCTGTTCCTCTGTAGGAGACGAATACATTTACCTCTCATCTGCATACATATACACAACACAGTTGTTTGCCCATAGCACACCCTGATATAAATCCTGTCAACAATGGATGGTGCCTGTAGTCAGTCAGTCGTATGGTATGGAAAATACTGTCCCCACACTAACATGTAGGGCGATCTGAAAGGGGATGTTGTATAACATTTAGTCATTTAGCAGACGCTCTTATCCAGAGCGACTTACAGTAAGTACAGGGACATTCTCCCCGAGGCAAGTAGGGTGAAGTGCCTTACCCAAGGACAGAATGTCATTTGGCACAGCCTGGAATTGAACCAGCAACCTTCGGATTACTAGCCCGACTCCCTAACCGCTCAGCCATCTGACCCCCTATAAGGAAATGAATGCCAGACTCCAGAAGTGTTCCTACTGTATGTATGAGCAGCCCATTTGAACATGTAAAACACAAACCGATTGACCACCGAGAAAGATCTTCCTGTCAGTGAAGACGTTTATATTACTGAAGACGCTGGCACAGTTTGAGATTAGCCTGTTGTTCTACACATCCTCCTTATGGAGATTAGCAGTTGGGCCGGAAAGCGTTTTTAGCTCATGAAGGTACGATGAGCATGATAATGGTTCACTTTAGAGTCCAGACACACACTGGCATCCAGACAGACACACTTGTTGGCGCTCAAATCAACCAGATATGGAAGATCCAAAAGGTAGCAAAGTGCTTTCTTCCTCCTGCTGAGGTTCTGTTTCAGTTTCGTCCTCCAGGGCCTCGTCGCCATAGAGACATGTCTCTGTAGCTTCTCCCAGTCCGCCCAGAGACACAGGCCATCAGATGTTCCTGTTGACTTCATATCATCATGATGTCATTTCCTCTCTCCGCTCCAGCTGTGGGTCCTGGGTCCACAGCGACAGAGAGCCCAGTCTTGTGACGAGGTTTTGAGAGCGAATGAGAAAAAAAGAATTGGCTCAACTCTCCCTGGGCTGCCCCCAAGCCATGATATGGAGGTGTGTGTGGTCGGTGTGTCGGTGTGTGTGTGTCGGTGTGTCGGTGTGTGTGTGTCGGTGTGCGAGTATTCAGTACACTGAAGTGCAGATCACACCAAAAAAAAATCCAAGCCATGATATGGTGGTGTGTGTATGTCGGTGGGTGTCGATGTGTGTGTGTCGATGTGCGTGTGTCGGTGTGTGTGTTTCGTGTGTGTCGGTGTGTGTGTGTTCGTGTGTGTGTGTCGGTGTGTGTGTGTGTCGGTGTGTGTGTGTCCAGTACACTGAAGTGCAGATCACACTAAAACCCCCTCTGGAATGATACCCGTTTCTTTTTATGACTTTCCAACTGCTTTCACCACCGCGAGGCATGGTGGCCCCTGGCTGAAGCTGCCGGGCACGTTCCGGAACGTTCCAGAAGGTTCTCTGACAGCCACTCCACAGCAGCTTTGAAGGCTGAGTAGAACAAGCCCACAGATACCCAGAATCCTTTGAACCGGCAAACAGACAGATTGCCATTCTCACGCTACGGTGGATTATTTGCTTTACCTGGCAGGTGGTTTGGGCTGCGAGCCCGTATTCAATTTATTTTCTGTTCGTCGTCGGTTGTTGTTTGTTTTGGCCCCGGAGGCGGACAGTAGGTTATATTTACAGTAACGCTTTCGTTGGAGGCATTTTGGTATTCTGACTCAATCACCTCCAGCTATTCTGCTGCATAAATCGGTGGAGCTCTTTTATTGTGTTTTATGCACTTTATATAGGCCAGTGTAATAAACAGGACTCAGGAAAAAACGATTTCTGTTGGCTGTAGTCTGTATAAAAGGTAATTAATATGAAAGAATGCACGAGTAGTCTCTATAAACAGCCGCAGTATTCTAAATACAAACACTGTAAACAGTCAGGTTGAGTGTGTGCTAACAGCCTTCACAGGTAGTAGGTGAATGAAAACACCACTGAACGTTCGACTGCCACTTATCAGAGGCCAGCTGATAGACGGGCACTAACACATCGTCAGACGACCATGATAACAGGTTATTATGTTAACTCATGACATCTTTGCCAATCATCATAGAAGACATCTGACAGGTGGATAGGCAACTTATTTCTTACACGATAGCCTAGCGGAGTAATGACTCTGATTAGTATTCCCAGGGTCATGTTCTGTTCTAGTCCCTGATGGAAGGAGAGGAGGAGGGATGGAGAGGAGAGGAGGAGGGAGCGGAGAGCGGAGGAGGAGAGGATGGAGGGCAGGAGAGGAGAGAGGAGGGATGGAGAGGAGCGAGCGAGAGGAGAGATGAGAGGACGAGGAGCTGTGATGGAGACGATGGAGGAGAGAGAGGAGGATGGAGAGGAGAGGGGAGGGATGGAGAGGAGAGGAGGAGGGATGGAGAGGAGGAGGAGAGGAGGAGGGATGAGAGGAGTCCAGGAGTCATGTTCTGTTCTAGTCCCTAGTAAGCACGCAGGAGAGCATGCGAGACCGCTGAGTAGCGCAGGGATGGAGAGGAGCAGGGTGAGCGATGGAGAGAGAGGAGAGTGGAGTGGAGAGGAGGATGAGTCGCGGCAGATGCGAGAGGAGCGACGTAGTGTCTGCTTAGAGGAGAGGAGGAGCGAGGGTGTCCGTCAGCAGTAGTGAGCTCTTGAGCAGACTGGGACGAGAGCGAGGAGGAGGGATGGAGAGGACGAGGAGGCGAGGATGCGAGAGGGAGGAGGACGAGGAATTTTTGAGGGGAGGAGGAGAGGAGAGGAGAGGAGGCGGGATGGAGAGGACGAGAGGAGGAGGATGAGGAGAGGGGATGGTGATGGAGAGGAGAGGGGATGGGAGTGGAGAGAGGAGAGGAGACGGGACTGGAGGATCGGGACGAGGGGAGGGATGGAGGACGGAGAGAGGGAGAGGAGCATGGATGAGGAGAGAGATGGAGAGGACTCGAGGGGAGGTGCGAGATGCGAGGAGAGGAGGAGGGCGAGGAGAGGAGAGGAGGAGGGATGGAGAGGAGAGGAGAGAGAGAGGATGGGATGGAGATGGAGAGGAGGAGGGAGACGGGATGGAGTAGGAGAGTGGGGATGGGATGGAGAGGAGAGGGAGGAGAGAGAGAGAGGGGAGGGATGGAGGGAGGCGGAGGGATGGAGAGAGGAGGGGATGTGAGAGGCGGAGGGATGGAGAGGAGGGAGGGCGAGGGGGAGGGAAGGAGTGGAGAGGAGAGGGCATGGAGAGGCAGGAAGTGGATGGAGAGGAGGAGGGAGGAGAGGGGGAGGGAGGGGGGCGGAGAGCGGAGAGGAGGAGGGGCTGGAGAGGAGGAGGGGATGGAGAGGAGGATGGGATGGAGAGGAGGGAGGAGGGGGAGGGGAGATGGAGAGAAGAGGGATGGAGGAGGAGGATCGCGCGCTCAGAACGATGGCTGCCTCCGGCCTCGAGCAGCGGGTGTGAAGGATGCGTAATGGTGTGGAGTGGGCAAAAGACATGAGCACACGAGCACACAGACACACCACTCACACCAACAAACACACCCACCTCACACACATCACTCACACACACTAACACAACCACACCCCACACCACAAAACGGCCCACACGACAGACACACACCACCGAGCCACCACAGCACACGCACACCACACCACACAACACACAGACAGGACACCACACCACACCACACACACACACACGCACACAACACGGAACGCCACGACACACAGGCGCACCAAGACACACGCCCACACACCCAGCACACCACACACACACTGCCCCACACACACACATAGCACACACACACACGCCAACCACACGCAACACAACAACGACGCACCGACCCACACAACACGCACACAGCAGCACACACACACACCACACACCACGCACAAACACACGCCACACACCACACCACACACACAACAACACACACACACACGCACACACCACGCACACAACAGCAAGCACACACCACCACGACACCACCACACACACCCACACACACAAACACACACACCACACACACACACACACCACAACACAAACACCAAACACACTCACACACCACAAACTCACACACACACACACACAATCCACAACACACCACTCACAACACCACCACTCACACACACACACACACACACACGCACACACACGCACAAACACGTGTTCAAAGTCACTTATGGTTGTAGGAAGGCATGATGTTGGACACAACACGGTTTGATAAATTGACCTCTGACCGTCTTCATGTGAAAGTTTTATTATAACCTGCTGACTTGTGTTGCTCACTTGTATCATGCAACCGTTTTACCTTCCAAAATATACTTATACTTATAATAAATAAAACACTGAAGAAATATGAATCTGCTGTGTTTGACTGCAGACAGGACATCTGTGTTGTTGAACAGTAGCACCCATCAGGCCTCGCTGGTGTTCCTCCATCCACCACACACGTTAAGATACATTATTCAACAGTAAACCTCCTTGTCTGCATGTAAATAGGATGCTCTCTGACCTGCACATCAGATATGAATACATAATGAACATAATTGTGCCTAAAGTACAAAAACACAGAATTACACCTCCCCATGCTCCGTGAAAATGAAATTTCACCCCCAAACACAGATGGTGCCCTCTAAACGTCCATCTTCAACAACCTGCGCTTATATCTGCCGCAAACACACAAACACCGACTCTCTATGCTGTCTCTCAGCCAGATTCCCTCTCTCCAGTGTCCCTCGATTCAGAGAGGTAAATATCTATCAGTCGCACGAGTGCAAATAGCGAGCATAAGCGAGAGCGAGAGAGATGCGAGAGAGCTAGAAGGAGAGAGACAGATAGTCAGACGCGATCGATCAGAGAGATCTCTCTCGATCTCGCTCTCTCTCTCTCTACTCTCCATCTGAGCTCTCTCCCTATCTCTCTCTCTCTCTCTCTCTCTCATCCGTCTCTCTCACATTTATCTACCGTACACCTCTCTCCATAATGTTCGATGGTCTCTTCCCAGTATCCATCTGATTTAAAAAGTCTAATGAATATATGTTAATGTGGGCCCCATGTCACCCTGTCTCTGTGGCGCGAGCAGGGGGGAGCGAGCGGGGGGGAGTAAGGGGGAGCCAGGTGAGGGAGCTAGCAGCTCCTGCAGGAGTAGAGGATATATAATCCACATAGTCGAGAAGGAGAGGAGGGGGGCGCTATCTCTGTATCCTGAAAGGATGTGGGATATAGGAGGCAGATGGAAATAGTAACCGATTGCCACACACACACACACACACACACACACAGAGAGGAGAGAGAGAGAGAGGGAGGAGAGAGGATGGAGGAGTGAGGAGAGAGAGAGAGAGAGACTGAATACAATGTTTTCTACATTATGCAAACATGCAAGGGATTGCAGGCATGACAAATTACATATTCATGGGCACGCATACATACATGTGTAAACACACACGTGCAGAATTCACCACCCAAACGAAAGCGTATCCATAGCAGAGCACACAGAGAGAGAGAGAGAGAGATAGAGAGAGAGGAGAGACGGAGGAGGATGAGAGAGAGAGAGAGAGAGGCAGAGCCTGAGAAGGCAGATCCTTGTGTTGGTGTTTGTCCACAGACAGTGGTCTCTACTCGATATCAATCCAGCAGGAGACTGAAGCCAGGAAACACCCGCTCTGTGCTGATCGATCCTGCCAGTCAGGAAGCTCACACAGGAAGTGACCCGCTCGGTGCTGATCGATCCTGCCAGTCAGAAAGCTCACACAGGAAGTGACACGCCGTGTGACACCATGTGGTGGAGTAGGGACATGGTGACATGTCCCAGCGTCGAGGTCTGGCACTTTAACACGGCCAGAGTAATTGAAGACTGGGCCTTCGTATCACACGAGGGAAGGTGTGTGTGTGTGTGGTGTGTGTGCGTGTGTAGGTGGGTGTGTGAGTGTGTGTGTGTGAGAGGTGTGTGGTGAGAGTGTGGTGTGTGTGTGTGTGTGTAGGTGTGTGTGTGTGTGTGGGTGTTGTGTGTGTGTAGGTGGGTGTGTGTGTGTGAGGTGTGTGTGTGTGAGAGTGTGTGTGTGAGAGTGTGTGTGTGGTGTGTGTGTGTAGGTGTGTGTGTGTGTGTGTGTGTGTGTGTGTGAGTGTGTGTGTGTGTGTGCGTGTGTGTGTGTGTGTGTGTGTGTGTGCGTGGTGTGTGTGTGTGTGTCTGTGTGTGTGTGATTGATGCTATTAGCATATATTCGTGTGCATGCATAATGCATGCAGACGTAAGTGCTTGCTCTGACAGTGTGTGTGCAGGTGGGTGTGTGTGTATATCGTACTTGCAGTTCAGCTCCACAACATGAATCTGTCAACCGTGGAGCCCCCTGCAGCTCTCCCCCACAGAGAGGACAGCCCTCCAGACTGGGGGTGTGTGGGGACAGAGAGGACAGACCTCCAGGCTGGGGGGGGGCAGAGAGGACAGCCCTCCAGACTGGGGGTGCAGGGGGGCAGAGGAGGACAGCCCTCCAGACTGGGGGTGTGGGGGACAGAGAGGACAGCCCTCCAGACTGGGGGGTGTGGGGGACAGAGAGGACAGCCCTCCAGGCTGGGGGGGCAGAGGAGGACAGCCCTCCAGACTGTAGAGAGAGGACAGCCCTCCAGGCTGGGGGGGGGTAGAGAGGACAGCCCTCCAGACTGGGGGGGGCGGAGAGAGGACAGCCCTCCAGGCTGGGGGGGGCAGAGAGGACAGCCCTCCAGACTGGGGGTGTGGGGGGCAGAGAGGACAGCCCTCCAGGCTGGGGGGGGCAGAGAGGACAGACCTCCAGGCTGGGGGGTGTAGAGAGGACAGACCTCCAGGCTGGGGGGACAGAGAGGACAAGCCCTCCAGGCTGGGGGGGGCAGAGAGGACAGCCCTCCAGGCTGGGGGTGTGTGGGGGGGCAGAGAGGACAGCCTCCAGGCTGGGGGGGTGGGGAGAGAGGACAGCCCTCCAGGCTGGGGGGGAGAGAGGAGTAGAGAGGACAGCCCTCCAGGCTGGGGGGGGGGACAGAGAGGACAGCCCTCCAGACTGTAGAGAGGACAGCCCTCCAGGCTGGGGGGGGACAGAGAGGACAGCCCTCCAGGCTGAGTAGAGAGGACAGCCCTCCAGGCTGGGGGTGTGGGGGTGCAGAGAGGACAGCCCTCCAGGCTGGGGGGGGCAGAGAGGACAGCCCTCCAGGCTGGGGGGTTGGGGTAGAGAGGACAGCCCTCCAGGCTGGGGGTGTGGGGAACAGAGAGGACAGCCCTCCAGCTGGGGGGGGCAGAGAGGACAGCCCTCCAGGCTGGGGGGGGGAGGTAGAGAGGACAGCCCTCCAGGCTGGGGGTGTGGGGAACAGAGAGGACAGCCCTCCAGGCTGGGGGTGTGGGTTGCAGAGAGGACAGCCCTCCAGGCTGGGGGTGCAGGGGGGTAGAGAGGGACAGCCCTCCAGGCTGGGGGTGTGGGGGTGCAGAGAGGACAGCCCTCCAGGCTGGGGGTGTGGGGGGACAGAGAGGACAGACCTCCAGGCTGGGGGTGCAGGGGGGGTAGAGAGGACAGCCCTCCAGGCTGGGGTTGTGGGGGGGTAGAGAGGACAGACCTCCAGGCTGGGGGTGGTGGGGGGGCAGAGAGGACAGACCTCCAGGCTGGGGGTGTGGGGGACAGAGAGGACAGCCCTCCAGGCTGGGGGGGGCAGGGGGGGCAGAGAGGACACCCACCAGGCTGGGGGGTGCAGAGAGGACAACCCCCAGGCTGGGGGTGCAGAGAGGACAGCCCTCCAGGCTGGGGGGGACAGAGAGGACAGCCTCCAGGCTGGGGGTGTGAAGGGTAGAGAGG
>CAEFZP010003579.1:5000-15000 GCA_903064625.1 Mallotus villosus | reverse complement strand
CCCCTCTCCTTCCTCTCCCCCCTCCTCTCTCTCTCTGCATCACATCCTCCTAGCGAGCTTCTTGTTGCCAGGGAGATCATGGTATCCGTAGTGACCTGTCTCTCTCTGGCTCTGTTCTTCCAACAGACACACACACACACACACACACACACACACACATAACCCTGAATCAGAGAGCACCTGATGATGTACTCTGCTGTAAGGAGCACTCAGGTTTCTGCAGTGAAACGTCAGTAGTTGTGTAAGTGTTAAGTTTAGAGATTCAGTCTGAGTAAAAAAGTGCAATTTGACGTAAGGATCCATCCCAAGGTGCTTCTGTGCAGTGTGTTCTGTGCAGTGTGTTCTGTGCAGTGTGTTCTGTGCAGTGTGTTCTGTGCAGTGTGTTCTGTGCAGTGTGTTGCTGCAGTAAACAGGTCGACAACATATCCTAACACTGAAACACACAAGCCACATACCAGCCACTTAGAAAGTAGGCCAGCCACAGCCTCACTGTGTTCAGCTGGTCCAAACCAGCAGGCGTCACTCAGACCAGGGGGAAGGAGAGATGACATGAAGAATGAGGGAGAGAGGGATGAAGTGAGAGAGAGAGCGATAGAGAGGGAGACACACAAAGAGAGGGAGAGAGAGAAAGGGGAGAGAGACACATGAGAGAGAGAAAGTAGAGAGATAGAGTAGAGAGACATCAGAGATCTAGATTATATCTCTCTCGCTCTCGCTCGCTCTCTCCTACCTATCTCTCTCGTCTCTCCTCTCTCTCCTCTCCGTCTCTCCCTCTCTCTCTCGTTCCCTCTCGCTCTCTCTTCTCTCTCTCTCTCTCTCTCTCGCCATCTCTCTCTCCTCTCACCCTCCTCTCTCTCATCTCTCATCTCTCTCGCTCTATCTCTCAGCTCTCTCGCACTCTATCTCGATCTCTCTCTCTCTTCTATATAGAAGATGCTATATGTGTGTGTAGGTGTTGCTAGTGTGTCGTCTTTGGTTTTTTCTTTTTCTTTTTCTCGTCTCAGTTATTTCTAGAAAGTTCTCTGGGAATGATATTGACATGAGTGAAGTCTGCACATGTATTTATATCATATAATATAATTCAGGATGTATATCATATTTATGTGTTTGAATGAGCGAGCGGCGATGACTCGAATAATACATTCTGCTTCAATATTATTCACAAAGGATACCCTCCTGGAAGTGTGGTGTACTGAGGGTAACACACACACACACACACACACTGTACACACACACACTGTACACACACACACTGTACACACACACACTGTACACACACACACTGTACACACACTGTACACACACACACTGTACACACACACACTGTACACACACACACTGCACACACACCACACTGTACACACACACACACACACACACACTGTACACACACACACTGTACACACACACACTGTACACACACACACACTGTACACACACACACTGTACACACACACACACACTGTACACACACACACTGTACACACACACACTGTACACACACACACTGCACACACACACACTGTACACACACACACTGTACACACACACACTGTACACACACACACACACACACACACTGTACACACACACACTGTACACACACACACTGTACACACACACACTGCACACACACACACTGTACACACACACACTGTACACACACACACACACACTGTACACACACACACTGTACACACACACACACACACACACTGTACACACACACACTGTACACACACACACTGTACACACACACACACTGTACACACACACACTGTACACACACACTGTACACACACACACTGCACACACACACACACACTGTACACACACACACTGTACACACACACACTGTACACACACACACTGTACACACACACACACACTGTACACACACACACTGTACACACACACACACACACACTGTACACACACACACACTGTACACACACACACTGTACACACACACACTGTACACACACACACACACTGTACACACACACACACACACTGTACACACACACACTGTACACACACACACTGTACACACACACTGTACACACACACACTGTACACACACACACTGTACACACACACACTGTACACACACACACACACACACTGTACGCACACACACTGTACACACACACACTGTACACACACACACACACTGTACACACACACACTGTACACACACACACACACACACTGTACGCACACACACTGTACACACACACACTGTACACACACACACTGTACACACACACACTGTACACACACACACACACAGGCTGGACACACACACACTTTGCACCATGAAATAGAAATGAGATCTTATCCAGTTCCAACCTCCAGCAGCACTACATCTCTCCTACATTCTCTCTCTCTCTCTCACCACAGCTGTATGTGGCTGGTGTAAAGCCCACCAGGGTAAATGAGGTAGAATATACCTCAGCTCACCTCTCTCCCTCTCACACACACACACTCTCACACACACACACATTCTTGTCTTTCCCAATTGTGGGGTCCACACTTTATTCACCCAATTGTGGGGTCCACCCTTTCCAGTGCTCCTACAGCTCTGTAAAAAATCAGGGAAGCTAAAAAAAAATGTTTTTAATTACCAGCACTTCAAATTTAAAGATTTCCAAACTTTTGTCCAAAAAGTTTTTTGCCCAATTATGGGGTCCGGTTTCTAGCATAAAGACCTTGTGAGGTCCAATTGTACACACACATATTACTAGCACAAAAACGTTGTGAGGTCCACTTGTACACACATATTTCTAGTCTTTATATCTTCACGAGGCTCAAAGAAACTAGCAGAAGACATTAGTAATTTCCATTGTTTCAATTTTATTCTCAAAGAATAACATTTTTTGGTTGAACTCCTGAACAAAACCAACTGACGAGTCGTTGAACACAAAAGTGAGCTTGATGTCTCAAAAGAAAAAAATAACAAAAGGTTAAAGCAGGGAGCTTCTTGGTCTCTACTTCCACTGCAGGAAACGGACTGATCGGCACCTGGAATATGAGATCAAAACACAATGTATTCAGAGGAAACCGATATAAAGCACTTTATTTTGATCGTTTTATGGTAAACACGTTAATTTATGTGAAAACGGTTGCTGAACAGCACAGAACCTAAAACCAAGCACATGACATGATCCCATGCAGAGGTATCAGCACATCTCAGGACAAATACAAGAGGATGCAGTGGATATTTTCAAAATACCCTTGTCAATCTTGCACCTGCTCAGGAAGCTTCAAATTGCATATCTAGAAACTTGAGTTTAGATATTGACAAGTGTTTTCTTAATGAAGTAAAATCAAATTCACCTAGATAAAAACGGGAGGGCCCCATAAGGCAAGACTAGAAAAGAGTGTGTAACACTGGCTTCCTGAAAGGGAACTTTGAAAAAAGATATTTCAGCTCATAGAAGTAGATTCTTTTCAAAATACCCTTGTTAGACTTGCACCTGCTCAGGAAGCTTCAAATTGCATCTCCAGAAATGTGAGTTTAGATATTGAAAGGTGTTTTCTTAATGAAGTTAAATCAATTTCATGTAGATAAAAACGGGAGGGCCCCATAAGGCAAGACTAGAAAAGAGTGTGTAACACTGGCCTCCTGACAGGGAACTTGAAAGACAGATTTCAGTTTCAGGGGCCCCACAAGTACATAACAAGAAATGTACGACAGTGTGATGTTACACTGCTCCTGCACTATATCCCGCTTAGTATTTCTGACTGGAATACTTTTGTAAAATGAGAAGTCAAAATCCTGCTGAATTGCTAATTTACTTAACAATCTGAGTTTACGACTGCATGGGGTAGTTCGTGAACAAACATGATGACTTTGAAAATCCGGAATGTCACAGTTTCAGGAAGCAGTGTCATCACTTCGCTATTACCTGTGTCCCAACATTATCCGCAAAATCGGACTCGGTAGGTGAAGTGTCTTCTGCAGCAGGGAGCTTCTTGGTCTCTACTTCCACTGCAGGAAACGGACTGATCGGCACCTGGAATATGAGATCAAAACACAATGTATTCAGAGGAAACCGATATAAAGCACTTTATTTTGATTGTTTTACGGTAAACACGTTAATTTATGTGAAAACGGTTGCTGAACAGCACAGAACCTAAAACCAAGCACATGACATGATCCCATGCAGAGGTATCAGCACATCTCAGGACAAATACAAGAGGATGCAGTGGATATTTTCAAAATACCCTTGTCAATCTTGCACCTGCTCAGGAAGCTTCAAATTGCATATCTAGAAACTTGAGTTTAGATATTGACAAGTGTTTTCTTAATGAAGTAAAATCAAATTCACCTAGATAAAAACGGGAGGGCCCCATAAGGCAAGACTAGAAAAGAGTGTGTAACACTGGCCTCCTGACAGGGAACTTGAAAGACAGATTTCAGTTTCAGGGGCCCCACAAGGACATAACAAGAAATGTACAACAGTGCGATGTTACACTGCTCCTGCACTATATCCCGCTTAGTATTTCTGACTGGAATACTTTTGTAAATTGA
Organism: Mallotus villosus; assembly: GCA_903064625.1. NCBI lineage: Eukaryota > Metazoa > Chordata > Actinopteri > Osmeriformes > Salangidae > Mallotus > Mallotus villosus. Next base: position 10,463 of record CAEFZP010003579.1, on the reverse strand, counting down.
GAAGTCAAAATCCTGCTGAATTGCTAATTTACTTAACAATCTGAGTTTAGGACTGCATGGGGTAGTTCGTGAACAAACATGATGATTGAAAATCCCCCAAGGAATGTCACAGTTTCAAGAAGGAGTGTCATCACTTCGCTATTACCTGTGTCCCAACATTATCCGCAAAATCGGACTCGGTAGGTGAAGTGTCTTCTGCAGCAGGGAGCTTCTTGGTCTCTACTTCCACTGCAGGAAACGGACTGATCGGCACCTGGAATATGAGATCAAAACACAATGTATTCAGAGGAAACCGATATAAAGCACTTTATTTTGATTGTTTTACGGTAAACACGTTAATTTATGTGAAAACGGTTGCTGAACAGCACAGAACCTAAAACCAAGCACATGACATGATCCCATGCAGAGGTATCAGCACATCTCAGGACAAATACAAGAGGATGCAGTGGATATTTTCAAAATACCCTTGTCAATCTTGCACCTGCTCAGGAAGCTTCAAATTGCATATCTAGAAACTTGAGTTTAGATATTGACAAGTGTTTTCTTAATGAAGTAAAATCAGATTCACCTAGATAAAAACGGGAGGGCCCCATAAGGCAAGACTAGAAAAGAGTGTGTAACACTGGCCTCCTGACAGGGAACTTGAAAGACAGATTTCAGTTTCAGGGGCCCCACAAGGACACAACAAGAAATGTACAACAGTGCGATGTTACACTGCTCCTGCACTATATCCCGCTTAGTATTTCTGACTGGAATACTTTTGTAAATTGAGAAGTCAAAATCCTGCTGAATTGCTAATTTACTTAACAATCTGAGTTTAGGACTGCATGGGGTAGTTCGTGAACAAACATGATGATTGAAAATCCCCCAAGGAATGTCACAGTTTCAAGAAGCAGTGTCATCACTTCGCTATTACCTGTGTCCCAACATTATCCGCAAAATCGGACTTGTTAGGTGAAGTGTCTTCTGCAGCAGGGATTTTCTTTGACTCTGCTTCCACTGCAGGAGACTGACTGATTGGCACCTGTAATATGAGATCAAAACACAATGTATTCAGCTCATGCCAGTAGATTATTTTCAAAATACCCTTGTTAAACTTGCAGATGCTCAGGAAGCTTTATATTGCATCTCTAGAAACTTGAGTTTAATTGATTTGAACAATCAGAGGTTAGATTGCACAAGGCAATCACTCCACGTGTAATCACTAGAAGAAAATAGTTAAAAATAAAGCTTAGTATTATCTGTATGGTAACATCTCTTTTTGAACATGCATGTGACAACTTGTTCTTGTTCCAATTTATTCTCATTTTTTTTGCAAAATATATCAAAATCAAGATGCTTAATACAACCAACTTACCTTATTACGCCACGGCCACTTCGAATCTCCATAGCTGTAATCAATTTCCGTTCCTATTTCTATTTTCTTCACAGCAAATAGGCATAAGTGGGGCCTGTTGTTTACTGCGATTTGTTTAATGGTGCAATTTGGAGATTTGTTGTTGTCATTGACTAATCTTCCCAGCGATCCATCTTCTTTGGATGCGTCAATACTAAAGGATGTGAGAAAATTATCTGTTAAAAGAATTATCTAAATATTCATTAGAACAGACATTTAAACATCATAGTACACTAAATAACATTATTAAATATGATGTGGAACGGTCCTAACTAGGGATGGGCATGATCAATCGACGATCGACTAATTGATCGTTAAGAATTTTGTTGATTACGTACATTTTTCATCGATTAAACTAATGCAGTGCGCAATTAAACATTTTACCACACAGGGGCAATATTTAAATTTGCGGCTCCTCCCCCGCAATAAACATCCCGCTTTGAACGGTGAACTCTTTACGCCTAGCAGCTATAAAAACTCAAAAATTGACTATTAATGCAGGCTATGTGGAAAATGCGCCGACTTTGGCTCAGCCTGGCTCAGGCCTCTTCCGCTACGTAGCTAAGATGGCTGCCGTTGAGTACGAAAAGTGTACATCGCCACACACTTCGCGATTTGACCGTTTTCAGTACACTTATTTTCGCCCGATCTGAATTGGAACGCCCTACGTACACAAACTTAGACTAGTAAGTACGGATAGTATGGATATTGGAACATTGCGATGTAATCATGAAGCGGACGAGGCCACGGCGAAGACTAGTGTGGGACCATTACCCGGGGATTCCACCGGACGCGTTACGGCAACGTTACGGCTGCGGCACGGAACGGCTGCGACTCTGCCCTGCTTGCATTTCCACCGGGCGCGTAACGGCAGCGCAGCGTTGCCTTGCGAGCCTGCCGTATTCACACGAGATCACGAGATCACGCAATAATCCTAAACCTAATGTACTCACCTTCCACTCCCAAAACTACTGCAATTAAATGCCACGCTTTGTCCTTCCGGCCATTGCCCTTATAAAAAGGATGATTTGGTACATAAATGACTTGTGTTTTATTTTGAAAATTGACCGGATGCTTTATGGCTTTTACGTATTCACTTCCTGCCCTGCTCGATCTGCTCTGTTGAAATTGACGCGGTTCAGCAACGGCTTGCGGCAAAAATAGAAATGCTACGGAATGATAGCGCTGCGGCACGGCGAGCCGCTCCTGGGACGCTGCTGAGACGTTCCGCAGCCGCGCCCGGTGGAAATGGTCTCATTGATTAGAGTGGAACCTATCTGCTGCGGAGACTGCGGCCAAGATGTGCCGCAGCCGTAACGTTGCCGTAACGCGTCCGGTGGAATCAGGCCTTTATGATTTAAAAAATTACTTCTTGGGGAGCACTATAGGCCTACCACTCAAGGCGAGGTTGGCATCGAAGCCCCTGGATTGTGGAAAGTTGTTCCCCCGCCTTGCCAAGTTAGCACGGAGGTTTTTGTGCATCACGGCAACGTCGGTTGTTTTTTTGATATTATTATTGTTATTATTTTGGGAAGAAACTTGGGTTGTGTTTATTTTTAGTTATGTTTATGAGCACCGGCTTCGAGCTGCATGCTCCTTTGCTTAGAGCAGAGTAGCGCATAACTATTGAACGGATCCTGTTTAACCGAGTTGTTCATCTAATAATAATGATCCCAATGAGGAAAACACGCTCCATTTGTATTTTCATTTCATTTTGAATATATATATATTTTCTAATTTTAATGTAAAATATTAACGATTAATCGACTAATTTATCGTTAATTCTCCCGACGATCGCCTTATAAAACTTAATCGAATGCCCATCCCTAGTCCTAACACAGAAAATGTACTATATTAGCCCCAAAATGTAAAGTTACAAAAAAAACTAATGGGAGGCAGGGCGGTTAACGCCACTTAGGTTTTTTAAGCATACGTCCTGTCTTCTTATTGCAAATTGCAATAAGTGTTGGGTCAGGTTCTGCAAACTTAACTATATTAACTTTAAATGTGACACAAAGCATGGTAGGTTATTATCCAATGTCAAGAACAAATTAAATAAATCAATAATTACTTAAACATTCAGTGATACTGAGATCAGCAATCGGTGAGCAGTAATTGGCCCAGAAAACCCTAATTGAATCACAGCTAATTTTGCTGCTTTATTTAACAACTTTCCAAAAATCTACAAATTGCACATTTCCGGAATGCTCACCAATAGCGATGTTTCCGCCATTCAAACTCAAAAATAAATGTACTCTCCGTCTCAGAGTATTGTCTTGACTGGCATTCCTCCACCGATATAAGGTCTCCTTTATACTCCACGACAAAGGCACCTGGTTCGATGGGCTGGGTAGCAAAAACTCCTCTTCCTATAAGTACATAAATTAATAGATTGCTTTCTTACTTAATTGCAAAAAATATTTTGTCGTCTCATTCTTTGACATAGAGATTCATCCACATCTCTGATAAATGAATAACCATAAAATAAAAAATAAATATATATTGTAACCATTTACAATAAATCGTATACAATTATAACCATAGCTGGTTATATTGGATTCAACAAAAACAGCAGCTAAATAACAGCTTTTAACCACAAATATTAAACAAGTTATTTTTTGTGTGTGTATGTGAAAGAAAAGTAGAGAGAAATTAACTGGTGTGATATGATCTGCTGCCTTCTACCCTTTTTCGCTATCAATGTATTTTCCTTCAATTCCTGGCTTGTCCTTTGAGAGCAGAATGAATGATGTTGCTTCCTCAACAGGCTTTATTCTTTTTTTCCGGGTTGACATGGCTCCCTGAAAGTGATTTGGACATCATAAACCTTACACAGTAACCCAACATGCAAGAACAGCATCCCTATTGACTGTCTCATGATCTGTTTCGAGCAGTTACCAGAACCACAGTAGCTATCCAAAAAGGAAAAAATAAAATGGTTCATAAACTGACTCTGATCTTCAACATTCCAGGGCTAGATGCTTCCAGTGAAGCCATAAAGATCCATGTGTAACATGTACATGGTTTATCTCTAAACAGCCACAATAAAATAGGAGTTTTAGGAGAAAGTCAAGAAGTTAACAAAGACTTCACTGACTTGTTAATTTATCACTATTTAAATAATTCAAATTCATAAATATACTAGTTATGTGTATATTATATATAATATGTGACTATAACCTCAAAGTCTAGCTAGCCCAATGATTCTGGTAACTTGTAGACAGAAAATTGTAAAAGCAAGGATAAATATTAATTGATCTGTTCAACATAATAAACGAATACAGATAACGTTATCTTGCTCCTTTAACTTATCTGAGTAAATCCTATTACCTTTCTAGCATGTGTGCATGTCGTTTTTCTTTTTTCTTTCACTGAATTGAGACAACTACTAAAATGGCCGCGACGTCCCACAATGCATTGCGGCGGAACTTCGCTAATGAGTGCTCCAACATGCTAATAGGATAACTTACACAACTAGACACTCTTATAAACAACACGGCTTCAACCGAATGTGAAGTTGTAGATAACGTTATGTTGCTTACCTGCCAGGGGTATAACAGGTGCCTCTGATGAATTAGATTTGTCTCTTCAAATGCCACTGCACGCAATTTGATAGCACTACAACCAATGAACAATGTGCCGTATTAAGCCCTGTTCATTTAGCGAACAGCGGGATTAACTGTTAAATTTAACTTTTGCCGTGGTCGTCTGCAAAACAGAATATTCCTCTTATTTGCTAATGAAAGATTGAGTGCCGTCTTCCAAATTGTAAAGGGTCGAGGCCAAAGCCGTCTCAAACTCAAACAACATATCCGCAGCCATCTTTGATGTTTACCATCACGGCTTCGACGGCGCACTGTCGTCATCCGTTTACGTCCGCCCCAGACCACCATACATAGGGCTCTGGCCCGCCCATATCAGATAGAACCAATTGAAACGTAGCTCAGGATCCCTCCTTCCGGTGTGTGTGTGTGGAGTGTGTAAGTGTGTATCGGGTGCAGTACTGGGGTCCGGTAAAGGGGGCGATAGTGAGCACACACACTTTTACACACGTTTCTAGTTGTTGT
>CAEFZP010003577.1:1260000-1550146 GCA_903064625.1 Mallotus villosus | reverse complement strand
CTCTCTGGAGGGAGCCTCTCCCCGCAGCTCTGTAGCTGGTGGTCACCCCGGAGGGTCACATGATATACGGCGTCCAGTGTACACAGAGCACACACCCATCACTTGATTTACAGGTCATATTTCCTGCTCATTCCCACCCAGCGATGGAGAGGAGTGAGAGCCCGACATCCATCTGTTCATACGGTCATCCTGGCTTGGAAATAGGGCTCCTATACTGTCCACACACACATTATGTACAGTCTCTAATACCAACACACACGTATCATTGCACACGTACAAATCCTAACACAGAAAACACAGAACTAGGCTAGACAACTACACACACACACACACACACACACACACACACACACCAGACACACGCGTGTGCACACAGTCTGGGATGGATTAAAGTGGCAGAAGACCAGCACTTGCCAGATATATTGTGGCTTTTACTGCTGCTGGCTTGTGTTCCACTTAACGCTCATAACTTTAACACACACAGTATATCAGTCATCTACATGACACCAAACAAACACCATGACACACAAACACACACACACACAGAGTACACACACACACACACACACACACAGTACGTCAGCCGTCTACATTTTAGCATGGCGACTTCAACGGCTTCGCAAGAAAGCTCCGTATGTCACACATACACGACACGCACACAACGCTCTCTCAACCCACATAAAGACCACATTCATAGTGCACAACACATGCATCAAACCATAATCAATCAAAAAAGTAACAAAAAACAAAAAAGGAGACTCTCTGCTATGATAGACTCTGATATTCAAAGAAGCATTTAATTTTCAAAATTCAATTCTCAAAGCATGGCGGAGAGAAAAAAAGACTTCCTATTAAGATTTGCCCATTCTCTCTCACCAAATCGAAAGAAGACAACTTAAAAGAGGAAAATATAAAAAGAGAAAAAACAAAAAAAGTAAGGAGGAGAAGTCAAAAATACATGATCCACATAATTCACAAGATCCAAACAGGCAGCTAAAAAAGACGGGGGGAACCTGGGACGGCAGGACCGGGGGAACCGGGGAAAAACGTCCTCGCGGAGGGGCGGACCCTCTGAATCGGAAAAGAAGAGGCTGGGGTGAGGCGCCGGGCGCCTTTGGCAGGACAAATAAGGGAATAAAAAAAAAAAGACGGAGAAGAGAGAAGGACACGATAGAGTCGCGGGAGGAGAGTAGGAAGGGGGGAAAAAGAGGAGAGGAAGAAGGGGACAGGGGAAACGGGAAAAAAAAAGGGAAAAGGGGCAAAAGAGGAGCAGGGAGAAAGGTGTGGGCCCGATCGGGAACATCAGCACTCATAAGTCCCCCGACTCAAAAGAAGAAACAACGGAGGTTTCCGCGAATACATGACGCAATTCTTCTCTGAATGATGGCCGCACAACACCGGCCGCATGCATCATTACAGCACAGATAGGCGAGATCATCCTGGGTGTCGGCAAGAGCTGTCGGAAGCCCAGCGCTGGAAGGGCCCGGGGGGACGGAACCCATGGAAAGCCCCAGGAGAGGGTGAGGGTGAGCTCACACAGCTAAGGCCAGGGGACCAACCCCCCCTGGAGAACCAGGACAGGGTGAGCTCACACAGCTAAAAAGGCCCAGGGGACGAACCCATGGGACGCCCCCCAGGAAGAGGGGTGAAGCTCACACAGATGAGAAAACACACCAGGCCTGGAGACACCACCTCCATAGCCACTGACCACGCAACACCTGAAAGAGCGGGAGTGGAGTAGAGCGAGCGAGCACGAGGGATAAGGCGAGAGGGAGGAGAGAGAGGAGGAGAGAGAGAGGAGAGAGGGGGAGACGGAGAGGACGAGGAGATCGCTGAGAGAGGAATGAGAAGACGTGAGAGCAGGAGGAGCGGAGAGAAGAAGAGAGAGAGAGGGGATGGAGAGAGAGGAACAAGGGGTGGAGGAAAGACACCAGAGGAAAAAGCAGATGGATAGAGAGGAAGAGAGGAGAGAGAGAGGAACTAAGAAGGAGGGAGGAGAAACAGCAAAAGGGAACCAGAGCACAAAGAGAGAGGAGAGACAGAAGAGAGACCGAGACAGAGACAGAGAACACAGAGCATCCATCCCCTGAAACCTACGACGCCCCCTCCCCAACCCCCCCTCCAACCAGTAGAACCGCTCACCAACGAGAGCCTCGCGAGAGAGAGGTATGGAGATTGAGAGTGGAGGAGGAGGAGACGGAGCCAAGCGAGGATAAGAGGATCGAGGAGGGAGGATACTGGCGAGCGAGCAGAGAGAAGAGATCGGGGAGAAGAGCAGAGGAGAGGGGAGTGAGAAGGAGAGGAGGGAGGAGAAGAGGAAGAGAGACGAGAGAGAGGAGACGACAGAGAGGGAGAGAAAGAGCGGAGGGAAGAGAGACGGAGAGAGAGAGAGGAGAGAGAGAGAGAGAAAGAGAGAGAGAGAGAGGACGGAGAGGAGAGAGGAGAGAGAGAGAGAGAGGGAGGGAGGAGAGAGAGAGAGAGAAAGAAGGAGAGAGAGAGAGAGAGAGAGGAGGGAGGGAGAGAGAGAGGAACCGCTCTGAAGCTCGTCCAGCTGCTGTTTTGGTGAGGTTAGTCAGGTGGGCGAGTCGAGGCCACGCCCCCCTGCAGCCAACAGCACGGCCCTTTAGTTGTCATTAACACCCTCACACCTCCTGGCCTTGGAACTCCCCAGATACACAATGTTACATGACACGCACACACACAGATACACATGTGCTACATGACACACACAGATACACATATGTCACATGACACACACACACACACAGATACACATGTGCTACATGACACACACACACACATGTGCACATGACACACACAGTACACATATGTCACATGACACACACACACACAGACACATGCTAGACACACAACACATGTGCTACATGACACACACAGATACACATATGTTACATGACACACACACACACAGATACACATGTGCTACATGACACACATACACACAGATACACATGTGTTACATGACACACACACACACAGATACACATGTGCTACATGACACACACAGATACACATATGTTACATGACACACACACACACACACAGATACACATGTGCTACATGACACACAGACACAGACACATGTGTTACATGACACACACACTTAGATACTCATATGTAACTTGACACACACAGATACACATATGTTACATAACATGACACACACACACACACACACACAGATACACATTATGCTACATGGCACACATATGCTACATGACACACACACACACACACAGATACAGTTTTCACCCAGCGCTGCCTTATGTAACACTTATGTAACACAAGAAACGGAAAAAATCCCACCTAACACTCTGAACTGAACCAGACCTACCAGAGGTCCTGAACCAGACCTACCAGAGATCCTGAACCAGGCCTAACAGAGGTCCTGAACCAGGCCTAACAGAGATCCTGAACCAGACCTACCAGAGATCCTGAACCAGGCCTAACAGAGATCCTGAAACCCAGACCTACCAGAGATCCTGAACCAGGCCTAACAGAGATCCTGAACCAGACCTACCAGAGATCCTGAACCAGGCCTAACAGAGATCCTGAACCAGACCTAACAGAGATCCTGAACCAGACCTAACAGAGGTCCTGAACCAGGCCTAACAGAGATCCTGAACCAGGCCTAACAGAGATCCTGAACCAGACCTACCAGAGGTCCTGAACCAGACCTACCAGAGTCCTACCCGACCTTGAATGAAGCCTACTCTCTGACCCAGCTCCACATGCAAAGGAAAACATCTTATTTCCATACCAGAATCGTAGCACTGTTTATATGAAGAGAGAGAGGGAAAGGGAGAGAGAGAGAGAGAGGAGAGAGAGAGAGAGAGAGACAGAGAGAGAGAGAGGGAGAGAGAGAGAGAGGAGAGCACAGCAGAGTTCCTTAGGGTGCGCTCACCCTGCTGGGGAAAAGACAACACAAAGGCTCGTAAAAAGTTTGTTTACTTCTTTCAAGTCACTCATTGTTTTTAACAAGGCCAGGAGGAGCAGTCGGGCAGGCGAATATGGAGCTTTTTGTTTGGTTTGAGCAGAGAAAGGGAGAGTGAGCGTCTCCCCTCACCCGGAGCTAATGGGAGAGAGAGAGAGAGAGAGAGGCTGCTTCTCATTGGAAGTGATGTTCTAGATTGAGAGCAGCCCGGCGTGTGTGTGTCTGTTTACACAGCTGGAAGTGGAGAGCGGCTTCTCTTCACCTGGTATTAGGATCCAGGGGAGGAGGGCCCGGCCTGGGCTCGCCGTCAGACGACGTCTGGCAGCCGCTCCTGAAAACAAGAGGACTTCTCTTACCCAAATATCCCGGCATTAAGGCTCAAACGGAGGGCCAAATCCCTACAAACCCCTGACGGTTTTACATGGAGGACCGCAGGCCTCTCTCTCCAAAGCCCAGATAGCTGATTGTTCTGGCAGGGCTCAGGTGGATCGGCACAGTGGCCCCTGGCCCACTTTCCATTCAAGTTTCCACTCAGACTCAGACGGGCTCCCACACCGCTCTCTCTCTCTCTCTCTCTCTTCCTCGCTCTCTCTCGGTTCCTCTCATCCTTTTTCCTCTCGCCCTCTCTCCCTTCCTCGCCCTCCCCCTCGTCTCTCCCTTCCTTCTGTCTCTTCTTCCTCGCTCTCTCTCTCTCTCTCCCTCTCTGTGTGTTCCTCTCTCCTTTTCTCTCGCCCTCTCCCTCCCTCTCCCTCTCCCTCCCTCCCTCCCTCAGCCTCCATTCGGCTCACGTTGGATTTAGATAAGGAATTATCTGTATCAGTAGTAATCTGTCTAAGTTTGACAGGAAATCTGCCTCGCTCTAAATATCTCTCACACAAACCCTCCTTTTCTCTCTCCAACTATGAGTGCCGCTGCTCCAGCACCCCAGTCCCCCCCCCTCCTCCTCCTCCCCGCACACAGTAGCCCCTGGGTGACACTGAGGATTAGGGATAGACAGTGCTCCGTGCTCCCAAGCCAGGACCTTTCCATCATGTGCACAGACCTGCCAGCGCATCAATCCCGTGCCTGACTCCGACCGCACTGCTCCTCCCGTAGTACTGTATGTCCTCTAAAAAAGGACGTACAGTGCTACGACTAAGAGGAAACCTGGACCAATTAGCGTAAGGGTGGGGGGTGGAGGGAGAGCCAGCAGCAGGGGTGGGGGTGGGAGTGGAGGGAGAGCCAGTAGCAGAGCTGGAAGATCTAAACAGCAGAAAACTGAGCACACTTCTGGACTCATTAGGCAGCTAAACCCACCCATCTTCACTTATTGCCGGTGGGCCGTCCAGACCAATAAAAGTCCTATTCATATGTACCACAGCCTGTGTGCGTGCGGGGGGTGATGGGGGGGTCCGGGGCAGAGAGTTGAGCGTTCCGGTGTGTAATTAAAGCATATACATAGCAATTAAAAACCACCGAGTCAGATTCCCGCACGTGGCTCGATGGGAGGTGGAGGAAATTGGGGGGGACGGGGGGGGGATGGGGGGCGGGGGGGGGGACACTGTGTGTGTGTCTGAGCGCTGGCGTGTGTGCCTACCATTCATATTCAGAGAGTCTCCAGCAATGTCTCCAGAGATGTGTCCTAACCTGTGTGACCCGTGCACCTGATTCTCATCTGCTAATCATCTGCTGAGCAATCCAAACCGCTCTGCTGATCAACCAGTCCCAAAGCGCCATCAGCTTTTCTGCAGACCCGAGTGCAGACCGGCCTGTCCATCACAGCACAGGCCTGGCTGAAGATCTCCCATAGAGGAGGGGGAGAATGATAAACAAGGAATGGTTTACGAGAGTGGAAACAGTGGTGATTATACTGGTGCTGAGCTCTGCTGATACGTATTTCCCCTGTTGTCAAATAAAACACACAGCTTGATGTTACATCTCTGGCTCCACGCCTACTTCTGGACCGGCAAACCTGGGGAGGAATCTCCCACTCCCACTCACCTGGAAAGACTAGCTGGAGCGCTGACTGGCTGACAGAATGGCTAACTGGGTGGATCTTTGGTTGACTCGCTTGGTTGGCTGACTGACTGGCTGGTACCTGTATGCTGGTTGGCTGACTAGGGGAGGGGAGGGGAGGGGAGGGGAGGGGAGGGGAGGGGAGGGGAGGGGAGGGGAGGGGAGGGGAGGGGAGGGGAGGGGAGGGGAGGGGAGGGGAGGGGAGGGGAGGGGAGGGGAGGGGAGGGGAGGGGAGGGGAGGGGAGGGGAGGGGGAGGGGAGGGGAGGGGAGGGGCGACGGCAGTCATTTGCTGGGTCGATGAATGAGTCATGTACTCATCCAGGAGGCTGACTAACCCTCATCCCCTGAGCGGGTTCTGCTGTGAGGCCTGCTGGCCTTCACTGACAAGAGAGCAAAACCCCCTGTTAACACTGGTAATTACACAGTCATACATGAACCTCTCTCATCGCCCTCCACCTCCTACGCAGACACACACACACACACATTTGCTTTTCAAACTCATTTCTGGCAGGGCCTTCACCGAAACTATTAACACAGATGATGTACAAGTATGTAACCACAAGTGAAAGGTCATGTAAAAGTGGACGATAATAAACATACAATTTTGATCCTGACAAATACACAACCACTGATGGTTATGAATACAGCCTGGATAGTTGACAGATCTTTACCCCCGTACATGTTAACACACACCATCACACCTGTGGTGGTAGTGTTTGAAGACTAGTTAGTGTTGGGGTTAGAAGATTGGTAACTAGCTAATTAGCTGACTGGTTGGCAGACTCGCCTAGAGCAATACACACACACACACACACACACACACAGGAACACACAAACACACTCAGGCAAGCTCTGGCAGGGGTGAATTGTATGTTGAAGGAGTGTGTGTGTGTCGGTGGGGTGTATGTGTGGGTGTATGTGTGGTGTGTGTGTGTGTGCATAACAGAGAGAGAACGATCAGGCCTGCTCAGAAGCCTTTCCCGCTTCAAGCCTTGGAAGGCACACATGGAACATGTAATCGAATGAGGAACGGCCTCTCGTCAGCAACAGACACTTCTCTGGCGCGGCCGTCAAAGCATGAGGTCGCTGTGGGCCTCCACGTTCTCTTGCCTCCCCTCTCCGTGCCGCACGTTCTGTTTGGACAGACCCTCGGTGTGCTCGATCGCTCCACACGACACCCGCGCCAAGGCATGCGTAATGTCATGAACTTGTGTTGTTCGATACTTCAGAGAAAAGGGGGGGCGAAATCAGTCTATCTAATAAAGAGTGGAAAAGATTGCATGTCCAGGAGGGTCTGACTGCTGTGGCGGCTGCTGCTGCTCTAGGACTCCTCAGCTGGACTCGGCCAATACAGAGCACTGGTTTCACTGCCTGTCTCACTCCCTGTCCCCCTGCCTGTCTCTCTCTGTCTGTCTCCCTGCCTGTCTATCTGTCTGTCTGCCTGCCTGCCTCACTCCCTTTCTCCCTGCCTGTCTCCCTGCCTGCTGTCTGTCTGTCTGTCTGTCTGTCTGTCTGTCACCCTGCCTGTCTGTCTGCCTGTCTCTCTGTCTGTCTCTCTGTCCGTCTTCCTGCCTGTCTATCTGTCTGTCTCCCTGCCTGTCTGTCTGCCTGTCTCACAGCTGGTTTTCCTGATTGCCCTGCCAGCTAACCAGCAACTACACACACACACACATACACACACTGTACACACACACACATACTGTACACACATGGATGTTAGTGGTAATGTGTGCTCCAGGCAGATTTCTAAATGATTTACAGTCCACGGCCACAGAGAGAAAAAACCATGTGTGTCAACAAGCTCTTAGTTTGATTTGCATTTTCACAAGCGGACTGCCACAATCAACACAACCCAAAGTCATTTCTCATTCAGCGCACTCCCTGTGAAAGCTCTACGGTGCTCCTCTTATCAAACTGCCTCCCTCTGACAAATTGAACTCTATCAAGAGCAAGGATCCCATGATAAGCACCTTCTAATGGGTCTGTGTAACTTTATGAGACATACCTCCTCAAATTGTGTCAAAGCCAAAGTCATTATTCAGCCCATGATTAGAACGTCATGTGTGCCTGGCTCAGCAGAGAGCTAGTTTAGCAACACCAGAGCTAGCTTAGCAACACCAGAGCTAGCTTAGCAACACCAGAGCTAGCTTACCAACACCAGAGCTAGCTTACCAACACCAGAGCTAGCTTAGCAACACCCTTATCAGAGAAAAGCCTGCAGACTCCCTGATGACAGAAGCGTGATAACAGGGTGGACCATGAGGGATGAAGGTTTCATTCTCAGCGTGAAGGTCTGAGGAGATGCTGGGAAGTGAGGGCCCTGGGGGGGGGGCCTGGGGGCACGGGGGGGGGGCGCGGGGCCGCACGTCTGGACGGCGAGCCTGTGCCCTGGCTCTCACAACTTTTATGGCCGAGGAGTTTAAGAGCACTTTCCCTCCTTATCACTTCCTCATTTCTCTCTCACAGACACATGCACAGTGGCTCACTATCACGTGAGTTTCCCTGGCTTGCGAGCACACACACACACACACCACACACACACATACACCTGATTCTGCTGGCCTCCGTAACTCTTTGTCACACCGCAGGGACACCAGACACGACAGAGCGCCGCCACGGCAACAGGCCTGGGAACCAACGGTTACGGCAGTAACAAAACCAGGAGCCGTGCCGAGGGTGGCTGAGACTCAAGTATGAGCACAGCCTTTTATATAGCGGATATTAAACTGTGTGTACTGTGTGTGTGTGTGTACTGTGTGTGCTGTGTGTGTGTGCTGTGTGTGTGTGTGTATGTGTGCGTGCGTGCGCGGGTGACCCCAAATGTTCCCCTCCCCACTTCAGTAAAGCTACAAACAGTTTTGGGTTTCGGGGAACTGTCCCCTGTAAATCGGTGTCACATGCACGGCTGGCGTGAGCGTGAGTCGGCCACGAGGACACATCCAGTCCCTCGGGAGCCGGGTCGCGGGGTCAGACCCCAAACTCTGCTGAGAAGGGCCTGGGCTCCAGCCCCCCTGCCTGGTCGAGAAGGAGACTGCAGGCCACCACGGCAGCTGTCCCCTCACTACTTATCCCAGCTCTATCCTCCAGGAGAGACTGTTGATTCTGATGCTCTCCGATTTATACAGGCAGGCCGCAGTAAACCAGTGAGCATGCTCGTATATAACCCATGCGCGAAACGCTGAAGCATAGATCTTATAAAACGGGAACGCCACCAGAAGCTCGGAGGGAAAGAAATCCGAAAAATCGTTAAGATCCGTGCTTCCATTTATCTTATTCGGGTCCTGTGCTATTCATCCATGTTCTGTGTGTTTAATGGGAGCCTTCCCGTATAAGTCAGATGCTATGAATCAAATAAATAATTCATGTTGTATGAGTGGTTTTGCCATGTGTGTTATTTATAAGTTCCAGGTATATTGTAAACTTCTGGATTTATGTTTTTCTTCATGAGGGGGGTCTACTAGCCCGGCCCACCACACACACACACACACCACACACACACACCACACACACACACACACACACCCCACACACACACACACACCACACGCTCCCCGATTAGTCGTCTGACCCACAAGTCTTTAGCTCTGCCTCAGTACCTTCCTGGTAGGCAGCCATGTTGGTCTCTCACTCTCGCAACGTTAATTGTAACCACATTGAGGAAGGAGACCTCCAGGGTAACGTATGCAGGCCCACGGAGGGAGGACCGGCGATAAGGAGGAAACCAACAAGGACAATTAGCAGCGAGGAATAATACCTGGAGGCTGTAGTAGACTCCAAGCACCAGCAAGCCGTACAGTACGCTAATCTGGTATGCTAAACACCAATCATATTCATCCAGGAGTACAACAAGCCTCGGGGCTGGCGCCACGGAGCGACGCCGTGCCGGCCGGCCAGGGCCAGAGCAGGAGAGGAGTCGTGAGGCTCCACGTCATGCTGCTAACATGCTACGCTACGTGGGGCGACGCTGTGCCGGCCAGGGCCAGAGCAGGAGAGGAGTCGTCAGGCTCCACGTCATGCCGCTAACATGCTACGCTACGTGGGGCGACGCTGTGCCGGCCAGGGCCAAAGCAGGAGGCTCCACGTCATGCCGCTAGCATGCTACGCTACGTGGGGCGACGCTGTGCCGGCCAGGGCCAGAGCAGAAGAGGAGTCGTCAGGCTCCACGTCATGCCGCTAACATGCTACGCTACGTGGGGCGACGCTGTGCCGGCCAGGGCCAAAGCAGGAGGCTCCACGTCATGCCGCTAGCATGCTACGCTACGTGGGGTGACGCCGTACTGGCCAGAGGTAGAGCAGGAGATGAGTCGTCAGGCTCCACGTCATGCCGCTAGCATGCCACGCTAATAACGCTACGCCTTATTCTTGGCACTGAGCAGGAACTAAAAAAAGATGCATCTCTTTACTTGTGGATAACCTCAAGATGTATAAATGAGATTGGTAAACATTGATTCCCAGAGCGCAAGA
The DNA here is from genome assembly GCA_903064625.1 of Mallotus villosus. Lineage (NCBI taxonomy): Eukaryota > Metazoa > Chordata > Actinopteri > Osmeriformes > Salangidae > Mallotus > Mallotus villosus. The sequence goes on along the minus strand of CAEFZP010003577.1, from coordinate 1,539,731 downwards.
TTTCCTTGGATGAATACACAAATAAAATATGAGTCTCTGACATGTTTTTTTAAGCTGCATATTTCCACACGACATCGACCAATGAGGTCCTTTGTTCTAGCTCCGCTAGTTTTGATGGCCTGCCAATAAAAAGGGTGCATGTCCTCAAGCGACATGGTTTGCGTGTTTGATCAGAACACATATTGGCACGGTTTCACACGTCAAAACATATTGCTGAAATAATCCTCTGCTGATGTATGGATGTCAACTAGTGATGCACACAGGGTCACACAGTGTGTTTACGTGAGTATGTATGAGTGTGTTTGTTCATTTCTGTGTGTGTGTGCGTGTGTGTGTGTGTGTCTACTGGAGGTCACATCCATACCGGGTACTGGACCAGAACCACTTTCATCCAAAACAGCGTGATTGTAGCCAGGAGCCAAATCCGGCGCCTATCAAGACCAACAATAGACATAGCCGCTGTCGGCATGACAACACAAGCTGTCGGCATGACAACACAACTCGCCACAAACCCCGGCCTATCATATATCCCTCCGCCAGCGCAACCAGAGTTGGTCAGGAACTGAGGCAGAGCTCTAGACCCAAACCACACCTCCCGCGGGTCCTAGGGTGGGGGGGGCGGGGGACGGGGGGGGGGCGTCTGAATGCAAATCCAGATGGATATGAGAGCACTCTCTCCCCCCACCTGAGGGGGAGGACAGCACTCTCTCCCCCCCACCTGAGGGAGAGCTTTGAACATGTGTCAGATTCATCATAAATAATAATAAGAACTGCGGAGCTCCCTATAAAAGTCGGTGCGTAACTTTCTAAAGGGCTGTAAAGTAGAAGCAGCGTGGCCGCCCCGCTACCATGTGGACCAGGGGTCAGAGGTCATGCCGGCCAGTCCACAGCGACCACACACACCATGACATCTCTGGACGGAGGAACGACTGGCTCTGGCTCCAAATACTCCTCCCCCTCCCCCCCCCCTGGCAAACAGAGGCAGACACCCCGTCTCCCCGTCTCCCCCCGCTGCTTGTTGCCATGCTCCTTCACATCAAAAGAGAAAGAACTCGACGAGAAGAGTCACAGAGGAGTTCCTTCGCGTCTTGCTTTCTTGGGTACGACTCAATCTGCCAAAGGAAGTGAGATTTATGAGCACGTTGGTCTACAATAACATATGAAAGCTGCAGTGCGGAGAGCCTAAAGACTTTGTTATTCCTCCTCGTCTATGGTGGGGTGCGGGGTGAGGAGGGGAGGATTGGAGCGCTCGAGGGGGAGGAGAAGAGGAGGTGGGCCCAGCCTCAGGGTCCATCAGGACTGGGTCATGACTACCTGAGGACTGGCTCATGATCTGGGTGTGGTGGTCTGTTAAAGGTCATGTATGATGGTGGCCTGTTAAAGGTCATGTATGGTGGTGGTCTGTTAAAGGTCAGGTATGGTGGTGGTCTGAGGTCATGTATGGTGGTGGTCTGAGGTCATGTATGGTGGTGGTCTGTTAAAGGTCATGTATGGTGGTGGTCTGTTAAAGGTCATGTATGGTGGTGGTCTGAGGTCATGTATGGTGGTGGTCTGAGGTCATGTATGGTGGTGGTCTGTTAAAGGTCATGTATGGTGGTGGTCTGTTAAAGGTCATGTATGGTGGTGGCCTGTTAAAGGTCATGTATGGTGGTGGTCTGTTAAAGGTCATGTATGGTGGTGGTCTGAGGTCATGTATGGTGGTGGTCTGTTAAAGGTCATGTATGGTGGTGGTCTGTTAAAGGTCATGTATGGTGGTGGTCTGAGGTCATGTATGGTGGTGGTCTGAGGTCATGTATGGTGGTGGTCTGTAAAAGGTCACGTATGGTGGTCTGTGGTTGCGGTCTCTAGAAATCAAATGAGTAAAAGTCGCCAAAACAATCACACCGAATCTCTTAAAAGGCGCTACTGTACGTTTTTGTCAGTGGGCCAGACAGGAAGGGAAATCAGAAAACAGGTGAGAGTTGATGTTCAGCTTCCTACATTCCCCCATCATGCATCAGTCTGAAACACAGCAATGAGAGGCGTGGGCAAGCAGCAAGTGCATGTGGACAGATGCACACACACACACACACACATCCACAGTGCCAAACACACACACACGTCTACACACACTCACTCCCTATACAGGACACACGCAGGCAGCCAAACGACCCAACAAAGGCCCCTCTGCGATAACAACGGCCGTGGTTCAAATGGCTCTCACCTACACAACACAACACTCACACATTTACACGCCGACTCCCGCCTGACGGAGCGGATGCTTTTAACACCCAGCGGTCGGGAGGCCTGGAGGAAAGCTGGACACGTGCCACCGACAGTGTTGTACAGTAGTTTACAGGTACTCTCCTGGCATTGAAAAACACTGTTACGGACTACAAAGGCTTCCGCTCCAGATTGTGCAGTACCCTCGGAGGCAGATTGAAACTGACATCTATTGTTGGCATCCGTTTACACCCTGCCAATGGCAACAATGAGCCTGTTATGAGTGTCTGGAGAGGAGGGAGGAAGGAGGGAGGAGAGAGGAGGGAGGGAGTGTGAGAAGCGGGGCGAAGGACAGGAGAGAAGGGGACAGACTGAAAGAAACACTAGCAAAACAACATTCTCCTGGCCTGCTAATTAACATACTTCAACATGGACAGGAATGTATGGCGAGGGTAGGGGACCTGAGGACGTTTAGTGGGTTAGGAGGGCCCGGGACAGGAGGGGGGGCGGGCGAGGGTAGGGGTCCTGAGGACGTTTAGTGGGTTAGGAGGGCCCGGGACAGGAGGGGGGTCCTGAGGACGTTCAGTGGGTTAGGAGGGCCCCGGGACAGGAGGGGGGTCCTGAGGACGTTCAGTGGGTTAGGAGGGCCCGGGACAGGAGGGGGGTCCTGAGGACGTTCAGTGGGTTAGGAGGGCCTGGGACAGGAGGGGGGCGGGGGGGGTAGGGGTCCTGAGGACGTTTAGTGGGTTAGGAGGGCCCGGGACAGGAGGGGGGTCCTGAGGACGTTCAGTGGGTTAGGAGGGCCCGGGACAGGAGGGGGGTCCTGAGGACGTTCAGTGGGTTAGGAGGGCCTGGGACAGGAGGGGGGCGGGGGGGGGTAGGGGTCCTGAGGACGTTCAGTGGGTTAGGAGGACCCGGGACAGGAGGGGGGGCGGGGGGGGGGTAGGGGTCCTGAGGACGTTCAGTGGGTTAAGAGGGCCCGGGACAGGAGGGGGGCGCGGGGGGGGTAGGGGTCCTGAGGACGTTCAGTGGGTTAGGAGGGCCCGGGACAGGAGGGGGGGCGGGGGGGGGTAGGGGTCCTGAGGACGTTTCAGTGGGTTAGGAGGGCCCGGGACAGGAGGGGGGCGTAGGAGTCCTGAGGACGTTCAGTGGGTTAGGAGGGCCCGGGACAGGAGGGGGGCGGGGGGGGGTAGGGGTCCTGAGGACGTTCAGTGGGTTAGGAGGGCCCGGGACAGGAGGGGGGCGGGGGGGGGTAGGGGTCCTGAGGACGTTCAGTGGGTTAGGAGGGCCCGGGACAGGAGGGGGGGGCGGGGGTCATTACGGTAACTGGTCTTTGAATACAGTGAGGGTAGCAAGGTGTTGTGCTGATGGTTTGGTATTGAGGGGGGGCTTTGGGGTGGAACAGGGGGGCGAGGGGCGGGAGATAGCTGTCAGTCCCTCTGTGTGCTGGGGGGCTGGAGGGTGGAGTGTGTGCGGCGTGGGCGCGGGGGATCGACAAAGCGGAGGCCTGTCTCTGTGGGGGGATGGGGCTGTAGTGATGGGGTGGCGATGAGAGACTGGAGACCATGTGACACAGGAACAGACCGCCATTGAGAGTCAGAGGAAAGAGCAGTTGAGAGTCCTACTGGGAGGCAAAAGCCCCCTCAACACCTTCTCTCTGTAATACTCTCTCTCTCACACACACCACACACACAACACGGTGATCTGACAGGAGTGTGATGGGGTTGGTGGTGGGGAGTCATTACACCAAGGGGTTGGAATAGAATTAGGGTGTGTGTGTGTGTGTGTGTGTGTGTGTGTGTGTGTGTGGTGTGTGTGTGGTGTGTGAGTGCGTGTGTGTGTCTTCATGTGGGGTTTGGCTCCACCGCGGGGCCCCCGCCAGATAAAGGTCCCGTGTGATGCAGTAACCCGATCCTGATATGCATCAGTCAGCTGGCTCCCTGGTATTCACACAGGAGGGGAGATGAGCCCTCGTACCCAGCTAACCCCTTCGCTCCCCTCCTCACTACAGACATGTCACCATGTCGCCTCATTAGATCGGATACTTTGTTATATATCTCGCTGCAATGCGCTCGTTCGGTGGCGTGCGTGAAGAATGTTTTGGTATGTGTAGGGCGTGTGTCTGTGTGTGTGTGTGTGTGTGTGTGTGTGGGGGTGTGAGTGAGGGGGGTTCATTCCTCTGGGCCAGAGACGGAGAGAGACGGAGTGACGGATGAATCGGCCATTGTTAGGGGGTGCGTGTGGCAGAGAGGATGGGGACAGGGTAACCCGAGCGGCCCTCCCTCCACATCCTCACCAGGGAGCCTGGGCCTGAGAAACACGAGTCACGTTCAAATAAATTCTTTCCTGTCCAAACGGACACCCTTCCGTTGCCACGAGGTCGCTATGGTTTCGCTTACAGTAATTAGGAGTGTGGGTGGCACAGGTCCGTGCGAGAGCGGGGCTTTAGGGAGAACTGGACGTGGGTTGGCTGAACGTAAAGGGTTGAACTTTTTTTTTCCATTCATTTTTTTAGTTTTTTGTCAGAGTTTTGGTTTATTTCGTCCGATCCCTTTCGGACAGTAAGATTAGAGGTTTCCAGAGATCGCTCTGAAGATGGGGTTTGATCTCAAAGCAGACCCCTGAACGAGCGTGAAAGACGAGTCTTGAAGTGGCTGAACGAGGAGCGCTGGGATGTGCTGTGGCAGGTCGAGCCGATCGTCTGTCCTGTCCTGCCTGTGGGGTCTGAGAGAACCCCAGCTGCTTTGTGGTCCAGAGCGGTCAGCAGCGAGGAGCGAGGGTAACCCTAACCCTGGCTCTTTAATGAGCTGGGCTGGGCAGCACCTGGTCAGAATAAGGTTAACGTTGTATTCTTTATCACCTTCTGTTTTTTCCCTCCGTCCCCATGCGGTATCTGTTACCGAGACAACAGGTCAGAGAGTCACTCAGGTTTTAGGAGTGGGGTTGGGCGGGACACTTTAACCTTTAGTTCACCCCCCAGCCTCTGCGCTGTCGCCGTGGAGACCCAGTCCAGACCGGGGCCTGGTCTAGACCTGGTTGGGACCCCAGTCCAGAACCAGTCCAGACCCAGTTAAGCCCTGGTCCAGACCCATTCTAGACCAGGTTTCAAACCTACACACCCCTGCATCTGCTTCTGATCTAAAGACATTAATAAAGACTGGTGGGTTTAGAACTCTGCTCCTGGTAGCTGCTCCTGGTAGCCCCCCCACCCCGCCCCCCCATCAGCACCGCGCCCGCTGGGCTGCTCCCGAACACACCGTCTAAACACTAACGCCAGCGCACAATATCTTCAACCACGGTCCATTTGAAACAATGGCATAGCCATATGTGTCCCGTATCGTTTCTGTAAAGCCGGCAGATCTCATGACCGAGGCGACACATGGTGTTGATCACACACGCAACCAACTACACCCTCCACTCCCATGTAAATGGCTCCCCACGGCGGAGGGATGAACGTGAGAACCGTATGAACACAACACACCACACACTCCGAGATAAGACACCACACACACGCAGAGTCGAGAGATCAGAGAGAGAGAGAGATAGAGATAGAGAGAGAGAGAGAGAGAGAGATAGAGAGAGATAGATCCAGAGAGACAGACAGAGATCGAGAGAGAGAGAGCTCTTACTCTCACGCGCGCGCACGCTAGAGAGATCGAGCGCGAGATCGCGCTAGACGAGATCCCTCTCTCACATCTCACGACTCTGCTTCAGCTACTGAGATAGATCGATCTTCTCGCGAGCACGCGCGCGCATCGAGCTAGATCGAGTCTCGAGAAAGCGAGATCTCTCTCGCTATACTCGACTCATCGTCTCTAGCTCGCGCGCTCTCTGCGCTCTCGCACGTCTCGCTCGCTCTCGCACACTCTCTCTCACTCAATCCAACTGCAGAGATTTCTCTACACACTCAACGCACCCCCAACGTTTGGAAACACTCCCACAGTCTTCACCTTTCATGTACTCCCGATCTAAATTGTCAGCACCCGTTTCCGAATTCCTGTGTTAATGTAAAAACCTGTGTTGGGTTTGGGGAAGGCTGGGGTTCTGGAATACCGCTCTGATGGGAGTCTGTCTTTCCTGTCGGGATCTGAGGGAGGGCCGTCCGGCCAGCCAAGGCACCACGGTGCTGATCAGAGAACACTCCGTGTTTAATCCCAAGGTTTGGTTTCTGGGGAGGGGTGAGAGGCCACTGGGCTTCTGAGGGACACACATCCAGTCACACATGACTGCACCGCTACGGAGCCAGTCCAACTCTGGCTCAGCCTTCAACACAGGAGATGACAAGCAGGGACCAGCTTCCAGTCTTCAGCCTCCAGCCCCCAGCCTCCAGCCCCCAGCCACCAGCCCCCAGCCTCCAGCCCTCAGACCACAAAGCGTTTCCATAGAAAACCCCTCTGTGTTTTCTGGAAGTCTGTGTTATACTCTATAAAAGGAGGTTCCTCCCCAACTCCCATCACCTCTAATCCACACAAGCTCTCTCCCTCCACCCTCTCTCCTCCCTCCCTCCCTCCCTCCGACCAGCACGCTCCATCCATCGTCCACCAAGAGACGAGGGTGTGTGGAGGGGGGGGGACGGCTGCAGCCAACCTCCTGAGGCCGCGAGGCAGAGGCCGAGGCTCTTAGAGGCCGAGCCAAACATCCCTTGTAAATAGGAGCAGTCTGTTATCATAATGACCACTGTGCTTGTCCCCCTGCAGCCAGCCAGAGGTCACGACCGCGCTCCATCTGATTAGGACCATAAATCTGCTGGGAGGACCGGGGCTTCGGCGCGGCCCGCTGCTTTACGGGCCTCCGGTCGGGTTTTCCAAAAGGCCAATCGGCGCGCAGAACAAATGATCGAAGGCGCAGCGAGCGCCACGTCGAGGCAGTCAATCTCCCCGCCGTTTGAGAGGCAGGGAAACGTCTCAGGTCAATAAAAGCCACAAGTAATGAAGTGTAGAGTTCCCCGTCTGCCAGCGGAATGATGAGGACATGCGGTTTGAGGGGAGAGAGAGAGAGCGCGGCCGGGCCGGACGCTGAACACAGGCGCTACTGGAACATGGGACTGGATCAGGCTGATCTGGAGTGGGGGGGGTGGGGGGGAGGGCGGGGGGGAGGGGGAGGGGGGGTGTGGGGGGGGCTGCGGAGCTGGGGGAATGGGCCTGTTGTTTTTGGGACTCCGCTATTGGATGAGGGAAGACAAGTGGAAACTTGTATTTTCAGATTCAGTGTCTCTGCTTATATAACCCCTCAATGGGATAATGGGATTTCACTCTCACTCTCTCACAGACACACAGGCCTACATACTCCCTCTATATACTGTGTACTGTACACAGGCATAACCACGGTACACATATACAGTCCCAGGTATCTCTACCCACCAGAGAATGCCCTCTTTCCATATAATGCTAAATCAACTGTAAAGGTGAAGTCTTGAAGAACGTTCCTTTAAGTTCTGGCAAGGTATGTTCCTTGATTCCCGCCACAAACGGTGAGACAAATGGTTGCTTGGCGACGTGTTGTCTCAAGCAAGCCCTTTGAAGCTTGCAAGCAGGAGGGCATCACATGCAGAGTAGGGAAGTCCCCCCCCCTCCAAACTCTATGGTTCCTTTGCATCTGTGTTTGCTGGGTAATCAGCATACTGAGGGTGTCAAGAAGGTATATTAGGTTTGAACGATGTGGTTGGATCAAACTCTACAGGTGTGGCAGAATGACTGCTGTGTGTGATCTGGCTGACCTCGTTACACACTTCAGGTTTGAATCCTTCTCTTTCTTCTCTGCTCCAAGAACCCAGAACCACTCATCTCCTCACAATGACCCTCAAGGCTATTTCTAGACCCCCTTTTTTGCGAGAAAGGGAAAAAAGAGAGAGGCGTTTGTTTCCAATAAACTCAAGTAGCAACCTGCCAAACCTCTCCAATGCAGTGAGTATTTTCAGTGAAGACAAGGCTGAGCATGTCTGCTGGAGGGAGGGAGTACCACCTGTTACTGCGCCCCCGGGGTCAGGGGGGAGTCAACGTATAGACGAGTGGAGCAGAGAGGTTACCAAAACACGCTCCGATGGATCAGAAGAGCACTTAGCGCCGCCCGCAAGCAGATTTTCCACCACCCGCCGGTCCCGCCCACCGGCACGGCCCGTGCACGACCACAGCGAGCACGGGAGGCACGGAGGACACAGGAGGCACATAGGACACAGGAGGCATGGAGGACACAGGAGGCACGTAGGACACAGGAGGCATGGAGGACACAGGAGGCACGTAGGACACAGGAGGCACGGGGGACACAGGAGTCACGGAGGACATAGGAGGCACGGGGGACATAGGAGGCACGTAGGACACAGGAGGCACGTAGGACACAGGAGGCACGGAGGACACAGGAGGCAGGGAGGACACAGGGGGCAGGGAGGACACAGGGGGAAGGGAGGACACAGGAGGCACAGAGGACACAGGAGGCACGGAGGACACAGCGCAGAGAGCACAAAGGCATCGCCGCACGCGGTTCGAGTTAATGATAATATGTGTATCATTTTGAACCTTGAGCCACTGCCCGATCCTTTTGTGCTAGCTGGGGGGAGCCAGAGCCTGGCTTGGTCGCTCTGTGTAATCTGGTCCTGTTTACCCAGGGCTGATGGAGCCCAGATGGGCTTCTTCTCCATCCAACACCCGCCTCTCTCCAGGCTCTCTGGGTTTGGAGCGCTGGGCTGGGCCGGTTCTGGGTTGATTTGGGCTAGTTCTGGGTTGGCTTGTGGGAGGGGCCATGGCTGGGCAAGGCTGGGTCGCTCAATGACCCCTGGTGATTGGTGATGACTGTTGGTACCCTACCTAGGATCAATCTCATCTCCCTTTCTCGCCCAATCTCTCTCTCCCTCTGTCTGTTTGTCTCTTTGTCTCTCGCTCTCCGTCTCCCACTGTGTTTGTCTCTCTCTCTCTCCCTCTCAGCATGGAAAACCCCCCAGTAACCCAGTTTAATCACATCCACATGCAGAGTCCCATACTCCAACATGGAAAAGGATCGATGTTATTGCTACACGTGTCATAATCTTTAAAGCCTGACACTCGGGCTCTTCTCTGACGGCCTCGGACACCCTGATGTCACCGCCGCTCGGAGACGTCAGGGGCCGTCAACAGCCCTCGCACACACACGGACGCAAACGACTCACTCACACACACGCACACACACACACACACACGCGCGCACATCCTGTCGAGATGCACACAAACGCACACGCGTCCGCGGGCCGTCATCACTCATACTCGTGCGTCCATAATGAAAACAGCTACGAGCACTGAGTCTGCAATGGGCAGATGGTCTCCAGTCTGGACAGGGGCTCGAGTCAACAGCCAGGTACGAGTCAGGCTGAATTGAGTTAACGCCTCTAGTCCGAACCGGCTTCTCTCGTCCAAACGTTCCAAGGGCTGACCAGCTTTAGTCATACACGTTCCAAACACACATCCAGTCATCCCATATGAGACAGATTTGAAGTAACTGGATCCCTTTACGAATCAAATAAACAAAGAACATGGTGAATGTGATCGTACAAGTCTTGTGTTTTCAAAACCCAGCCTATTAATGTGCCGCGGGCAAGAGCTGATGTCAACGTAACAGAGTGTCCATATCAATGAGTACACATTCATACACACATGCCTGCACAAATATTACCCAGAAGTGCCAGCAAGCATGCACACGCAATCACGCACGATTGCACAAAACATCATACGCACCCACTCGATCTCTCACTGTGAAAATGTCATGACCTGACATCAGGGATCTCCTTAGAAGTGTTTGGAATGAACCTTGAGAAAGAAGGTTGCTGGTTGAGTTCCCAGAGTGTGCTGGGAGTGTTGGTGCAGGGTTAAACATCTACACCATATGCACACACACACACACACACACACACACACGATTTGTTCACCTCTGATTAAGTTGTGCCTCTTCCCAGTCTGAACTCACTGAACTGGCTCCAGAATAGGTGTGTGTGTGTACGTGTTTGTTTGTGTATGCGTGTATGCAGTGTGTGCGTGTGTGTTTGAGAGAGTTGGCGTGTTGGTGTTCCGTGGTTGTTTTGTATTTGGTTTTAACGAGCATGACGTGTCAGGAGAACACAGGGGGGCTGGTGGTGGTCAGAGAGGGGGATGACACACTCTGCTGGCCTCCTTCTGCCTTCATCTGGACCGGGTTGTTGTCTGACCAGGACCCTGTATCTCTCCACATCTCCTTTGCATCGTGGGGACTGAGAGGCAGGGCAGGTTGACAGCTTAATGGACTTGTTATATACCCATATCAGATTATGTGTAGAACTTCTGTTGTTGTCGTCGCTATTCTATCCGTCTCTGTTGATGTCACACTGTGCCTGTCGCCCCCGTCCTGCCAAACCCACAGCCCCGCCCCGCCACGCCCCGCCACGCCCCTCCTCCACCTCTAACATCTCCAACACAAGCCTGTCTTCCCTCCAGCCCTCCCTCCCTCCCTCCCTCCCGCCCTCCCTCCCTCCCTCCCTCCCTGCCACGCCACAGTGACAAAGCGAGAGCCAACACAGTCCAAGGCTGAAGTATTGGGGAACAAAGCTAATAACCTCCAGTCAAACAGCACGGCCTGCTTTAATGAGACAAACGGACATTTATGAGCGTGAGCACGCCAGCCAGCTGGAGCGAGGAGACCAGGGGTGCTGAGCGCTAGTGACACTTTCCACTGTTACTTCACACCCCTGAGTCTTAAGGCGCTGGGCTACTCGTACGCGATCCACCGGGCTGAGCCTCCGCCCGGATCTGGCACGGCATGCTGGGAAGTGAAGGCCAGGTCTGATGCAGTGCACTGTTACCACTGTCTCCACTGTACTGTCTCTCTCCATCTCGCTCGGAATCAATCTGTCCTGAAATGATCTCAGTGCCACCTGTTTTTCCCACACTTGCTCCACACTTCACACTTTTCCGGTCTTAATCACTCCATTTCCCAGTCCCTCCCTCTCTCTCTCTCTGTCTTCAATCCTCATTATTGCTATTTCTTAATCTCTCGAATTAGTTAGTTTCATGTTGAATGTGTTACTATACAGGTGGAATATCAAATGAATCCCACTGCAAGTGTGCATGAATCCCAGCCCGCCCCCCTTCTCCCTGCAAAAACACATCTCTGTCACTCTCCCTGATAACAGTTGAATGATGGGATCGTCCCGAGCAACAAGCCTGACCTCATATTGCACGAGCAGGAGTGTTAGACAGCAGGAAGACGAGAGTATTGGATTGTTCGACCGACCAAAACCAAAACAGCAATACGATGGGACCACAGACCAACCTTGGAGGGCCAACAACCACAGCCCTCTCCTCACTTCTGGCCTGTCTGTCTGTCAACCCACCCAGTTTCAGCGTCCTTTCTCCCACCATCCATCTCTCTATCTCCCCCCTGCCCTTCCACCCCCATACGTCCGTCTTCACCCGTCTCTGTCGCTGTTACTCCTTTCCCAACAACACACCCTGTTTATGCTTCTTCCATGTCCCTCACACACCCCTGACCCTGCACAGCATACACACACACGCACACATGCACACCCTGCTCAGCACAGCACACACGCACACACACCTGACCCTGCACAGCATACACACACACGCACACATGCACACCCTGCTCAGCACAGCACACACGCACACACACCTGACCCTGCACAGCATACACACACGCACACATGCACACCCTGCTCAGCACAGCACACACGCACACACACCTGACCCTGCACAGCATACACACACGCACACATGCACACACTGCTCAGCACAGCACAGCACACACGCACACACACCTGACCCTGCACAGCATACACACACATGCACACATGCACACCCTGCTCAGCACAGCACACAAGCACACACACCTGACCCTGCACAGTATACACACATGCACACCCTGCATAGCACAGCACATACACACACTTGACCCCCTAAGCACAAAGTATACACACAGACACACACACAAACCCAACCAAGCTCCACAGCTGTGAATGTGAGTGCTTTAACAGACATCGCCATGGTCAGAGATGCCTTGGCCTTTGGCTATACCTACTAGGACCCAGGCAAAGGGTGGACCCAGCCACACTCACGCACACACCACACACTCACGCACACACCACACACTCACGCACACACCACACACTCACGCACACACTGCACACTCACACACACACCACACACTCACGCACACACTCACGCACACACCGCACACTCACGCACACACTGCACACTCACGCACACACCACACACTCACGCACACACCACACACTCACGCACACACCACACACTCACGCACATGCCACACACTCATGCACACACCACACACTCACGCACACACTGCACACTAACGCACACACCGCACACACACCGCACACACCACACACTCACACACACACCACACACAAACCACACACTCACAAATCCGTTATGTTGATGAAGCAAAGCGCAGGATAGCACACGAAGAAGACATGTCATGAACGGATGAGTAATCCCCAGTGGAAATGCCCCCCCTCTCACGCCGTGACAGGTCGTATGACCTCCGCATGCCCGCCGACAGGATTGTTTTGATACCTAACTGAGACCACGTTGAACAGGAGGCGCGGCGTAAGGACCGCGGACGGAAAAACTGAGTGAGTTGAGAATGGCAACGGTCCAGAACCTTCCGACGCTACAATCCTTTCGGAGCTCGAATCTCTATTCAGCAAGTGTGGAGTTCAACAAGTTAAAACACAAATGAAGATGGATTAGGCTTACTGGAAACATACCAGGGAGTCATGGAGCGCGAATCAGAAGTGAACGTGAGGCTGCTGTGCCTCACTCGTCGTTACCATGAGCACGTCTGGATGAGTCACGTCAGAGGGCAAAGGTTAAACCCAGGCTTAAGCCACTCTCAGGTTGATTGAGTGAGCTTCCTTCTGAAACAAAGACACTAGTATCCGGACACCTCCTTCTGGTCATGCACACACAAACCTCAGGCCATTCATGATTAATCAGTCAAAACTGATATTGCCAAATATATACTGATGCTGGATACTGAGATTCAGGAGTGGCATTGTTTCTGTGTCCACCTTGACCTGCAAGTCATCAGAGTTAGAACTGGAGAGGAACATTCTGGATCCCCCAGTCTCTAATAGGATCAAAGAAGAGCATTCTAGATCCCCCAGTCTCCAATATGATAGCGAAGGATCTTTATGGATCCCTCAGTGAATATTCTGCATCCCTCAGTCTCCAATATGATTGGGGAGGAACATTCTGGATCTTTCAGTCTCCAGTTGAATAGGAGAGGAAAATTCTAGATCCCTCAGTCTTCAATTTTACAGGAGAGGAACATTCTGGATCCCTCAGTCTCCAGTTAGGAGAGGAACATTCTAGATCCGTCATTAGTCCCCAAAAGGACAGGAGGGGAACATTCTAGATCCCTCAGCGTCCAATCGGATATGAGAGGATCATTCTGAATGACTCAGTCAGACGGCCTGACAGACTGTGTGAGCAGCAGGAACAGCAGGGCCTTGTAAATCTCCAGTCACATCCTGAAAGTATCAGACACACCGCAACGCTCCCTCCATCTCCCGAACACACACAGGATATTGGAAATTACGTCCACTTGACTTTACACAGACGATCATAGAACAAAGGGGAGAGAAAAAAACTATTCATTTTCCACTTTTTTGGTCGATACATGGAGTATGTCATCGCGTACGAGCTCGAGGTTCTTGATAGATTTCTGGAAAATGTGACTTCATAAAATGAATGTGTTTTCTCTAAAGATAATGTGGTGGAGATTACAGCCATCAGTAACCCTGTGATATGAACTTTACTCTTAATATAGAGTGGATCTATAAATTGTCCCATATCCCGCTGCGCTGTGTGTGTGTGTTTACGTGTGTTCCCATAGCCCACAAAGAGAATGGTATTCATCAAAAGCAAATGATTAGTGGTCTTTTGCAAAGTTTGGCAACATCCAGCAATCACTGCTATGACATTGCACCACGCTGTCTCCTGACCTTTTCTTTATGAGGCCAATCCTTCTAGTGACCTGTCTGGCATGCTGGCCTATCGCTGGGCGACAAGACTCTGTATCAACCAATCAGAACACCCGAGGAGTGAGCAGGCAAAGGTTGGATCACAGTAAAGATGACGTTGATGATGGTAACAGGAGCATGGTAACGGAGCATGGTAACGGAGCATGGTAACAGAGCACGGTAACAGAGCACGGTAACAGAGCACGGTAACAGAGCACGGTAACAGAGCACGGTAACAGAGCATGGTAACAGAGCATGGTAACAGAGCATGGTAACGGAGCATGGTAACGGAGCATGGTAACGGAGCATGGTAACAGAGCATGGTAACAGAGCACATTGTGGTAACAGGGTGTGGTGACAGAGCATGGTACACAGGGACCACAGGGAGATTGATTACAATTTGCAAATAGGAGATAGCGTTGATAGGTGGTTTTCTCTAGGCTTCAGATTGTTTTGATCTCTCACTTTTCCTGTCTCTCTCTCTCACCCTGTTTATCTTCCTGTCTCTATGTCACTCTTTCTTTGTCTCTCTCCCTGTCTCTCTGTTATGAATAGAAATACGCTCGGAGGCAACTTGACACCAGCAGACTACCACAGACTACCCAAACACAGAAAGTTCAACACCAACAGTCACTCCAGTCACTCAACCATATTGATCCAAGACAGTGAAAAAACATTAGAATCCTGCAACTGTGCTTCTGTTCTACCCCCTTGTGGACAAAGACATTGCTGCAGCCAGGTTATCTCCCACCAGAGAAAGCAGTGGAGCCTAACTAGCAGATACACACTGTCTGTTTCACAGAGTACCATACCTAGTGTTACGGCCCAAACTGCATCCCTGGTGACTGTGGAGACAGTCGCGCCGCAGAAAATATATTTCTAAGATACATCGCCATATTTCTGCATGGCCATGAGAAACTGGTGACATCATGAGGGAAGACAAAGTGTGTTTGTGTGTGTGTGTCAGCCCAACAATGACAAGTCATGTTACTTTGTCATCCAGCGCCAACCCTCTGATGGGGTTTCCATGGCACTCAGGGCGTTGTTGACAAGTAAACTGAGCAGAAAACACATCACTTGATAACAACAAACAACAATACTCCCTTAGGGACCAAAGACACTCTTGCCCTAGCTGCGAGAGACAGAGTGAGAGGAGAAGAAAGGACGATCGGGATAGAGGGAGAGAGAGCAAACTAGAGAGAGAGAGCAAGAGAGAGAGCAAGAGAGCGAATTAAAGAGAGAGAGCAAGAGAGAGAGCGAGAGAGAGAGAGAGAGAGCGAAAGCGAAAGACTGAGTGAAAGACTGAAAAAGAAAGACGGCTCCCTCAGCCTGATAAGAGAAAGCCCAAGAGTCTTTGTTATTTTCTCTCAAAGCAGCATGATTAATCACCATGATCATCTCTGTTACTCTTGGCTGTGAAGGTTTCCTGCTTTCAAACAAGAGACAAACAGAGAAGTCTAAATCTAGCTGTATAAGGCAAATCTGTCTGACACTGTCCTGCTTATTATAACCTGTTGCTACAGGTGGGAGCTCACCAGCTAGATGCTTTAGGACATCACTAGGCATGCTACACGTGGAAGGTGACTAGCTAACTTCAACACTGTAGGTGTCGTAGCTAACTAGCTAGCTATGACACCTACAGTCTTCAGGTGGAAGCTAACTAGCTAGCAATGACACCTACAAGTGGAAGCTAACTAGCTAGCTAGGACACCAACAGTAGGCTATATCTACAGGTGGAAGATAACTACGACACCTACATATCTACAAATGGATGCTAACTAGCTAGCTACGATACCTACATATTATATGCAGATGGAAGCTAACTAGCTAGCTACGACACCTACATGTATAGGTGGAAGTTATAGACAGCTACGACACCTACAGTATACAGGTGGTAGCTAACTAGCTAACTACGACATATCTACAAGTGAAAGCTGACTAGCTAGCTGTACTTCTATGTAGTCATCATTGGCTCACACAGCTCTCCAATAACATTCCAGACACACCCGAGCACCCTCAGGTAAGCACCACTGGCTGATGTCAGCCATTCTACAGGACCCCGCCCGTGATGCCCCACCAGCCACAGTCATATATAGGTGTCAGTCAGTGTGTGTGTTTATCAGTCATCGGGTCTTGATGGCATTTAGCTTGTCTAGACAGAGAGGGGGATGGGGGAGGGGGGGGGGCTCCAGTGGCCACAGGGCACAGCACCTCTGTATGGCACACCACACACCTGGGCCCCAGCAGCAGTCAGACGCATAAATCACCTCATAGCCCATAAACACAGGTGGTAACTGCCCTTATCAGAAGAGAGGCTAATCACCCAGCTAAAGGCCGATCGCACCAAGGAGTTGCCGTAGAGACAGCTTAGATACACCCCTCCCTCCCCCAGATCTTAACAACCTTGAGACAACTTATGAGATCTAAATTGGCAACAGCCGTGGTTGTGTGTCGTCGCTGCTGCTGCTAATTTGTCTGTGGTGCACTGTCTGTGGTGCACTGTCTGTGGTGCACTGTCTGTGGTGCACTGTCTGTGGTGCACTCTGTCTGTGCCGTGCTGCGTTTGTGGGCCTCTGCTCTGCAGGTGTGATAAGCCGAGGCAAAGAGTCAAGGGGAGCAAAGTATCTAACGATGAAAAGCAAAGCCACCAGAACAAACTGTTATAACACCACCCCGTCCTTCAGGACGAGTAAATATCGCACTAGGTTGAACAGAGCTAATATTGCTCGGAGCTCTCGGGGAAAAAAGAATGGTTCCCATTATGGGGACTGGGCAAGGTGTTTCTCTTTTCCCAGAAAAGCTCTTCCACTGGCAAGGCCCTGCCAGACAGAGGGCTTCTCACTGCTTCCAGAAACCAAACTGACCTCAATTCAACATTGAACATAGATGCCTGGAAAACATTATGTCTGCACACATATTATCATATTAATTACCAAAGCGTATTCGAACTCCCAAAGAAGGCAGAGAAAATATTACAAAAAATAGCTAAGTAGTCCAGATCTTTCCGTCTGACCAGAGGAATTTGTTTATGCAGGACTGGCGTAGCTCAGTCTAAACAGACAGAACGACAAGCAGCTTTGCGGTTCTGAAAGATAAACTGGCCAAATAATGATTGATTAGGCCGTTGAATTCACACCCTCGATGGGGGGTGAAGACCAGTGCATTGTGCACCTCTCTCACAGCAGCAAGTCGCAGCAGCAGCCACACTAGATATGGTGGCACAGGAATAGGCATCGATAGACTCTGTGTGAGAGAAGTTGGTTTCTGATGGTGGGTCAGGGGAGGAAGCATCCTTTCTCAGCTGGCCTGACAAGTCGATCCAAACACAGTGACTCCCCGCTCTGGTGCGACTGATAGGGTCTGTTCCGTCTAGGTCGATCCAAACACAGTGACTCCCCGCTCTGGTGCGACTGATAGGGTCTGTTCCGTCTAGGGCCTCTGGACTGGAACCATGTCCACATCAAAGGGAGGGAGGGGGACCTGTTATGGTTTAGGAGTTAAAGCTTTTGGGTGGTCCACACACACTTATACAGTATACACACACACACACACACTCCTGAAGTCACGAGGGAAGACACCTGGGGGGGGTATTCCAGAAAGCAGATTACGCAACATAACCGGGTGAGTTAACCCACCAGCTGATTCACAATGTTGCAGCAACCTAGTGGAAATGTTGCTACAACGCTGGGTGTCAGCTGGGGAGTTAACTTACCCGGGTAAGTCACATCACCTGCTTTGTGGAAGACCCTCCTGCTGTTTATAGAACAAAACACTACACTGACACAGATCCCTGTGTTCACTCATTTCCAAACTGCTGATTCAATACACTGGTGTCCTCCAACTGTTGTTTCCACTCTGACGTATATTCTCAAGAGCTCCATGATTAAGACTGATTTGATCATCAGGGATATCATAATAATCTTAGCCACTTTTAGTAAGATGGTCATTGTTGATTCATTCTATAAACAGTTTATTTCCCAGCAATTGTTAACGATCAGAAATTGTCCATATGGTCGATGCTCTTGTTATGTAAGGAAACACTGACCCAGATACATTAGCCCAGATACTAACTGTACAAAAGGCCCCAAAGTAATTTTAAATCAAAGTTTGGTTGTGATTGGTTAGTGTTTCATTTATAGTAGGTGATAATATAATATATAATGCACAGTGACTGCATAGTTCTGGATAAGAGCGTCTGCTAAATGACTAAATGTAAATAGGAATGTATGTGTTGTGCTATTGTTCATTGTATCTTTGTTATCCTTTTTTATAAGAAACCACAACCACACACACACACACACGCAGACACACGCACGCACACACGCACACGAGACTGTGAAGAAGAAAAGAAGAAACCAGTGAAGCCAATCCTCATTCTTTCATGCTCTGAACACAGTGGTGTTCTGGCCAACACAATGGGGTGAACCCAGAAATAATATAGAGCTCGTGTCTAATGACACAGTGTGAATCACCGAAGGGTCAGCTGGACACCTTGGAGATGCGTTATAGACACAGTGTGAATCACCAAAGCACATTTTAAAACCAAGTGTGAACAGGGCCTCTTCAGTATGATACAGTTTAACATACTGATCACTCACACACAAGCTTGGTTTAAGGAGTAATGGTGTGTGTGTGTCTCTGCAAGTGTGTGTGTGTGTGCAGGCAGACAGACTAAAACTAAACAGTCTCTCTCACACACACACATTTATAAACAGCAGGACTACAAGGGTGGGTCAGGTCTCAGTAATGACTGTGAGTATATGTTAATGCAGGCTGTAAATCACCTCCCTGAGATGGCAGTGAACCATGGAGGAGGCCAGGTGAACCAGCCTACTACCTACCATACCAAACATGCTGCCAGGTGAACCAGCCTGCTACTACCATACCAAACATGCTGCCAGGTGAACCAGCCTACTACCTACCATACCAAACATGCTGCCAGGTGAACCAGCCTACTACCTACCATACCAAACATGCTGCCAGGTGAACCAGCCTACTACCTACCATACCAAACATGCTGCCAGGTGAACCAGCCTACTACCTACCATACCAAACATGCTGCCAGGTGAACCAGCCTACTACCTACCATACCAAACATGCTGCCAGTGAACCAGCCTACTACCTACCATACCAAACATGCTGCCAGATGAACCAGCCTGCTACCATACCAAACATGCTGCCAGGTGAACCAGCCTACTACCATACCAAACATGCTGCCAGGTGAACCAGCCTACTACCTACCATACCATACATGCTGCCAGATGAACCAGCCTACTACCTACCATACCAAACATGCTGCCAGGTGAACCAGCCTACTACCTACCATACCAAACATGCTGCCAGGTGAACCAGCCTACTACCTACCATACCAAACATGCTGCCAGATGAACCAGCCTACTACCTACCATACCAAACATGCTGCCAGGTGAACCAGCCTACTACCTACCATACCAAACATGCTGCCAGATGAACCAGCCTACTACCTACCATACCAAACATGCTGCCAGGTGAACCAGCCTACTACCTACCATACCAAACATGCTGCCAGATGAACCAGCCTACTACCTACCATACCAAACATGCTGCCAGGTGAACCAGCCTACTACCTACCATACCAAACATGCTGCCAGGTGAACCAGCCTACTACCTACCATACCAAACATGCTGCCAGGTGAACCAGCCTACTACCTACCATACCAAACATGCTGCCAGATGAACCAGCCTACTACCTACCATACCAAACATGCTGCCAGGTGAACCAGCCTACTACCTACCATACCAAACATGCTGCCAGGTGAACCAGCCTACTACCATACCAAACATGCTGCCAGGTGAACCAGCCTACTACCATACCAAACATGCTGCCAGGTGAACCAGCCTACTACCTACCATACCAAACATGCTGCCAGATGAACCAGCCTACTACCTACCATACCAAACATGCTGCCAGGTGAACCAGCCTACTACCTACCATACCAAACATGCTGCCAGATGAACCAGCCTACTACCATACCAAACATGCTGCCAGGTGAACCAGCCTGCTACCATACCAAACATGCTGCCAGATGAACCAGCCTGCTACCATACCAAACATGCTGCCAGGTGAACCAGCCTACTACCTACCATACCAAACATGCTGCCAGGTGAACCAGCCTACTACCTACCATACCAAACATGCTGCCAGGTGAACCAGCCTACTACCTACCATACCAAACATGCTGCCAGGTGAACCAGCCTACTACCATACCAAACATGCTGCCAGGTGAACCAGCCTACTACCATACCAAACATGCTGCCAGGTGAACCAGCCTACTACCTACCATACCAAACATGCTGCCAGGTGAACCAGCCTACTACCTACCATACCAAACATGCTGCCAGGTGAACCAGCCTACTACCTACCATACCAAACATGCTGCCAGGTGAACCAGCCTACTACCATACCAAACATGCTGCCAGGTGAACCAGCCTACTACCTACCATACCAAACATGCTGCCAGGTGAACCAGCCTACTACCTACCATACCAAACATGCTGCCAGGTGAACCAGCCTACTACCTACCATACCAAACATGCTGCCAGATGAACCAGCCTACTACCTACCATACCAAACATGCTGCCTGGTGAACCAGCCTACTACCTACCATACCAAACATGCTGCCAGATGAACCAGCCTACTACCTACCATACCAAACATGCTGCCAGGTGAACCAGCCTACTACCTACCATACCAAACATGCTGCCAGGTGAACCAGCCTACTACCTACCATACCAAACATGCTGCCAGGTGAACCAGCCTACTACCTACCATACCAAACATGCTGCCAGGTGAACCAGCCTACTACCTACCATACCAAACATGCTGCCAGGTGAACCAGCCTACTACCTACCATACCAAACATGCTGCCAGGTGAACCAGCCTACTACCATACCAAACATGCTGCCAGGTGAACCAGCCTACTACCATACCAAACATGCTGCCAGGTGAACCAGCCTACTACCTACCATACCAAACATGCTGCCAGGTGAACCAGCCTACTACCATACCAAACATGCTGCCAGGTGAACCAGCCTACTACCTACCATACCAAACATGCTGCCAGGTGAACCAGCCTACTACCTACCATACCAAACATGCTGCCAGATGAACCAGCCTACTACCTACCATACCAAACATGCTGCCAGGTGAACCAGCCTAGTACCTACCATACCATGCTGCCAGGTGAACCAGCCTACTACCTACCATACCAAACATGCTGCCAGATGAACCAGCCTACTACCTACCATACCAAACATGCTGCCAGGTGAACCAGCCTACTACCTACCATACCAAACATGCTGCCAGGTGAACCAGCCTACTACCTACCATACCAAACATGCTGCCAGGTGAACCAGCCTACTACCTACCATACCAAACATGCTGCCAGGTGAACCAGCCTACTACCTACCATACCAAACATGCTGCCAGGTGAACCAGCCTACTACCATACCAAACATGCTGCCAGGTGAACCAGCCTACTACCTACCATACCAAACATGCTGCCAGGTGAACCAGCCTACTACCTACCATACCAAACATGCTGCCAGGTGAACCAGCCTACTACCTACCATACCAAACATGCTGCCAGGTAAACCAGCCTACTACCTACCATACCAAACTACCACTACCACTGATTACAGTATCACTAACTCCACTACCCCTGATTACAGTATCACTAACTCCACTACCCCTAACTCCACTACCCCTGACTCCACTACCCCTGACTCCACTACCCCTGACTCAACCATCACAGACAACGCTTAACAAAGTTGATAAACTATGTATATAAACTGACCTCATGCGCACACACACACACACACAACCAATACTCACACACAACAGCGGCAATCGCATATGGTTGAGCCTGGTTGGGTGATTGACAGTAGATGTAAACAACAAACAAACAGAGTTGCTATTGTGGTCAAATCTTTCAGCAGCTTGGAGTTATTTAAGCAGCCTCGTCTGGAGCGGGGAGATATGCATGAGTCCACAGGAAACCGCTAGGGGACCAACAGGAAGTGAAGCCGCGAAGCTCACGGGATCCCCCTCCTTGAGGGCACTATGGAACCTGGTTTCCATTTTCATCCCATTTCCTCTGTTTTAATTTGTTCAATTATGTATTTACCTGCCTGCCAGGCCCTGCGTCAGCAGCTCAGGAGATGAGAAGGAGGGTTGAGAGGAACAAGACATTTATCAGACCTGGGAACAATTTTAGGACATAAACATAATTCAACTTGAGAATATAAGCAATTCTCTGAGGACTCATCATTAGAACAAACCCAGCTTCTCTATACAGCACATGGGAACACACACACCCACACACTCACACACACACACCAGGCATACACAATGACACCTTGAAGAACCTAATTACATGTTTTAGTGTCTTTGTTTACAAAATGTCAAAACGTTTTCTTTTGGGTTTTTGTCCCCCCCAAAGACCTGGTTGCACTACTGTTGCCCCCTAGTGGCAGGTGCTGGGGATGAAGACCTCTAGCATTGAGCTTTCTGGAGCACTGCAGCCGCACAGCACACAAGACACACACACACACACACTGTTCTAGACACATGCTCACACCCACACATCAAAAGCATAGTCTTGCAATGGTGAGAGTGTGTGAAGTGAGATACTGTGATTGTTTCTATCATTCCTGAAATCTTCATGAACTGAAAGACACACTGGGAACAAGCACTGGTAGACACACACACACACACACACACACACACACACACACACGCACACACCTGTCTCAGGCACCGTGAACCGTCCTCTCCTGCTTCCTGTGCCAGACTGGTCAGCCACGCCCACCTGGAAAAGACAAGAGCAGACACACTCCAGTCAGACACGCTCCAGAGTGTGACAGAGTGTGTGTGGCAGCATCAGGCCTGGGGTGCTGTGAAGAGAGAGAGCCCCTGATAACAGTGGAGCAGCAGAGGGCCACGCCCGCCTGATTGGACGATGCCCAAACACAAAACATCTGGAGGACGGCCAGGAAATGCCCCGACTGGATGTTCTCTCTGTCAGGTTCTGTCAAATTCGGTCTCTGTCTGTCTCCGTCTGCCTGTCTCACTCTGTCTGCCTGTCTCACTCTGTCTGCCTGTCTCACTCTGTCTGCCTGTCTCACTCTGTCTGCATGTCTCACCCTGTCTGCATGTCTCACTCGACATGTCTGTCTCACTCTGTCTCACTCTGTCTCACTCTGTCTGTCTGTCTGTCTGTCTCTGTCTGCCTGTCTCTTTGTTACTTTCGGTCCATATGTCTGTCTCACTCTATCTGCCTCCCTCTCTCTGCCTCCCTCTTTCTGCCTCCCTCTCTCTGCCTCCCTCTGTCTGTCTCACTCTGTCTCACTCTGTCTTTCTCCCTCTCTCTTTTCCTTTCCATGAGAATGAGTCCAGGTTTCGAAATCCACTTTGAGTTCTTTACACATTGTTTACAGGCTCGTGTCACATCTATAATCTAGGCCTGAAAACCCAGAGATCTACGACCTGACAAACACCAGCTCAGAAACACAACGAGTAGTGTTCGTCTGTGAGAACCCAGACAGGGGAGCAGTCTCTCTCTGCAGAGCTCAGCTGGCCGGGCCCGACGCTCAACTCACTGAACCCACGGCTCAACGTGGAGGACAGGAACGTTGGGCTGGAAGCACGAGACACTCCGATTATCAGAACAGCAACAACCCTGACATCTCGTCCGGGCTCGGAAAGCTGTGACAAGACATCTCTCGGAACGAGACGAGCCCCTCGGTCACGTGGGACGGGAGCCGATGGGATTGCAGTGGCTCCGCAATGACGAGCTTGTTCCTCTGAGCCTGTCACCCGGGGGCAGGGGGGGGTCATCTCAAGCCGAGCGCTCACCACCCCTCCTGTTTACATCTCGTGTCGTCCTCATTCACTTCACCACCGTCAAACACGACAGGACCATAACCGAAACACAAAGCACTGTCAGACGGCAGCCATAAACAGAACGTAAACATCTGAAGTTCATCAAGATGCAGCCTGGCACCGGGACGCTCCGGGGTGGGGGGGGGAGAGGGGGGCGCGGTTGACAAATAGAAGACAGCGATC
Organism: Mallotus villosus; assembly: GCA_903064625.1. Lineage (NCBI taxonomy): Eukaryota > Metazoa > Chordata > Actinopteri > Osmeriformes > Salangidae > Mallotus > Mallotus villosus. Next base: position 1,515,426 of record CAEFZP010003577.1, on the reverse strand, counting down.
GTTGTGTGATTGTTTTTGGCAGGGGTTGTGGAGAGCTCTCTCACTCTCTCTGGTACATCAACAGAAAACCCCCCGCCCCCTTCATAGTGGAACTGAAAGCAAAGCTGCGTTAGGCTAACTCAGCCAGCATGTGTCCCCAGGCATGGGACCCGTGCCCTGGGTACAACAGACAAGAACCAGAGGACAGGCCTGGAACAGAACAGTACAACAACCCCCCCATATGGAAGGCATTGTGGGCAATTACAGTACAGTAGTTGACTTACTTATACAAGCTATGTAATATACACAGACAGGCCACAGAGAGAGAGGCGCGGGGTGGGGGAGATCGAGGCAGACGCGAGGGAGGACGGACTCACAGGTGAAACGGTGGAACAAAAACGGGAAAGAAGAGACAGGAGATGAAAGAGGGGGAAAAGAGAAGAGTCGAGAGATTGGAGGTGAGTCTTCGGGGATCCAATGGCGGTAAAACCATCCTGTCTAGTTATTTGTGAAGTGTACTGACCCAAACCTGCTATTTGTTTGGATGTGTGTATCTAATCGGTGTTGTCATGTTCTCAAAAATACTCTGGAAGCCAGAGAAGACGTTATCGTCGGGAACCGGTTCGACCTTGGCAAGTTTGTCAACATGGCTTTAACTTCACGCAGAATACCACCAGTCTGAAAACGTTAACATCTCTCCTCAGATGAGATGTTCGCAGATCTGGAAACATTTATTCGGTTTCTCCCACACCGCTCGTGGTTTGTGTCACAAAGTTGTCCTGCCTCTGTGGGCCTGTAGAGGGCGCTGACACGGGAAGAGGATGGGCCATGGTGGTGTCACTGGGCCCTAACGCCTCTGTATAGATTTGAGTGTGGGGGGGGTGGGTGGGGTGGGGGGGGTGGGGGGGTGGGGGGGGTGGGGGGGTGGTGTTCAGATGTCTGTCTCCAAAGGGAGGTAATTGTGCTGCAATGCTATCTGGGAAGCGGTTTCCTGACACGAAAACCTTCAGCGAAACCATTCCACCAGCAATCAGAAATAAATGTGATATTCTCAAGGTTAAATATGTGACCTTGTAAAAGCTAAGCAAAACAGTCAATCGGGCCAAGGGTTGTTCAGAAACAGGCAAGTTGCAGGCTAACTGCCCCCAACACCAGAGAAAGAGCCAACATATCTGAAAGCGTGAGAGTATTAATACAAGAATGATAGCGCACCCTTGAAACTCTCCCTACAGCAACAATCCACATATCGCTGTGAAGAAAAAAATTATGAAATGTTGTGGTTATCATTAAATATATCTAATAAATGAACAACCGCAATCACTCTCAGGTTTGAAGTTTTCCATGCTCTGCAAGCAGTTAGCATCCGATCCAGTTGTCTCATGAACCCAGAACATTCCACAATGACTATATTTGGGCAGTGAGAAACTGAATTGGCCTATCTAAACAAGACACGGCAAGTGAAAATATGACGTCTCCACTCCTATCTGCCGTGAATCTCCTCCATCAAACCCCGTCAGTCCGTCCAACGTTGTCCTCTGATCGCACCTCTCGTTTGCAGGGGGAGATGGTTGTTTTTGTGTTGTACGGTGTGAAAGCCTCCAGCTGGCATTCCTGTCTTTCCATCTCTCTCTCTCTCTGTCTCTCTCTGTCTCCCTCTGTCTCTCTCTGTCTCTCTCCCTCTCTCTCTCTCTCTCTCTCTCTCTGTCTCTCTCTGTCTCCCTCTGTCTCTCCCTCTCTCTCTCTCTGTCTCCCTCTGTCTCTCTCTGTCTCTCTCTGTCTCTCTCTGTCTCCCCTCTGTCTCTCTCTGTCTCTCTCCCTCTCTCTCTGTCTCCCTCTCTCTCTCCCTCTCTCTCTCTCTCTCTCTCTCTCTGTCTCTCTCTCTCTCTCTGTCTCTCTCTCTCTCACACTCTCTCACACTCTCTCACTCTCTCTCTCCACTCTCTCTCTCTCTCTCTCTCGTCTCTCTCTGTCTCTCTCTGTCTCTCTCTCACACTCTCTCACACTCTCTCACTCTGTCCCTTTCTCTCTTCAATGTGTCCAACACAGATGTTTTCTGGCGCTGCGGACCCCACCTTGGAGAGAAGCACAGCTCTCCTCCAGGGGGTTTCATGGACACATCCAATCCCTCCTGTAAGAGCTCCCACCTGGCCCCCTGCCCTGGCTCTCTTAAGCTGCATTCACACACACACACACACACACAGAGGACTCTGGCAGAAGCTTTGTAAGACCCACGGTGAGAAATTCCGGTTGAGTATATTATATGGGTGCTAATCACAAACACACACACACACACACACTGGCACGCATGGTGCTGAGTTTTATTTTCATATTCTCTCTCTCTCTCTTTCCAGTAGTTACATTATCCCTTCTAATCAGGGAGCATCTCTCTCCTCCCAGGACCATCCTGGGGGACCCATTGGAGGCCGTCCCAGCCCCCCCACACCTTCCCACACAGCAGCCCTGTGTAGCCCCGGCCCCGGCCTCAGCCCAGTCCAGGCCTCGGCCACTTCTCTCTCCGGCCCCCCGGCTTTAGCCTCAGTCCCAGCCCCTAGTCTAGACCTCGGCCCCGGCCTCAACTCCGGCGGAGGGCCTCCGTACCGTCCCCACTTCCAACCATGTGGAAGCAATCACCAGAGAAGAGGGATTGAAGCGATTTATAACCACCCATCTAATAGAGAGATGGATCAGGTAATGACCGGGATCTAATGTCGAATCCAAATAAGTCCACACAGCAGAGGCAGTCACTTCAGAGGCTGAACAAACACTGCCCTGGAGGAGTTAGGTCTCTAATAACCCAGACTTGCTCTCCAAGTCCTCCTCCAGAGTCCTCCTTTATCTGGGGGGATGTTACTACTATTGGCAGGGCGTTCATCTCCACGGTGCTGGGTCCTCACAGACAGCTGTGGCGAGTGACTCACGTTATCTGACATCCTCCCAAATCTGAAGTGGGGCTTGATCTTTGGTGGTTAGCAAAGGGACATTAACTGACTGTGTGTCTAATTTTCCAACCGCGTTTGTTATTTGGTTCATTAGAGATGACAGTCTTAGTGAGTGCTGGCCCACTGGTACAGGTCCATATAGGCCTGCATGACCAGTCTAAATGATTGGCTTACCAAATGCTGGTACTGGTGGGTTGGACGTGATGTCTGAGACACTGTGTGTTTCTGAGCGTGGGTCTGGCGTCTGACTAGCAAAGGAACGCAACATAAAACCTCATCAAGCCCCAGAACAGAGCGTTGTCAAGTGATGGAAAACTCCACACACCAGCTCAGAGACCTCATGTAAAACTGTCTGCTGCAGGTTTACAGCCCAGAGTAGCCTGGCGTCCACAGAGAGGAATCCCATCACATTCATGCTATGTGCTCCATCTGCTCTGGAGCCAAACGCAGCACGCAGCCAAGAAGTCAATCTGAACAAATTGTTTCTCTGTTCAATGGACGCTTCAAGACTGTGTTGCTACTAGCGATAATAAGCCGTAACAAAAAACCTAGAAAATGTGAAATTCTCCGTGGGGAAATCCACGTCTGTGGATGAGCTGAGAGATCCGGCCTTGTGGAGGGACTGAACCCTCCTCCCGGCCTCCTCCTGGCCTCCGCCTGGCCTCCTCCTGGCCTCCGCCTGGCCTCCTCAGCCCCAAACGGACCTGCCCCCACCGGCCAAGCCATGTTCCGGGTCAGCCCAGTGTGTTCTGGTTCAGATCACACTAGGACTCGTCCGGAGGGATTCGTTGTACACATATGGGCTCCGTGTGGCCCCTCCTCCTCTGTTTGTTTGGCCCAATCACAGCCCTGCCTGGGGTCAGGGGTCAGAGGGTAGCCTTAGTGGACTCTACTGTCTGCGGAGTTGGGAAAATCCCACTTGTGCTTCTCTTGAAAACCTTCCAGTCAGAGGCAGCAACGTTATCAGAACACCCCGATGAGGCCCTGTGAACACCACACACACACACACACACACACACTGACACACACACCCCATGCTGGCACCCACCCACGCTAACACACTCAAATGCTAAAATGCGCACACACACACAAACCACACCTTGCATTCCCAGGAATCCTGTGTCATGTCTGTGCCAATCCATCTTCAGGTAGCACTCAAGCAGCGAGGAGCAGGAATGTCTCTGGCTTCCCCAGTCCTCCCCTAGTCCCCTCATTCATCTGCTGAACAGAACGACCCGTAGCTCCTCCCTGGCTAACGACCCACATGCTCACACTGTCTCACTGACTCTTACTTAAGTGTGTGAGAGCCGCAGAAGCCCCAGACAAATGACTTCCCACCCATGGAGAGGACGTCTGTTCATACCCATCATAACTTTAATGGCTGACAGTGTATTGGTCGCTGCGGAGCACAGCTTTATGGGGGGGGGCGGGCAGGAGGAAAGACAGGAAGAGAGAAGGAGAAAAGCAGAGAGAGCTAAATAACAGAAATATGGTCGGCTGGACTCGAAGTTCAACCAGCCAATGAGCGGCTAACAAAACACAGGAAAGCTTTGATTAACTGCTTTACAGTGGGCCTTGTGTGTGTGTGTGTGTACTTGAGTGTGTATGGATATCCACGTATGTGTGTATGTGTGTGTGTGAGTGTATAATAACTCCCTCCTGGATTGCTCTACACATTGATTGCGATCACCGGAGAGCAAAACCAGATGGTGGGAAGGTTGTCCCAAAAACAAAAAGACGTTCACAAACACTCAGAGCCAATACAATGGTGCCTCACGCCAACACTTAACCTGTAAAACTAATGTAGGCATTTAACAGTCTTAGACGTTGGCCCCAGTCAACTTCTCTTCAGCATCGCTTTGATCACGTGATCGTGTTTACTTCCTGGTGGCAGAACCCTCTCTGGTTGTAGAGCTCTTCCTGTTCTGTTCTGCCTTTCACACTCTCGCACCCTCGTTCCATGACACAAGTGCCTCTAGGCCTCCGCCGCGCCACCCCTCCCGTCCCTCTTGGACACCGCAACACAGCACGGAAAGACTATTGCTGTGACATTGAAGGGTTTCCATGGTCCCCCACCCCCCCCTCCTCGACTCTTCTCTCCTTCCTCTCTTGTCTCATATCACGGCTCGGGCACAGCGAGTCACAGAAGACTTGGTCTTGATCGCTTCTTTCAAAGACTTTCATCAGATCCCTCTCTTACTCAGACCTCCATCAGATCCCTCTCTTACTCAGACCTCCATCAGGTCCCTCTCTTACTCAGACCTCCATCAGGTCCCTCTCTTACTCAGACCTCCATCAGGTCCCTCTCTTACTCAGACCTCCATCAGGTCCCTCTCTTACTCAGACCTCCATCAGGTCCCTCTCTTACTCAGACCTCCATCAGGTCCCTCTCTTACTCAGACCTCCATCAGGTCCCTCTCTTACTCAGACCTCCATCAGGTCCCTCTCTTACTCAGACCTCCATCAGGTCCCTCTCTTACTCAGACCTCCATCAGGTCCCTCTCTTACTCAGACCTCCATCAGGTCCCTCTCTTACTCAGACCTCCATCAGGTCCCTCTCTTACTCAGACCTCCATCAGGTCCCTCTCTTACTCAGACCTCCATCAGGTTCCTCTCTTACTCAGATCTCCATCAGGTCTCTCTTACTCAGACCTCCATCAGGTCCCTCTCTTACTCAGACCTCCATCAGGTCCCTCTCTTACTCAGACCTCCATCAGATCCCTCTCTTACTCAGACCTCCATCAGGTCCCTCTCTTACTCAGACCTCCATCAGGTCCCTCTCTTACTCAGACCTCCATCAGGTCCCTCTTACTTAGACCTCCATCAGGTCCCTCTCTTTCTCCTTCACCACACCACCACACACTCTGGAGCTCATTAGCCTGAGCGTCAGCAGGTGGTAGCCTGGCCTCGGAGGGGGGAGAGCGGGGGCTTCCAGTAAACCTCACTGATGGGGCACTGATCCCTGCCTGGAGGTGGGGGGGGAGGGGAATGGCTTTTCAGGAGCATGTTGTGGGTTCGCCCGCTTTTATGCACCCAGCGCCCACAACGCCACCCAGACAGGAAGTCGTGCTGACGGCGCCGAGTCTCACCGCGGCAATTCCTTTCACACGTGTGGCACACGTCCACATCCGATGCCGCTTACCATAGGAACGTCATCTGAAAAGTATTTAGGTCAAATCAAAATAACAGATCAAACTCATCTTTTAACATGAAGCTTGGCAGCAAAGGTGTGTCCCAACAACCTATCGTCATGTTGTCTAAATCCTTGTAACGTAGCATCCACATTGTGTGCTGTTGCCTACGGTAGACGTTCAAGGCCAATGTCAGGCTCTGTCAGTCAGCTGCATTAGGGGATATATTCCGACGGTCTCTCTTAAGGCACCCGTCACTACCACTTCCAGTTAACAGCTCTGAGAGGATATCAGCTGCCAAGCAACCGGAGACAACCTCATCCAGCTGGGCCAGGGAACACACTGCTCCCTCGCCCCCGCCCCCCGCCCCTCTATGAAACATCACCTTATAAACTCATCTTTTCTCTCAACGTGTCCTTCTCATGACCTTTCTTCCTGCACCGCTCCATCTCTTCCCCCCTCCTTTCCCTATAGTCTTCTCTCAATTTGTATCCGATCCCTCTGTCATTATCCCTACCTCTCTTCCCCCCCGAATCCCTCCTGTTCCATCAGCCTCACCTTGGACAGCCCTCCTCTACGGTTTAGCTTCATGTCACGTGACCTGGCTGTCACGGTAACCCGCCGCCACAGAAACCCATTCCCTCAGAAGCATAATTGGTCTCCTCAATCTTCGGTTTTCTTTATCTCTCCCCTTTTCTCTAAGTCATAACGTACCTGCTCATTAATGCTCTCTTTCACGTTCCCTCCCTCTGTCTAGCCAGAGAACACCACTCAGGGGTGATTTCCCTCTCTCTCGTCTGTCTGGTAGCTGTCTGGATCACGCTGACTGCTTTTAAGCGAGCAGCTAAATGATTTGGCTTTTGAGAACAGTGGAAGGGCATGACCCTGGAGTCTGTCTGGGACACAGTGTTCCGACACACACCAACCATACACACCATACACACCATGGGATCTAGGCTGCTTTCAGTCACACCCGTCACACCACAAACCCTTATAAACACCCCCACACTCCCAGTTCACAGGGCTAGACACATTGCCATACACACATATACACACACACACACACACACACACACACACACATACATACATGTGTAACCAGATAAGGTGAGATGTTTGTGTCTGTCAGAGGAGGATGTCTCCTGGTCTCTCCCCCCTGGCTGAGCCCAGAGACCCTGCTCTTCTCTGCATACCACCACCTGACTACAGCCTACTGTAATCATAACAAAGATAAGCGGACAATCAAACACAGCCTCTCCAAACGTCAATGAAAAGAGCCAGATGAAGCAAGTTTCCTTTTATTTTCACGTGACGTTATATGGGGGGGAGGGTTGAGGGTTGGAGTGTGTAGCTCACCCATCCTACACCTCTCTCACCCGAAGTTCGCTCCATACTGGACAAACCTCTGACACTCTCTTGGGTCTGATAACAAAAGACCCTTCAATAGGCGTGTTAAAACATTTTTTTTACAAAGTGTGAACACAAGAACATCTAGTTCTGTCATTCTCTATACCTGACCTACATATTACATTGAAGACCAGTTACTGTACACCTTATTAACTTAGCCTCTCTCCACACTACTGTATTACAGTGTAAGGTCAGTTGAAGCACCTGGAGATGTCAAATGGGTACAGCTGGCTGTCTGCCAAACGTGGTTGCAATATGGAGAGAAGTGAATGAGTGAATAAATAAATAAACATTTTGTATTTATAGCTACAGGGCAACAATTTTGAGACTCGTTTCCTTCTCATAAAACGAGCCAGTCACACAATTACGCTTATGAATACATTTACAGTACTGGATTCTACACTATTCGAAACTGTGACCAAAATGAATGATACAATCACTTGAATATACTCTTTTATAATGATCGCTTAAACAAATGTATTGATACTTATATTGGTTATATCAAATGCTAAACTTCATCGTGTCCTCTTTGGACAATCTTTAAGCAAGACCCCGCCTAACTGTAGAGCTCTTCCACTTCCGGGCTCTCCAGCCCTAATTTAACACACCTGATTTGCATACATTTGCGTTAGTGACGAAATAAATCAGATAGTCTAGAGTTAGGGTAGACTACGTTACAATGGAGGGAAGCGAGAACAATGTTGATGAACTTCCAGTCAACCCATTATGCGAGTATGTTCAACAAGAAGGAATGCCCACCCGTGGCTACCTCCTCCTCAACTTGACCAATTTCCTTCATTCAGATCATATGCTCCAGCCTACAAGACTGCAGGGATGACAATGCTGCTTGACTAGTCTCGTGAGTTAACATGTGTCAGGTGTAAACAAATCCATACCTATCTGTAGCCTAGCAACATCGGATGGGACAAACATTCAAAGATACCCGCGATTGGATGCGACAGCGATATCATCATGATGTGTGTCAGTGAATACTGCGTTTGATAACGTCCCTTGCGAAAGTATGCTATTTCTAAACTATTTAGCAATGTAGTTTACCTGTCTATTGTAACACGTTACTAATACAGTAGTGTTCTCATGCAGACAGTAGGCTACACACGTCAAAACGTTCCCAGTTCACGTCCAGGACATCGCGCCGCGAAGTAGACTGATAGAAATACGCACGTACAGTCACAAAGACACAAACTCACCCCCAACGCTCAAATCAGAGAAGTTCGAGCAAAGATGGAGACTGTCACTGATTTACAAAAACAACAGTTTTCAGATGTTCGTCTCGTTTCTACAGTCCATCCCTCTCCGCTTCTGTTGGTCATTCAGTTTCTCGAATCCTCCTCCTGCTGCGCGCGCTACTCTCGCGCATTCTTTTAGGACCAGTTCAAGGCGATTTGTGTACACTTTATTTATTGAACGTGAGTATTGTTATCATATTCTATCATACATCTGAAAATAAAGTTAGCCCAAGGATACCATCACTCGAGACATCAGACATCATACAGTGCGTGTTAATACTGCAACTTCCGTTTGTGCCCTCGAATGTGATGCCATGCAGCACACACCTGCGCGACTAGATTTTTATACTAGTTTAAGAAATGAGTGTGAATTGGTCTTTTAAAATGTTGACTAATTTCTTACGGTAGTTCTGTGGGTTGTGATTCCTGCTTGTTACACCAAGCTTGCATGTCTCCAGGCCAAAGTGCTGAAAGTGTTCCTGGAGTACACCCAGGCCCAACACATGAGAGGACTGGTGAGGGAACGTCAGCAGTAAACCTCAACGTCCCAGAGCTGGTGTAAGTGTTCTGCGGGCCCTGGAACACATCCTGTCCCTGGGGAGTCCGCTTAACAGCTGATGATTTATGCTCTCTGGCAGCGCTCATGTTTGGATCTTTCAAACATTTTCGTGTTTTTTTCAATGCAAAATATGTCCAACTGCCTTTTTACATATCCCAGGATGTCTGTCCCAGCATTGTAAAGCCAGGCAGATTGGGTGGGGGGGATGTTCTGAGTAGCGTTCATCTCGGAAACACCAAACAAATGACAGGGTTAGCGTTAGCTTCGCAGCGCATCCCCCCAGTGAGTTATTCTGGGTCGACCAGCTAACAAGCCAACGGCCAGGGCTGGGAATTAGATGTTGGTGTTAATGGTTTACACTCTCTCACCCTGGGCTCGGTCCATCTTCCTCTCTCCTGGTCTGTCATCCCTCCATCCCTCACTGCTGTGTGTTAGCGCCCAGAGGATGGCTGGAGGAGCAACAGCTCCAGTCTCATGGCCCCGGGCCCAGGACTGTGCAAAAAAGATAAAAAAGTATTTCTTCCCGAGGAGATGGAGAGGGGAAGGGGGAGAAAGGGGGCGCACACATGACTCTGCTCGTCACTCCTACACGAGCAGAGTGTGGGATAAAGATAACGAACGAGAGAGAAAGATGAGAGGTAGAAGGACCTACAATGTCAAAAGGGAGGGAGAGGGGGGGGGCAGTGTGACGAGGCAGACAGAGATGGAGACGGAGGGAAAACAAAGGGAAACGGGAGACGTGGAGATGTTTTTATCAAGCTCTGCTCTTTGACTGCTTCTTGCTGCTCTTCCAAAATACACCATGACATCACGCCATGCGTGGGAAATCTCCCAGAGTGCACCCAAGTGCTCCAACGAGTCCCATGGATCTCCCCCTCACTGCAGGAAGAGATATCCATCACTAGAACAGCATCACTTGTCCGTGACTGGAGAACACACACATGCAGACAGACAGCGCACACACACGCACACACCATGCACACAACCAACACAAACACACATATGTCATGGGATATTGGGATATATAAACATCATTCATTTGGATTTCTCTCTGCTAATCGAGTCCATCAGCTGTCCTGAATCACAGTAGCGGCGATCCTGGTAACTCTGGAAGGAGCTTGTTCTAAAGTAGTGAATCTGGGATCCAACTGTCTTGTTTCACATCCCCCTTCTCAGCGTCTTCATCACAACCTGTTTCTGGTCTGTCAGACAAGTCACCGCCATTAACGACGTTGACCGACCTTCTGAAGTAGGCCGTCGTCCCAAGTGTCCCATGTTAACAGAACACGCAAATACAGACTGCCGAACACAAACACTGTTGTTATAGCGACCACAAAATAGTTTATTCGCATGAATGTGTCTTTCACAGAAGCACAGCAGAAACAAAAACAAACAGAAACTTTTTTTTGACATATAACTTGTATTAACATCCTGTTAACTGCGTGTTTGTGCTACCTCCAACAAAAAAAGTTCCACAAATACCTCAGCATGTTATAATTGGGTAGGACTACACTGAATAAAGAAACCAAAACAATGTGGGTTAACCAATAGTCAAAAACTTGGAGACGAACACGCTGGGATGGGTCCATGACATGACAAAATCTTTTCAAATAAGAGAGAGAGAGAGAGAGAGAGAGAGAGAGACGGAGAAAGAGAAACAGGGAGAAGAGACAGTCAGCTGAAACTAAGAACAACCGTCTTAAGCTACCTCCACCATAGGGCAGACTGCAACCACAAGACTTCTAGAAAGTATAGCACAGAAGAGCAACATTGTGCAACGTCGTCAGGTCGTTTGATGGCGTTGTGGGCTTCCAGGAATAAACATATCCTTAAAGGGTGTTTGGGGGGTTGTTCTTGGCCAGGGGTCTCCGGGCACTGAGCTCCAACTGAGTGGGGTCCAACTGACCGGCATCCTCCCAGGATGGGGCCTCCGATCCTGGGGTCTGAACCCAGCTGGGCCGGGTACCACCACTCTGGCCTGGCCCGGCGTCAGGAGCCATTAGAACCATGCAGCCCCGCCCAGGCTTCTGGCCCGGGCTCAAACAGGCGGACTGGCAGCCGGGCGGAGCTGGGTCTAGTCTCTACGATACTCTCCTCTGCGTGTTCAAACACATGTTGTTTAATTACATTAGTGCGGGGAAAACGTGTTCCTTTCCCCCCCCCCATCGTTGACCGTCTTCGATTGTGTGTCTGACTGGATATTCCTCCCACAGGCCCCTCCCTTCTCCCTTCCTGTCCTCCCCCCCGTGTCCTGGGTCCTGGGTCCGGGCTGGATGGCAGGGTCTCGGCCTCTCAGCTGACCATCTGCACCACCTCCCCGTTCTCCCCCGTGGGAAGCTGGATGCTCTCCTTCACCTCCATCTCCCCCTGGAGGGCTGGAGTCAGCTCCCCCGCCTGCAGGCGAGAGGGAAGAGAGAAAGGAGAGGTGAGAAGGAGGGAGGGAGGGAACGATGGAAGGAGGGGCATATCGGGGAATGAAACACGAGAGTAGTGGACAGGAGCGCGAGGCGTGGAGGAGAAGAGGAGAGAGTGTTTTAAAAGGGAAAAGGAGGACATGGAAGAAGGCAGTAAAACAAGAAAGATGGGAACGATAAAGAGACACGTGGGAGGAGCAAGAGAGAGAGAGAGAGAGAGAGAGAGAGACAGAGAGAGACACACAGAGAGAGAGAGAGAGAGAGAGAGAGAGAGAGAGAGAGAGAAGAGAGACGAGAGAGAGAGAGAGAGAGAGAGAGGGAGAGAGAGAGAGAGGAGAGAAGAGAGAGAGAGAGAGAGAGAGACACAGAGTGAGAGAGAAAGAGAGAGAGAGAGAGAGAGATACGAGACGCTGAGAGAGAGATTCGTATCTCTCGAGCTAGAGAGAGATGAGAGAGTGTGGGGACACAGAGACAGAGAGAGAGTGTGTGGGACAGAGAGAGAGAGTGAGACACACAGAGCAGAGACAGGAGAGAGAGAGAGAGAGAGAGAGAGAGGGGAGGTTAGTAAGTGCAGACAGATATTTTATCTTCGTATCTGAGCTCAGTTGACAGAGGAGGCAACAGAGGAGGGTGAAGCATCGTAGGCGATGACTCACCCCTGATAGATGGCCCCAGCGGAGGAACCTGACTCATCCCTTCCTTACAGACAAGCCAAACATCTCTGACACACACCTGTGTGTGTACAGCAGGGCTCCTCCAGCAGGCTTGGAGGGAAGCCCACAGCCCGGGACAGCTACACTGTGGCCCCGCGGCTACTGGAGGGAAGCCCACAGCCCGGGACAGCTACACTGTGGCCCCGCGGCTACTGGAGGGAAGCCCACAGCCCGGGACAGCTACACTGTGGCCCCGCGGCTTGGCCCCGCGGCACGGCTCTGCTCGTGGCAGCTACACAAAGGTTCAGGTTTGGGTGTCTGTGTGGCCTGCTCTCCTGCTCTGATCACACCTCGAACCCTGAACCTGGACATTACCTCATAACCCTGACCCACAAACTCCACCCCTGGAAATCAGACCCCTAAAACCCTGACCTCACAACGCCGACCTCCCTGACCATGACCATACAACCCTGACCATGACCATACAACCCTGACCCCCCTGACCATGACCATACAACCCTGACCATGACCATACAACCCTGACCATGACCATACAACCCTGACCCCCCTGACCATGACCATACAACCCTGACCATGACCATACAACCCTGACCCCCCTGACCATACAACCCTGACCATGACAATACAACCCTGACCCCCCTGACCATGACCATACAACCCTGACCATGACCATACAACCCTGACCCCCTGACCATGACCATACAGCCCTGAGCTCCCTAACCTGCAAACCTCCGAGCCTGACGACACACCGGCGATGCAGACACTGACACCAGACAGGGCTGCGAAGCCCCCAGACCGATGCAGACACTGATACCAGACAGGGCTGCAAAGCCCCCAGACTGATGCAGACACTGACACCAGACAGGGCTGCGAAAGCCCCCAGACTGATGCAGACACTGACACCAGACAGGGCTGCGAAAGCCCCCAGACTGATGCAGACACTGACACCAGACAGGGCTGCGAAAGCCCCCAGACCGATGCAGACACTGACACCAGACAGGGCTGCGAAAGCCCCCAGACTGATGCAGACACTGACACCAGACAGGGCTGCGAAAGCCCCCAGACCGATGCAGACACTGACACCAGACAGGGCTGCGAAAGCCCCCAGACCGCAGCAGACACTGACACCAGACAGGGCTGCAAAGCCCCCAGACTGATGCAGACACTGACACCAGACAGGGCTCGAAGCCCCCAGACCGCAGCAGACACTGACACCAGACAGGGCTGCAAAGCCCCCAGACTGATGCAGACAGTGACACCAGACAGGGCTGCAAAGCCCCCAGACCGATGCAGACACTGACACCAGACAGGGCTGCGAAAGCCCCCAGACTGATGCAGACACTGACACCAGACAGGGCTGCGAAAGCCCCCAGACCGATGCAGACACTGACACCAGACAGGGCTGCAAAGCCCCCAGACTGATGCAGACACTGACACCAGACAGGGCTGCGAAGCCCCCAGACCAATGCAGACACTGACACCAGACAGGGCTGCGAAGCCCCCAGACTCGTGTTAAAGCGGATCCCGTTTGAATCGGGCCTATAATCAGACTCCTCTGGTGTGCGGTGAGGACGTTGTGAGGACCTTGAGAGAGCTGGAGCCCTTGGCTCGGTCTGGCCATGTGTGCAAACCGTCCGCCAACATCTGAACTCTCCACACAGCTGACATCCGCCCGGCAACCAGACGTTCCTGTGAGGAACATAATCTGATGTATGTGTGTGTGTGTGTGTTTGGTCCTCCATTTGATCTAGGCTGTGTCATGGAAACCATTCAATAAAAAGAACGAAAACAAATGTGTAGATAAATAAATAAAATAAGTCATTTTTTTCAAAAGCGAGCATAAACGCTACCATGTGTTGGGAATGTTTCTCTTGATTCAACACTTATCAGGAGTGTGGGTCTACCCTTGATCTGACATATGATGGTGACACTATTGGTCTGTGTGGGTGTGTCCTCAGAAAAAAAAGCTTTATGTCAGACTGTGATTGGTCTAGCATTGGGTCAAAAGTTCACTGTGATTGGTCTAGAGTATAGAGTTAACTCAGCTGTTTGCTTCCAGGATCTCTGTGTACAATCAAGCATTTCAACACATGGCAGGACACACACACTCACACACACACACACACACTCCGCTGAGAGACGCAAGGTAAATAAACACTCTGATTGCTGCTCGGATCAAGATGAAGCCCAGACCAGGAAGGACCGGGGCGCCGATCGTCCACGTGTTAACACGCACACATGTACACACATTAACAATAACATACACGTGCATACTTTCACTGACACTATGCTCGCAAGATTGGGGACATCCATCAAAACATGGCGTCCAGACCCCGCCTGCCATCAACACATACAACATGGACGGGCCAGGCCTCGGATCTCCAGCCTCGGATCTCCGGCCTCGGATCTCAGATCTCGGATCTCAGATCTCAGGTCTCGGGAGTGTCAGACATGGTGGTCCCTGGTTCTCATGAGGCAGGAGTCTGTGCGTGAGTCTGAGGTTCTACTCTTTTATAATGTCACAAGGGGAGGGGAAGGATTCTCCTCACGATGAGAGCTGTGTGGGGGGGGGGAGGGTGTGTGTGTGTGGGGGGGAGAGACACGCCCTCTTCAGCCACATGAGACAAGAAAACACTGACCAGAAGGAAAAACATGTGCTCTTTAACATGGCTGGTGGCGAACAACGAGAACATCTTGTTGTTTTGGCATTTCGGTGCCACTTGAAAGAGCAAACCGCCCCCCCCCCTCGCCCCCTGCCCCTCCCTTCACCCCCCCCCCTGCCCCCCGCCCCAACATCCCAACCAGCTCTTGTTATCCCACAACAGTCATCAAGGGATTTATGGCTAATCTAGTAATTATTACTTTCCTCTTTGTAACGATGCATTCATGCATTTTTAGGCTGTTAAATGACTGTTTACACAAACACAAGCCAGAGGGCTCGGCTTAGGGACAGGAGTGTGGGCGTGTGGAGAGTGAAAGTCAGACAACGGGGGGAAATGTGTGAGTGTGTGTGTGTGCGGGCGTGTGTGTGTGTGCGGGCGTGTGTGTGTGTGTGTGCACGGGCATGTGTGTGTGTGCGGGGCGTGTGTGTGTGTGCACGGGCATGTGTGTGTGTGCGGGCGTGTGTGTGTGTGTGTGCACGGGCATGTGTGTGTGTGCGGGCGTGTGTGTGTGTGTGTGCACGGGCATGTGTGTGTGCGCGGGCGTGTGTGTGTGTGCACGGGCATGTGTGTGTGCGCGGGCGGTGTGTGGTGTGTGGGGCGTGTGTGAATGCAGGAGTGGTGGGGTGTGTGTGAGTGCGTGTGTGTGTGCGGGTGTGTGTGAGTGCGTGTGTGGGTGCATGTGTGATGTGTGTGAGTGCAGGTGTGTGGTGTGGTGTGAGTGAGGAGTGTGTGTGGTGTGTGAGTTGTGTGAGTGTGTGCGTGTGTGAGTGTGTGTGTGTGTGCGTGTGTGTGTGTGTGAGTGTGTGTGTGCGTGTCCTCACCTGCACGCTGTTGTTGTGGTCACTGACGGGCGCCAGCTGGACGTACTGCACCTGGATGTCGCTGGCCTGCAGGCCGGAGCCCTCCACGGTCGTGCCCCCACCGTCACTGGACGCCACGGCGATGAGCTGGGCGCCTCGCAGCATCTGGGACGGAACAGGGGCGGAACGTCAGAACAGCCAATCCCTGATCACGATCCCCATTATGGTCACAGCTCTCTCTGTGCACCTCTGTACAAAGGTGTTTTGAGCACCACGATATCTCCAACACTTCTCAACTCACACCAAAACACCAAGATAAACAGCACTAGGATAAGGCGAAAAACATGTATCTTTAGTATTGGGGTGAACTGTGTCTTTGACATGACATGCCAGTTAGCTGCCAAGTAGCTTGGCCATATTGGTTCCACTTCATTGAAGTAGTGTTAGGAGAGAAGGATTACAGCCCTGCACACAGGAAAGGCTGTGTGTGGTGTGTGTGTGTGTGGGTGTGTGTGTGTGTGTGTGTGTGTGTGTGTGTGTGTGTGGTGCGTGCGTGCGTGCGTGCGTGGTGCGTGCGTGCGTGCGTGCGTGCGTGCGTGCGTGGTGCGTGCGTGCGTGGTGCGTGCGTGCGTGCGTGTGTGTGTGTGTGTGTGAGAGAATGTAAGCCTTTTAACAGCCCCGGAACAGCAATTATATGAGAATTCTTACTCTGAAAATAGCTGTTTATCCTTTTTTTCCCCCCTTTTTTAAGAGGGGGACAGCCTCATTTGAAATAAAACTACCCAACAACCCCCCTCCATTTACAACCAACTCCCTTTTTACATCCCCCAAACCCCCTTCCCCACATTGTCCTCGGCTGAACTCAGTTCCTTGTGCTGTTGGGGCTCCATACATCCCTCTATCCATCCCTTTCTCCATCCATCCCTCTCTCCATCCCTCTCTCCATCCATCGCTCTCTCCATCCATCCATTCCTCTCTACATCCATCCATCCCTCTCTCCATCCATCCATCCATCCCTCTCTCCATCCATCCATCCCTCTCTCCATCCATCCATCCATCTCTCCATCCATCCATCCCTCTCTCTCTCCATCCATCCACCCCCCTCTCCATCCCTCCCTCCCTCTCCCTCTCCGTCCAGCTGCTCTGGAACCAACACAACACATTCCCAATTTGGGGGAGAATCTGCTAGTCTGCAGAAAACCCAAACCCCACAAACCTCAATTATAGATGCTGGAGGGCGAGTATGCCCGTGACTCTCCCGCCCCTAAACCCCCGCCCCTGGGCTTTGAAGTTGGAGACAGACTTCACCCTACCACCACCATCATGGTGATCTGGGCACTGGGGGGGTAGGGGAGGGGGGTGGCCACCACAACAGCATTCTCCTTGCCAGAGGATGCCAACGAGCATTATGGTGCTGATTAGAGGCTTCTCTGACTCACCAGGTTCGACAACCACACACACACACACACACACACACACAGACACACACACAGACACACACACACACACACACACACACATACACACATACACACAACACACACACACACACACACACACACACACACACAAACCGAATCAATCTGGAGGGCTCGCACTGGCAGTGAGCATAAGATGACTCTTTTAGATGTCCTCTAAAAATCCTCAGACACTGTCTCGTCTCCTCGCGTGAGGACCACTAAAGCCAATAAAACATGAATTGAAAGAAAACCAAATGCCAGGTGTGTGTGTGTGTACCATGGGGTTGACAAACAGTCGTCTGAATGGATTAAAGGTGGGGGCCCAGTCTCGGTGTGGGAGCAGACCCCATCCCAGCTGTGTGGAGTCCTTCACAGAGCGCTCGAGAGCCGGAACACCCTGGGAAACGCTGCCAGCGATTACGCAAGAACGTAATGCTCCACTCCCCAGCTCCTCATCCAATCACTTGTTTGGATACTCTAACATGATTGGACACTTCCACTGCCTCGGCCGTATTAGTGATTTGTAAGGGCTGGCACCCGTTAGACTAAATAATCAAGACTGACCAGAGAGGACTTCCCTGTCTGGAGAACGCCTCACAGTTGGTGCATTAGTTACTGTTGGCCTTGGGTTAGTTGTTTAGGGCCTCTTAAATTGTATGTGCTGGCTGAGCACCAAGGGCTGAGAGTACATACGAGTAGAGGAGAGTAGAGGAGAAGCAATGCAGAGAGGACAGGAAGTGGAGAGGAGGAGAGGAGGAGGAGGAGGAGGAGGAAGGGGTTAGTCTACATGGTGGTTCCTTGCCCTGCCAGAGAACGCATGTCTGGAGAGGATCTGTGTCATCTGTCCAAAAATCAAGAACATCTTAAATCCAGTTTGCTAGTTGCCACGACCTTCTGAAAATAACAAAATGACCCAGAAGAAGAGAGAGGAATAAATCATCGCTCATGCCGTCATGCTTTCAGCAGTGCTGGAGACTGGAGATTTACAGCAACAGCAGCTTGATGTTAAAATCATTCAGCGAGGCCAGACTGAAACACAATAAGCAACTGAGCAACCACGGTCCTTCTCAGTCCCCCTCTCTCCCTCTCTCACTCCCTTCCTCTCTCATCTCCAACATGTCCACATGTATTTCGTTACTGAAGCCTTGTATAAACAGAACAATAAGTCAAGATGTGTTGGCTAGGTGATTTCCTCGTCAGGAACACGATGGTCTTCAGCTGGAGAGTACGACAGACATTCTCTTTAAATCTCAAGTCAAGGGGGTGGGGACCGTATCAAACTCACCGGGAACACACGCAAGCACACACGCTCTTTTTACGAGGCCGCTCCAGGCTGCCTCCCATCTCTCTCCAGGTAGGCTGCCTCCTCTCCCCCCAGGTAGGCTGCCTCCTCTCTCCCCAGGTAGGCTGCCTCCTCTCTCCCCAGGTAGGCTGCCTCCTCTCTCTCCAGGTAAGCTGCCTCCTCTCCCCCCAGGTAAGCTGCCTCCTCTCCCCCCAGGTAGGCTGCCTCCTCTATCCCCAGGTAGGCTGCCTCCTCTCTCTCCAGGTAGGCTGCCTCCTCTCTCTCCAGGTAGGCTGCCTCCTCTCTCCCCAGGTAGGCTGCCTCCTCTCTCCCCAGGTAGGCTGCCTCCTTTCTCCCCAGGTAAGCTGCCTCCCATCTCCCCAGGTAAGCTGCCTCCTCTCTCCCCAGGTAGGCTGCCTCCTCTCTCCCCAGGTAGGCTGCCTCCCATCTCCCCAGGTAGGCTGCCTCCTCGCCTCTTAGTTCCCCGTAAATGAAAATAAACGCTGCGGTAAAGTAGAGAGCGAGAGAGAGCCAGGAAGACAGGAAGAGGGGAACAGAAATAGAGAGACAGAGAGTGACGGTGCGTGTCCACTACAGCGGAGCGGAGCGTCGGCTTCCAATGACATCGGGTGTTGACGCTGGCATATGGCATTGTGGGAAGGCGAGCGGAGCGGAGCGTTGAAAGTTGGATTTTCTCAACTTTATGTAAATGAGGAGCGTATAAACGCTAGCATTGGCCACTTGGACTGGCTTCCTGTGTGTCTGCACACCCAGTTCTGTTCAGAACAAAGTTACGTAATGTGAGCCTGAGTTTAAAGATTACATTAAAATCATAATGCAGGGTTGCCGATGTTGTCAGTGTCCCTGGTGTGTTTTAATACTTGTAAATTCAGTCTCGTCACATTACGTGACTGTTCTGTGCCACTGCTAGCTTGCTAGCCCAGTCTACAAACGACTGGTTGAGTGACCGGTGGTGTAACATGTATTCTACTGTAATCTTGCACTAGTAAAATGTGTCTTGTGTCGATATTGTGAGTACATGAACCCAAGTCTGCACACTTGGCCATGACTACAACAGTGACCTTAGAGAACTACAACTCTGTATTGACTTGTCACGCCCCCGAGCGTGGTGTGCTGTGGGAAGCAAAGCGATGCAGAGCGTTCAACGCTGTAGTGGACACGCACCGTGAGAGAGAGACAGGAGGAGGAGGAAAAGACAAAGAGAGAGAAATAGAGATACAGAGTACAGTGACAGAGCCCCCATCTAGCCTCACAACATCTGCATGTGCAGCCCTGCCCAGCCAATCAGAACAGATGTCCTGGGCGGAAGCACTGCAGCACACACACACACACACACACACACACACACAGACTGAGTGATGGAGGTGCGTCCGGTCTGTGAAGGTTGTTGCTGCTGAGATCAGATGATACTGAGCAGATCTCTCTTAAAGCTCCTTTGAAATAGGATCCTGCCATCCTTAATATTACATGAACACATACTAAACAGTCATAAAACATTGATGTGTCCGTCCCCTCCCTCCCTCCCCCTCCTCTCCCTTCCTCCCCCCCTCCCTCTTCCTGAATCCCTCCCTCTTCACCTCTCTTCCCTCCCAGTCAGGTCCTGTGTGTTCTGGCCCTATCGGGGGATGTGCTGGAGAAAGTCCAGCTGAACCGTGTTCCGTGACCCGGTTCCCACACAGACCCACAGCAGCAGAACTCTGCAGGCTTTTTTTCGGATGTCAAGCAACATGCGCTGACAGGGTTGGGGCGGGGGAATGGGGGGGGGGCTGTGATGGGTGAAGATACACACTGAGTGTGTGTGTGTGTGTGTGCAGGTACATGCGTGTGTGTATGAGTGTGCCTTGTCAAGACAGCTACCCTCTCTTTCTCTCTCGTCCATCGACCGTTTCCCCCCCCAAACCCCTGCCTCTCTCCATCAGTGTGGGCTGAGCAGGACCAAGGGGGCAGGAGATAAGGGGGCAGGAGATAAGGGGACATGGGGAGGTCAGGAGGGCAGGCCACTGCTTAGGTCTGGTTCTTTGACAGTTTCACGGCAGTATGAAATAGATGCATACCCAGTACTGAGGGGAGAATGACGGATTTACTGACACGCACACACATACCCATGCACACACGCACACTTAGCAGGCAGTATATCTCCAGAGGGGCAGGCAGGGGTCAGCCAAGGGGTGGGGGGTGGGGGGGTTAGCCAGACTGACATGGGGCAAAAGAGGGCATATCCACACCCACGGCCGCCGCCAGCCCCCCACGCTCTGATCCCGCTCCGCCAGGGGGCCCCAACGCAGCTGTGAGCAGAGGAAGTGAGGCAGCAGAGGGAGAGAGGAAGCAGAGGAAGAGAAGAGGCAGGGGAAGAGAGGAGGCAGGGGAAGAGAGAGGGCAGGGGGACGAGAGATGTTCCGAGGGACGCAGCCAGATGGGCCCCGACAGGAGAAGCTATCTATAGCACACGGATGAAAGAGGAGAGGAGAGGGAGGAGGAGGGGAGGCAGGGCCGGACAGGAGGACCAGAGGGAAGGAGGAGAAGAGAGGGAGGAGGAGAGGAGGACCAGAGGGAAGGAGGAGAGGAGAGGGAGGAGGAAGGGAGGACGGGAGGAGGAGAGGAGGACCAGAGGGAAGGAGGAGAGGAGAGGGAGGAGGAGGGGAGGAGAGTGAGGAGGAAGGGAGGACGGGAGGAGGAGAGGAGGACCAGAGGGAAGGAGGAGAGGAGAGGGAGGAGGCAGGGAGGACGGGAGGAGGCGAGGAGGACCAGAGGGAAGGAGGAGAGGAGAGGGAGGAGGAGGGGAGGAGAGTGAGGAGGAAGGGAGGACGGGAGGAGGAGAGGAGGACCAGAGGGAAGGAGGAGAGGAGAGGGAGGAGGAAGGGAGGACGGGAGGAGGCGAGGCAGGGCCGGAGAGGAGGACCAGAGGGAAGGAGGAGGGGAGGACGAGGGGAGGACGGGAGGAGGGGGCAGGGAGCAGAGGAAAGAGAGACCTTTCCGTCTCTCAGGACAGCCATGTTGTCCCCTCGGAGTGTCTCTGCGGTGTCCACATCGGCGTGCTCATCAGACACACACAGTGGTCCTTTGTTCTTTCACACAACACCTCCTCACCGCTGGCCTCTCCTCCCAGGCCCCAGCTGGTCCCTGCCTCTCGCTTGGCTCCGTTCGGGTGTGCGTGTGCGTGTGCTTGTGAGTGTGTGTGTGTGTATCCTCTTTGGGTCATATCAGACCCAACACACACCCCACCTCACAGTAAAACAATACTGACAGTCAGCTCCGCTACAGCTATTCCTGACTCACTCATTGGATTTAGACCAGCACATGGACACTGCCGCAGTGTGTGTGTGTGTGTGTGTGTGTGACGTGTGTGTGTGAAAGCCGGACCAGGAACAAGGGGTCATAGAATCAGTCCTTGTGTGTTTGTGTTGGCTCTGCTCTGGTATCATTTTACACACACAATCAAACGGCGAAACTACAAGGAGAGGAGAGGAATGAAGATGGAGAACGACAGAGAGGGGGGGGGAAGGAGGAGGGGGGGGCAGGACCGGATCTCCCCGGGGAGGACAGGCCTTGGTGTGTTACAGGCCTTGGTGTGTTCCTCTACACTGGGAAACTGGAAACTCTTTGCTCCTCTCCTCCTTGATTTATCGTTCATTTGCATTTATTGACTTGTAACATTTAAGAGTTGTGACACAACACCTGGCCAAAGTTAGGAGATTCAGAACTAGCGGTGACTCTGTTGCGTCTCACACAACCGTGCTGTACAACGACCGTTTCATCTCACTGTATAGGCTCCAAATTGGAACCAGAACCAGAACCAGATCCCAGTCGACAGACAGGATCTGTATAAAACTTCCAGGCTAATGTCTGGAATACTAATACCACGCCTACGGCCAGCGCCAGGTCGGCAAAACCAACTTCTAACACCACGACCTGCGTGCCCGTGAGGTATGGCCGGGTACGGACGCAGCTCCTGGATCTGTGGAGGAAGCTCGCCGTCTGAGCGCGGCGAGGAGCGTGAGAAGGGTCTGGAAGGGGGATGGGCAGGAATACGAAATATGGTTTCGGTGGGTGTTTTTGATGCAGCGCCCGTCTGGGCTCGGGGATAGGCTCACAGGCCTCGTCTGCTTTGAGGCAGGCGGACGCTTTGATCCTGCAGGAAGTGACTGAGAAACAGGACGATCCCACTGTCCCAAACACCGTGAGAGAGACAGACAGAGAGAGAGAGAGAGCGAGAGAGACACACAGAGAGAGAGAGAGAGAGAGAGAGAGAGAGAGACACAGAGAGAGACACAGAGAGAGACAGAGAGAGAGAGAGAGAGAGAGAGAGAGAGAGAGAGAGACAGCGGAATGGCTAAGGACACAGGACAAGATGTGAGAAACAGTTGAGTGTGTGTGTGTGTGTGTGTGTGTGTGTGTGTGTGTGTGTGTGTGTGTGTGTGTGTGTGTGTGTGTGTGTGTGTGTGCGAGAGAGAGAGAGCCTACCTGTCCATCCTGCCCAACATGGACTTGGTGAATCTGGAGGTTACCCTGAGAGTGAATAAGAGAGGGAGAGGAAAGACAGTCAAACACCCTGATAGCAAACACAAACACACACTCACGCAAACACACAAACTCAGGCACACACACACTCAGGCAAACACACACACTCAGGCAAACACACACACTCAGGCAAACACACACACTCACGCAAACAAACAAACTCAGGCACACACACACTCACGCAAACACACACACTCAACTCCATCAATATATCCTGAGATTACAATCCACATCCTATACATACAATTACACTCTCACACACACAAGTAAGGTCACATGATCCAACGCCTAATGCCCCCATCTTTATTCTACTCAAACCCTTGGCCACAGTCCGCAGTCCTTACTAGACTGTTTCGAGACTGTTTCCTGTCTGTCTGCAGAGCCATATGGACAGAGGATCGTGTAATCTCTCCCAAACAGTTCCTTTCCTCCTCCAACACGCTGGGACCCGCGGCTTTGATGAGACCAGCCTGCTTCGAATGAAACAGGCTCAGAGAGAGGCAGGCTGGCTGGAGAACAGGGGTTCTGTTGCTAAGCTTTGAACTCCAAAAACAAACAATATCATCCAAAGAGAGAAAAAAAGAGAAAGGAAAAGCCTTTTTCTGGCTTCCTCCACAAAGAGCAGGAAAAGCTTTGGAGCTTTCCTTCCTCTATTTCTGTTGTTTCTCTCGCTCCGTCCTCTCTCCCCGTCCCTCGCTCCCCGTCCCTCGCTCCCTCTCTCCTCGCTCACCCTCCGTGTTTGGGCGAGAGCGCGAGGCACCCGGTCACGGCGACAGATGTGTCGTCGCGCTTCATCGCGGTTTCGCGGTACAACGTTGTCTTGGCAACCCTTCAACTGCCTTTTTACAACATGCCCTTACCCTTTTGCAATAACACGCACTGTGCCGATACATACTAACATGTCATTACATAGCACTTCCTATGTACAATGTGTTTTTCCTCTTGGTATTGCTATGGTAGTTAATGTAGCATTAGCGTGGGGTGCTGCTAACCACCCTCCCTCAGCATGCTAGCTGTGAGCCCTGACAGACAGACTGCCCTCAGATGTCTGCTGGGTTCCCATGTTTGTGGGCCAGGAGAACACTCTGTTACAATGGTGCAGGTGACCCACCAGAACCAACTGGCTACGATTGGCTGAGACCCTGTGAACAGATGCTGTTACCAGGCAGCAGAAACAGGCTGTTAGAAGCACGCGGTCCTGGATGTCTTTGTGGAGGACCTGACTACCAGGACTGAGAGAGAGAGAGAGAGAGAGAGAGAGAGAGAGAGAGAGAGAGGAAGCCAGTCTGATCGGGAGAGAGACAGTCAGTATGATGAAGAGAGAGAGAGAGAGAGAGAGAAAGAGAGAGAGAGAGAGAGAGTGAGACAGTGAGACAGACTGATAGAGAGAAAGACAGTCTGATAGCGAGAGAGAGAGACAGTCTGATAGACAGAGAAAGGCGGAGAGAGAGAGGCAGACTGCATGATGAGTTAGCCTGCCAGAGACAACAACCATTTCATTGGAATGTTATCTGAACTGCTATCATCACTCTCAATCACACACACCCATACACACCCATACACACACGGTTACCTCACTGTCCTGAGTGATCTGCACCTCCTCCCCCTGTGGCACCTGGGCAATGTGGAGATGGCCCTGAGGAATCTGAGAGAGAGAGAGAGAGAGAGACAGAGAAGAGGGAGGGGTAGAGAAAAAAAAGTTAAGAGATTACATCAAATGTTGTCTTTTTTTATGGTATGTATGTATGTGTGTGTGTGTGTGTGGTGGGGATGTGTTGAGAACATATGGAGGCGCTCAGGAGACGGGTCTGGACAAATCACTTCCTGCTTGCACGCCCACCCACACTTCTGTTTGACTTGACCTTGACCTCTGACCCTTGCAGCTGTCAGAGGGTCGACCAATCCCTGAGCCCGGAGAACCCCCTAAAGCCACTTCCTGGGATGAGCTGGAAGTGTGCGGGTGTGCGAGTGTGTGTTTGTTATCTTCAGTGTGTGTGGGTGGGCAATGTGTGCGAATAAAGGTTACAAAGTCTCTTTAAAGTGGTGGTCTTCCTCACACCCTCCACCCACACCTGGGATGTCCTTATGACAAGGGCTGAGTTAGGAGCGGGGCAGAGAGAAACAGAGAGATAGAGGAGGATGAGTAGAGTGAAAGAAAGGGAGGGTTGGCGAGAGAGAGAGGAGGAAGATGATTGGCCACTCACCACCTGAACCTGTCCGTCATCCCCTATGCGGTGGATCTGGACCTGCTGGATCTGTGGATTGGCCAGAGTGTAGTGCAGCGTCTGCTGGGTGGCGTTCTCCAGGTGGGCCGTCTCCCCTACAGCGCCCTCTGGAGGGGAGGAGACACAAAGGTGAACTTTCAGTTAGAGTCAAGAGGTTAAAAGTTGACTAGCTGGAAGTGGACGCAAACGCGCGCGCACACGCACACACACACACACACACACACGCACGCACACACTGAGGTCAAGCATCTTCACCTCCTGGGAAAGTTTGGCTGTCTCCCAGGACATCTGCTGCGCTGTTTGTACTTCATCAAGCACGTCTAAATACACAACAAGGACTCTCCAGCAACCAGTCCAAACACACACGTGGCCAAGCAAACGCAAACTGTCAGTCTTTGTCTAAACACACAGTGTCACCCCACAGCGAAACTCCGCCCTACCCAGGCCAGAACCTCGCCCAGACTAGTCGAGCTCAGAGTAGCCCAGCACCCCATCCTAACCCAGACTAGACTAGTCGAGCTCAGAGTAGCCCAGCACCCCATCCTAACCCAGACTAGACTAGTCGAGCTTAGAGTAGCCCAGCACCCCATCCTAACCCAGACTAGACTAGTCGAGCTCAGAGTAGCCCAGCACCCCATCCTAACCCAGTCTAACACAGTCCAACCCTCCGGCCTAGTCCAGTCTATTCAAGCCCCGTCTAGCCTTACAGGGGGCAAAGCCTATCCCAGGCTTGCCTAATTTAACCTAGTTTAGAACGTGAAGACACCTACAAACATATTCAGCCAACCATTAACAAACATTTAATCAATTCATATTTGGAATGTAGGAGAGGGTGTAGCTCGGCGGTTCTGACAGATCCTGACTGAAGATCAAGAGGTTGCCGGTTCGAATACCCCCTGTGCTGCACGTGGCTTTGGAGAAAAGCGTCTGGCAAACCAATGGGTGACATTATTATTATGATAATACTCGCTGTTTACAGCTGGAAGCAGTTTGTCTATGTCTGCAGCGTGCAGCGATCTAAGTGGGATGCGATCCGAAAATACACCGTCAACAGAGTTCCACTCGCTACAGAAATAGAACACAAATGACTAAAGATACCAATAGGACAGGGCCCCGGCCCAGTCGTGTGTGTGTGATGACCGGGAGGACCCTGTCTGTGTGTGTGTGTGTGTGTGTGTGTGTGTGTGTGTGTGTGTGTGTGTGTGTGTGTGTGATGACTGGGAAAACCCTCTGTGTGTGTGTGTGATGACTGGGAAAACCCTGTGTGTGTGTGTGTGATGACTGGGAGAACCCTGTCTGTGTGTGTGTGTGTTGTGTGTGTGTGTGTGTGTGTGTGTGTGTGTGTGTGTGTGTGTGTGTGTGTGTGATGACTGGGATGACCCTTTTGCTCATCCGTCAACCACGCTGGGAGAGCTGGATGGTGTAAACATACTAGGAGGAAGAAGCCTGGTGGATCTCAGAGGGGAGTTCTCTGTGTCGCCGTCGTCTCCTCCCCCCTGTGCATTCATAAATAACGGGTTTAAAAAGCCCACTAGACCCCTCTCTCCGCTCCAGGAGTGTCTGAGCAGATGAAGTGTGTTTGCGTGTGAGAGAATGCCATGTTATTGTGTGCGAGTGTGAACGTATACATGTCGGTTTACGCATGTAGGTATGTGTTTACACCCCCGTGGGGTGTGTGTGAGGGGGTGTTTGCGGCAGGGGGATCCATTAAGGGATGTGCGTTGCCTGAGGCTGTGTGTGTGTGTGTGTGGTGTGTGGTGTGTGTGTGTGTGTGTGTGTGTGTGTGTGTGTGTGTGTGGATGAGTGGTACAGCCTGCTGGCCTGTTGTGTGGAGATTACAAGCATCTGGGCTAGAGACACAGCACTCCCAGATCTTTGACCCGTACACAGATACATGGGTCCAAAAAAAGGGGTGTGTCCTTGTTTAATGTATCTTTGTACAGTTGCGTGATTGGTTGTCCAGGTCTTGAAATGGCGACCATTTTGGTCGCATATGTTCCCGAAATCGTGTCCTAAAAATATATATATTTGTGCGAGTGCAATTAATCTTTATGGTGCGAGTTTTAATTTCTTTCGAAAATGCTCGGCTTTGCATACATCTGTAGGTATGTGTCTGTATGTCTGTGTGTCCCCAGTGTGTGTGTCCGTGTGTGTGTGTCCGTGTGTGTGTGTCCGTGTGTGTGTGTGTGTCCGTGTGTGTGTCCATGTGTGTGTGTGTTTCGTACCCGAGCCTCCCTGTCCACTGTTGCGTTTGGAGAAGCTCTTGACTGCCAGACTCTGGCCCCTCTGCTTGCGTCTCCACGCCGTGCGGCACTTGGAGTCGATGCTCTGCTTGATCCGGTACCAGTCCGACTCGGTGATGCCGAACTTGTAGAACAGGTGACCTGGGGGAAGGGGTCAAAAGGTCACAGACATAGAAAAACCTGCAACTGGTGTTTGTGTGTGGTGCTGGAAAACGCCTCTCCTCTTGACTCTCTGTGATGTTATGAATCTCCTCCGGCCCTCTAACCTCCACCCTGACCTCCACCCTGGCCTCAGCCCTTCTCCCCCCCAGCCCCAGGCGTCTGCCTCTGGGCCTAGACTCACAGCGGATGCCGTAGATCATGAGCGGGTCCAGCTGCTTCTTGCCGTGCTTGCCCTGTCCCGACAGGTTGGACATGGCCTGCACCTCGCGGTGGAACAGGTAGTCCAGCAGCGTCAGCGCCATCTTCTCCGCCGAGCGGCAGTTGGTGCTGATGTGCAGCATGTCGGCCGACGACACGGGGCAGCGGACGCGCATCTCGGGGTTGTTGTCGTCGCCCAGCCAGGTGCCCCCTGGGAAGTCCTCTGCAGAGGCCCGGGGAGAGAGGCTCGTCAAGGACACGGGTCTCACACACACACACGCACTCACACGCACACGCACACAGCCAGGCGCTGAGGGATTGTTTTTCAGCCTCTCTTTCAGACGCGGGACCACAGCGCCCTCGTGGGGTCACCGCCGGTAGAACTACTAACTGGCAGACCAACCTCATACTGTATGCGGCGTATATAAATGATTCCCTAGGCTTACATCATCAATCAATGACTGTAGATAACTGTTGAAAGAAAGGTCAAGAAAATGTGCTATGGAACAAAATGATGAGCTTTCGTGTTTGGGAGTAACCTCCAGCCTGCGCTGCTGACTAAGGGAGTAGCCGACGAAGGGGGAGAACTCACAGCTGCAAATAAATGAATGACAGGAGCCTCTTTGAAGCTGAGCACAGCGTGTCCAAATAACCACAGAAAACAACAATGGCACATGCATGACTCATCACTCCTGACTCAGACGGCTCAGACAGCCGTGGAGAGAGGGGGTCCGGAGTGACTCAATCTCCTCTGAGTCATGTCTCCCAGCATGCACCTCGACTCAGGGCCGAACGTGGCGTTTTCCCCAGACAGACTCCAGCAGGCATCTCATCCTGGGAGAGATGGCTCACCAGGCAGGAAACACTACCTGTTTGAGACTGTGTGTGTGTGTGTGTGTGTGTGTCTGGCCCTACCCTCTGAGTTGAGCGTGATGAGGGTGACGTTCTGGGTGCTCTGGCCGCTGTTGGCCTGCCCGTTGTTGGACACGGAGTCGCTGGCCTCCGAGCCGCTCTCCTGCTCCTCCTGGCTGTCCTCCGCCGCCGGAACCTTCACCAGGATGGTGTTCTGTCTCCTCCCGCCCACCGCGCTGGAACACGCACACACACACACGTTAACACACACACACACACACACAAGAGGACACGCACACTCGTGATAAGAGCCTCCCCTGAAGGGTTGGGGGGTCGTCACTCACTTGCTGAGGAGATTCTCGAGAGACTCCACCCCCCGCGTGTCCTCGTGACCCGCCCCCTTCTGCCGGTCGCTGCTCACGATCACGTTAGTCTGAGGGACCACACTGCACAGAGGGAGAGAGGGGATTCAAACACACTGCACAGAGGGAGAGAGGAGATTCAAACACACTGCACAGAGGGAGAGAGGAGATTCAAACACACTGCACAGGGAGAGAGGAGATTCAAACACACTGCACAGGGAGAGAGGAGATTCAAACACACCGCACACAGGGAGAGAGGAGATTCAAACACACTGCACAGGGAGAGAGGAGATTCAAACACACCGCACAGGGAGAGAGGAGATTCAAACACACTGCACAGGGAGAGAGGAGATTCAAACACACTGCACAGGGAGAGAGGAGATTCAAACACACCGCACACAGGGAGAGAGGAGATTCAAACACACTG
Organism: Mallotus villosus; assembly: GCA_903064625.1. Taxonomy (NCBI): domain Eukaryota; kingdom Metazoa; phylum Chordata; class Actinopteri; order Osmeriformes; family Salangidae; genus Mallotus; species Mallotus villosus. Next base: position 1,485,863 of record CAEFZP010003577.1, on the reverse strand, counting down.
CACAGGGAGAGAGGAGATTCAAACACACCGCACAGGGAGAGAGGAGATTCAAACACACTGCACAGGGAGAGAGGAGATTCAAACACACTGCACAGGGAGAGAGGAGATTCAAACACACCGCACACAGGGAGAGAGGAGATTCAAACACACTGCACAGGGAGAGAGGAGATTCAAACACACCGCACAGGGAGAGAGGAGATTCAAACACACTGCACAGGGAGAGAGGAGATTCAAACACACTGCACAGGGGGAGAGAGGAGATTCAAACACTGCACAGGGGGAGAGAGGAGATTCAAACACTGCACAGGGAGAGAGGAGATTCAAACACACTGCACAGAGGGAGAGAGGAGATTCAAACACACTGCACAGAGGGAGAGAGGAGATTCAAACACACTGCACAGAGGGAGAGAGGAGATTCAAACACACTGGAAACCTCTACATCCAGCCTTTTCTCCTCTTCCACTCTCTCTCAGAGCTCACCAGCGCACTTTGTTCCAGGTCTGGGTGGCCCCCAGCGGGGATCCCGCCACCATGGGCACCTGGATGGGCCCTTGGTTCTTGCTGCTGGTGACAGCGTCCAGCTTCCTCTCCAGGGCCTTGCAGCTGGCCTGCACAGCTTGCAGCTTGGTTTCCATGCTGTCTAGACGCTGGCAGATCGTCTGGCTGAAGGAGCATAACATGGCCTGGGAAAGTGTGTGTGTGTGGGACAGAAGACTTTTTTTTAACCCTTGTGCTGCCTTCGGGTCACATGACGACAACTTTACCCAATACAAAAACAAATAACAAGCATTTTCTTTCAACTTTCACGATGTGTGTGGGGGGTGAGACAGCCCGACGGGTAAAAGAAAATGCTTCACTTTGTTTTTGTATGCGGTAAAGTCGTCGCAAAACGACGGTGGGTCACGATGACTGATGGGTCACGATACCCGAAGATAACACCAGGGTTTTAAAGGAAAACAGTATTAACCTTAACCAGTATTAACAGTATATAATATGCTGTGTTGCACCAAAACACCTCGTTGGCAGTCCAACCCTGGCGTTGGGAGTTACCTTGATTGATCCATCTTGACAGCTGGTCTCCATCTTCCTGCGTTTCCTCATGGGTTTGTCATCGCTATCCTCACGACCGTCCATGACATGACATGACATGTCTGATAACACAGTTAGAACAAAGTCACACAACCACACACTCGCCTAAAGAGTTTTTGTTTGTTATTTATTTCTCATTGACACACTGTTGTCAGGGGCAGCATCATGGACTCTTACCGGTGTGGTCATTCTGCCCGAGGTCCTCCACCGCTATCTGGACTATCTCTGCCAAGTCTTGCTCTGACATCATTCAGGCCTGCGAAGGCAGAAACATCATATGGCAAATATAACAATGTATGTGTATTCCAAATACCTGCTATGCATTTAATGGTCTAAGAAAATGAATGTGACATTACAACCACAGGTAATGAAACTTAAAAGAAACTGAACGAATGCCATGCACGTGAAAATCTGTGGTATACTAAATAAAAATGTGGGGATTTTTTGTTCAATCATATCAAATCAATCAAAAATGTAAGGTTTGATATACTGCGTAGTAATGATCGTCACCCAAACGACATTATATTCCACCAGAGGGCGCCCATCACCACACTGCTAAAATAGCTGTGAGCAATTTAACCTCATTTAACCATTCCCTGACTGGGACCCAAACAGAACAGCAACCACCTCCACTGTCTCCATGGCCACAGCGTTTTACCTGTTATAATGAGGTGTGCATAAACACACGACTGCTGGAAAAAGGGACACAACACACTAAGTGCCTTAGGGATTCAGCTCAATGTGCCTTATAGTAAAGAAAACATCTCTTGTGCGATTGCATGGCTATGCATTTATCTACATCTACTTCTCTATGCAAAAGGCTTTGCTGTCCAAGCCAGGTGGACAGTAGGATGTTAATAAATGATGTTATTTGTTTTAGGGTCAGTTCACAGGAGAATATGTAGAAATGTGTGTTTATATTATGGAGGCACATTAATGTTAATTACCCCATGTTTTTTATATGTTGGCAGGTCAGTGACAGAAATCTAGATCAGTAATTTAAATAACAGATTCAAAAAGAATACTTTCATTCAGGCATGACCCGTTGCCTACACCTGCTGGGGCAGCTAGACCACACAGTCGATATGGGTGATCTCTGAGTCATATTCTAAGTATGAGGAACACAAACTTAGAAAAGGCCTCAAATCGGAGATGTATTTCGGAATGACCTGGATAATATCATCATGATTCATTAGATATATATAGCATGCTTGCTACCTCACACGCCAAAATCATCAGACTACTGGGTTGGAACGCCAAAAGTCCAGCACTTTTTACCCTGTCTCTCTCACTAATACTAGCTTTAATTTTATGCCAAGGGCGATTACATTTAGAATGATGGGTTAGGCTTTGTAAGTCACCACAAGCAAGTTGCTAACTTCGATAACATGTTGTCAGCAACACTGTTTCAAGAGTCTTGAAGTTGCTAAATTGGCAAACATCAACTGGCAACTCTTATTTCAGCAGACTGGTACCGACAGGCGCGCTAGCCAGATTGCTAACTAGCAAACGCTTTATTAGACATTCGTTTATTTCTAAAAGGTAATCAATGGCGTTTTTACTCGCTAATCATAAGTCTACGTGAACCTGACTTGGGACTCAAAATAAAATCAAGCTAAAGCACAGTGAAATCCAATCTAGCTAGCTAGCCGCACAAGAGCTGGTGAGCAGATTGACATACTGTTAGCTTACAGTATTTTGTTAGCTAGCTAGCTAAGAAACACATGCAGGAAGGTTACTGAGCATGCTAATTGCTAGCTAGGCCTTGGCGGTTGTTTCATGGCCGAGGACTAGATGAAATGTTGTGTGTTGTTGTTGATCCTTTCGTAAAAATTAAGATGCGATTTGAAGGCATCCAGCATCTCCACCTCTGCCGGCCTGATATGTACCGTGTAAGATTCGGTTATATTACCGTGTGAATGATGAATTCTCGTGTTGTTTGTAAGGATTCCGATAACGGCGTCCTTCCTCGCGAGAGAAAAGCCTGCGCCTCGACTCAGTTCCCCTGCTTCCTTTGGTTCAGTCAACAGAGTCCGAGTTGGGGGGCGGTTGATAGGTGGAGCGAATCTGTCTCCGCTGTGAAAACTTATCATATACGTTAAAACATTATTTCATTTGATTAAAGTAGCTTGGTGAAAATATGTAGCCTACGTTCGATTTCCTACAGCTATAATTTACAGAAAAACTAAAGTAGTGCTATATGCAACACCGATATTATTTCAATAGTTGACATAAACTTGTCTTGGTGCCCCATAAACTGACGGAGTAGGTATTGTCTGTACTTTAATCGTAAAACCCCGACATCAAATTCAGATTAATCGCTTTGTTGTTCTTTGAAAATGCAATGGGTATGCATCAATGTAATAAGCCTACAGTAGCCTTACACACAAAAAAAACAATTTGAATAATGACAATGCATAAGCACGCCGTGTCATTATATTTTTTTACATTTTATTGGAATTGTAGATCCCAGATTAGCTAATTGAAAAACACATACGAGTGTAGGATACTGGATTACAAGTGAACATATATAGAACATATATAGAACATATAGGCTAGTGACTAAATAGGCTGCAGAAACGGGACGTCAAATGGATTGACTGAAGAACAACATAGCCAAGTAAGTAAACTATTAATAGCATGAAAAATATGGAGGCAAACCAGAATTTATGGATGAAATAGCCTATACCAAATAGAATTGTACATTGTACACACCACCAGTATGTGTGTAGCCTACACCCAGTCAATTTTCCACATTATTCAGTGTTTCTAATTTCTTCGTCATTAGCCTATCATTGGCGTAGTGTCCTTTGTCTGTTGTACAATCTACTCACTCATTTGGTAGGCTACTATGACTCTTGTCAAGCCTATGAAATATCTAAAATTGACATAATTTATGTGCCGTTATAGGTAAAAGATCAGATAAATTATGAGTTAAATTCAAATCTGATTCCGGATAATGAAAAATTTCGAACCAGCCAGGATTCGAACCTGGAATCTTCTGCTCCGTAGGCAGACGCGTTATCCATTGCGCCACTGGTCCACATGATGAGTGAGTTTATAATAACAGATATTATTCACCAAAATGTATTTCACGTGAATTATTTTTAGGCCAAATAGAATGGACCAATTTTGACCCTACGTCACACGACTGTCAAACTGGCTCAACTGCGCGTATCGGTTGCAAAAGACGAACTTCTCCCGGGTATAACACACTTGGAGTGTCGATCAGGTCATCATATATCTCTGTTCACTGGATTACAGGGCTTGACAGTAACTTTTTGAGGCAATTGTCCTTCGGACGAGTACATTTACGTTTCACCAGTCAATGGACAATGTCAGGGGTAAACGATCAGTTAAATTAGGAGTTAAATTCAAATCTTCTTTCGGATAATGAAAAATTCCGAACCAGCCCGGATTCGAACCTGGAATCTTCTGCTCCGTAGGCAGACGCGTTATCCATTCATGTGGACTAATCATATCGGTCGTTCTTTTCAATTCTGAACGGTCCAATGAAATCCACGCATTCCATTTTCCTTGAACCAATCACACGTTCCGCTCTCCATTTTCAGTCCATTTTCAATATCTTTTCAACCAATAGACTGTAGTGCTTTAAGCGCGTATTAGCATATTGACTACTACGATTCTGCAAGGTAACCGTTTGATTTACAGTAAAACACATTTAACACATTTAACACATTAAATTGCAGAAATGATCGACGTTATACATTTGGACAGGTGCTATGATGAAAAAGATAGCGGTATTAACGGTATTAAGCACGTATGATCGACGTTATACATTTGGACAGGTGCTAGCTATGAAAAAGATAGCTGTATTAACGGTATTAAGCACGTAATAAGCTCTTCTGAAAAGTAGTAATTTACTTAAATATATCGCGGAAATATTCGTAATTGTGTGGAAACTTAGCCCTTGTCTTCATTATGAATTATTTAGTTTGTTAGCTGATGCATATTCGTATTATTTAATCCAAAAGTCTGACCGTGCGAATTGTCCATTGTCCGGACATGTCACTTATTTTCTTTGTCACTTCACTAACTTTGGTTAGTTAATCTACTCTACTCGGTTTAATTTTACTAACTTCGGTTAACCTCTTGTTAATTTATTTCATGTTAGCCTCAGCATGGTGTTGGACATAGTAGGACGATTACGGTGAACGACCATTTTAATTTACATGGGGATATACTAGGGATTATTTATTTTGTATGTATGATATGATTCATTAAGTGTAAAGGTAGGTAAAGGTAAGGGTCCCATTCCAAATATGATGACTCCTAGTTTGTACATACACTAACCCTAACACACACACACACACATATATATATATATGTACACATTCATATGTCTTTGATAATGTGTTGTAACTTAGCCCTTGTCTTCAGATGTCTACTAGTAAAAAACATAGAGCCATGGGGTCTGAGGAGTGGGTGAGCCGCCTGAAGGCATTTGCCTCTTCTGGCACTTGGCCCACCAGCGCAGGGAACAGGCCATCTCCGAAACAGGCCAAGTGGCACAACCTTTACCAGAAGGTAAACTCTGCCCCAACAGTAAACCAAAACTCCAAAGTGAACCGATTGTCTGTAAGTAAATCATGCATTTCAATTGATTACAGATTGAGAAATGTCCCATGATGTTGCGTGGGCAGATGTCTCTCTTAAAGGTCGTGCAGACATGTACCTGTGGCTATCACCCCCAGCAGGTAATATTGAGAGCCTGGTGAAATAAATGTGTTTTGTAGGCTTACAATTTGTGATGTGGACAAAATCCCATATTGAATAATATGGATTAGTATTAATGCTTGTTTAATGTTTTATTCTTTCTCAGTCTGCAGGTAGCTCAGCTAGCTCAGCCTCAGCTAGCTCAGCCTCAGCTAGCTCAGCCTCAGCTAGCTCAGCCTCAGCCTCAGCTGCGCCTGCACGGAGCCCTGGGAGGCCTGCATTGACGCTGGCAATGGTGACTATTTTCATCACATTAATTACCATGTCATTCACCTGGTTAACCATGATCAACTCATCTCAGATATGTGTCTTTACATAACTTTCATGCGTATCATTGTATGGTATTGGTGTGTATAATGTTATTTTTAACACCATTTTATTAAGACTATTCTTGTTTGATTTTCAGTTTGACAAAGCGCGATTCGGCGGGACTTTGTCTGCTGCAGCCAGGCCGAATCTCAACGTGACTAGGCCTGTTGAGGTAATTGATGTACCTGTGGCTGTGCCTGATGCTTGAGAACACAGCCATACAGCCATACACTATCCTTGTTTTGTAATTGTACTTCATCAGCTCCGTTTCCCCCTCCCTCCCAGCGTGCCTCCAGCCCTGCCACTGCCCCAAATGTGTTCACACAATGCACCAAGTCCCCCGAGTAGCTGAGGAGAGCTGACGTCCTCTCAGCCACAGCAGCAGCAGCTCGGTCCTGGTTCCATCGGTTCAGCCCGTCTAGAAGGTAGAGCTGGAAGTTCAGGTCATTGGCCTGGGTCCCTGAAAGTAGAGAATATTGTATTGTAAAACATTGTAGGAGTCAAAGTAAATGGTGGTCAGTGTATTAGTGGTGGTGGTTTTAATGGTGATGCCATTAAAACTCACCTGGAATAAAGCGGTTCAGGTGGCAGTGGAAAGACTCCAGGGACGTGGAACCGCGGGCACACCTGTACTTGGTGAGGATGACTCCCTCCTTGGTGGTGGTGGTGCCGGTCTTTGTATAAAGAGGCACACCTGGCAGGTCCTGGATGCACTTGACGTGCCTCTTCTGAACCCGCCAGATGTGCTCCATTCTAACCTGGTCCAGGAGGGGAACACCAAGCAGGTCCCTCCCTTTGTCCCCCATCAGCTCCTGCAGCAGGGCCTCCACCTGGCGGATGGTGGCCTCCTCTCCGCGGGTCCTCCGCCTGCAGTGCAGAGCCAACTGACTCTTGGTCAATCTGCCGTCGACCATGGCCTCTGAGATGCCGGGCACACCCTCCACCCGAAGCTCCTCCCTCTTAGCATGGCGCAGAAGGGCCACATCTTCAGGGTCCCACTCAAACAGGCAGACGGAGAGCTTTGCCATGAAGACGGGGTACAGGGCGTGGGCGTCGGTCGTGCATCCGGACGCAAGCCGCCTCAGGAAGTGCCAGATGTCCAGCCGGATGACGAGGTCTGGCCAGCCACTGAACCTGGCCTTCAGCTTGCTCTCCCCTCCCCTCTCCTTGCAGCAGCCACAGTCCACATAGAGGAGTATAGGGGGAGCTACACCCGCCTCGCTGTAACGCGCGATGAGGCCCGACACCATCCGGTCCAGTCCAGGTCCCTCCTGGGCTGTCAGGACGCTGTTAAGGACCTGCCCCTTCTCGTTGCTGACAGAGGACACCCAGAGTGCGGTCCCCTTGGCGGCTCCTGCCAGCTTTTTGGTCATCTGGAATTAAAACAAAATAAACAAATTTGCATGGCTTTCAAAACAATAATAGTAATTAGAATAAGAACAAAACAAAAAACAAAAAAAAATATATACACGAAAGTACATCTAGGAATAAACATATAAAATAGGCATTTACACAAAAAATGCACATCAAATAAACATTGACACATTTGTGACTATAACTTAAATGGCTCACAAGCTGGGATATACATTTCATGCATTGTTGCTGCATTGTTATTGATGTCCTTTTTACCTTCTTTGTGGAATCCATTTTTAAAATGGAGCCAAAGGTGGAGGTGATGCTGGCCTTGATGTGGCCCATACGGCTCATCAAGTCCTTCCCATAGACGGTCATGAGCCACCTGCTGGTTGGGACAGCCACAGGCTCGGGGGGCCTCTGACAGACCACAGGGAAGAGAGTTGGCCTGCTCGCAAACTCGTTGCACAGCTCCATGTAGCGGGCCAAACGCTGCAGCCACTCCTCGCTGTGGTTCTCCCGCAGCTGTTTGGCCAGGCGTGTGGAGCTGTTGCCGAGGGTCCTCTCCCGTAGCATCCTGATGACACGGATGTCACAAGCGTACCTTTGTGGACAGGTTTAAGTGTATCAAAGATTTAGTTATGTTGGACAAGAGTTTTCTATTGGCAAAATGTTATAAATATTTTTTATCTAATATTGATATTGTATGGTGTTTAGTGTGATCAAATATTGCTATTTGCTGGATTACTGGCAGGATGAATTGAGCTACATAAAAAAGATATTTGCTTCCATGATCTGAACTCACTTGCAGGTCAGGATGATGCGGAACTCCCCGCGGAGAGCCAGGCTCAGCTGGTCCAGGACGGTCTGGCTCGTGGACAGGTAGTTGGTGATGCAACCGTTGCACCTGAGGGTCTCCGTCACCATCAGGTAGTACCTGTCCACGTCCAGGACCTTCCGTGCCCTCTTGTGGATGCCGGCCCCGGTGAGCTGCCTCTTGCACTTGGGGCAGGACAGCCTCACCTTCCACAGATGGTAGGGCATCCACACCAGGAGCCGGTGCATAAAAAAGCGATCCGGTGACGGGACCTGGTTGTAAACCAGGGCTGGAACCGGTGGCTCATACCAGAGCTGGATGTCCGGGCGCAGCCGCTGGTTCCTCCACAGCGTGGACGCAATCCAGCGCTGGTCCTGCTGGGGAATGTTCTTCTTCAGTTCCACCGGCAGCCAGAACTGATCTCGAGCCGGACCTGGAGCAGTAAGAGGAGGAGCAGGGAGGGGACCAGGAGGAGCAGGGAGGGGACCAGGAGGAGCAGGGAGGGGAGCAGGAGGAGCAGGGAGGAGACCAGGAGGAGCATCGGATGCAACCTACATAAAGAAAATGAAAAAGATCATAAACTCATCTATCCGCTACATGCTGCAGTATCTAAGACCTGTATAGAGGTTATTACAGCTGCACTAACCAGAGGGGAGGAGCTGGGCCTTGCAGCCGATCTGAGAGGGCTGGATGGAGGCAGAGAGAAAGGGGAGACGGGCCTGTAAAATCTCGGACTGGAAGGGGGGCGTCGCACGAGGTGGCGTCGCACGAGGTGGCGTCGCACGAGGTGGCGTCGCACGAGGTGGGGTTGTTGATGAAGTGCTTCTCCCATCCGGGGCAGTGGCAGGGCTGGAGGCACGCTGGGAGGGAGGGGGAAACGGAGCTGATGAAGTACAATTACAAAACAAGGATAGTGTATGGCTGTATGGCTGTGTTCTCAAGCATCAGGCACAGCCACAGGTACATCAATTACCTCAACAGGCCTAGTCACGTTGAGATTCGGCCTGGCTGCAGCAGACAAAGTCCCGCCGAATCGCGCTTTGTCAAACTGAAAATCAAACAAGAATAGTCTTAATAAAATGGTGTTAAAAATAACATTATACACACCAATACCATACAATGATACGCATGAAAGTTATGTAAAGACACATATCTGAGATGAGTTGATCATGGTTAACCAGGTGAATGACATGGTAATTAATGTGATGAAAATAGTCACCATTGCCAGCGTCAATGCAGGCCTCCCAGGGCTCCGTGCAGGCGCAGCTGAGGCTGAGGCTGAGCTAGCTGAGGCTGAGCTAGCTGAGGCTGAGCTAGCTGAGGCTGAGCTAGCTGAGGCTGAGCTAGCTGAGGCTGAGCTAGCTGAGGCTGAGCTAGCTGAGGCTGAGCTACCTGCAGACTGAGAAAGAATAAAACATTAAACAAGCATTAATACTAATCCATATTATTCAATATGGGATTTTGTCCACATCACAAATTGTAAGCCTACAAAACACATTTATTTCACCAGGCTCTCAATATTACCTGCTGGGGGTGATAGCCACAGGTACATGTCTGCACGACCTTTAAGAGAGACATCTGCCCACGCAACATCATGGGACATTTCTCAATCTGTAATCAATTGAAATGCATGATTTACTTACAGACAATCGGTTCACTTTGGAGTTTTGGTTTACTGTTGGGGCAGAGTTTACCTTCTGGTAAAGGTTGTGCCACTTGGCCTGTTTCGGAGATGGCCTGTTCCCTGCGCTGGTGGGCCAAGTGCCAGAAGAGGCAAATGCCTTCAGGCGGCTCACCCACTCCTCAGACCCCATGGCTCTATGTTTTTTACTAGTAGACATCTGAAGACGAGGGCTAAGTTACAACACATTATCAAAGACATATGAATGTGTACATATATATATATATGTGTGTGTGTGTGTGTTAGGGTTAGTGTATGTACAAACTAGGAGTCATCATATTTGGAATGGGACCCTTACCTTTACCTACCTTTACACTTAATGAATCATATCATACATACAAAATAAATAATCCCTAGTATATCCCCATGTAAATTAAAATGGTCGTTCACCGTAATCGTCCTACTATGTCCAACACCATGCTGAGGCTAACATGAAATAAATTAACAAGAGGTTAACCGAAGTTAGTAAAATTAAACCGAGTAGAGTAGATTAACTAACCAAAGTTAGTGAAGTGACAAAGAAAATAAGTGACATGTCCGGACAATGGACAATTCGCACGGTCAGACTTTTGGATTAAATAATACGAATATGCATCAGCTAACAAACTAAATAATTCATAATGAAGACAAGGGCTAAGTTTCCACACAATTACGAATATTTCCGCGATATATTTAAGTAAATTACTACTTTTCAGAAGAGCTTATTACGTGCTTAATACCGTTAATACAGCTATCTTTTTCATAGCTAGCACCTGTCCAAATGTATAACGTCGATCATACGTGCTTAATACCGTTAATACCGCTATCTTTTTCATCATAGCACCTGTCCAAATGTATAACGTCGATCATTTCTGCAATTAATGTTTAAATGTGTTAAATGTGTTTTACTGTAAATCAAACGGTTACCTTGCAGAATCGTAGTAGTCAATATGCTAATACGCGCTTAAAGCACTACAGTCTATTGGTTGAAAAGATATTGAAAATGGACTGAAAATGGAGAGAGCGGAACGTGTGATTGGTTCAAGGAAAATGGAATGCGTGGATTTCATTGGACCGTTCAGAATTGAAAAGAACGAGTGTGGTCCACATTTTGAGTACGTCTATAATAACATGCATAATTCACCAAAACTTATTTCACGTGAAATATTATTTTAGGCCAAATAGAATAGACCAATTTTGACCCTACGTCACACTACTGTCAAGATGGCTCAACTGCGCGTATCGGTTGCAAAAGACAAACTTCTCCCGGGTATAACACACTTGGAGTGTCGATCAGGTCATCATATATCTCTGTTCACTGGATTACAGGGCTTGACAGTAACTTTTTGAGGCAATTGTCCTTTGGACGAGTACATTTACGTTTCACGAGTCAATGGACAAGGTCAGGGGTAAACGATCAGTTAAATTAGGAGTTAAATTCAAATCTTCTTTCGGATAATGAAAAATTCCGAACCAGCCAGGATTCGAACCTGGAATCTTCTGCTCCGTAGGCAGACGCGTTATCCATTGCGCCACTGGTCCACATGATGTGTTAATCTATAATAACAAGAGTAATTCACCAAAACTTATTTCACGTGATATATTATTTAGGGCAAATAGAATAGACCAATTTTGACCCTACGTCACACGACTGTCAAGCTGGCTCAACTGCGCGTATCGGTTGCAAAAGACAAACTTCTCCCGGGTATAACACACTTGGAGTGTCGATCAGGTCATCATATATCTCTGTTCAATGGATTACAGGGCTTGACAGTAACTTTTTGAGGCACTTTTCCGTTGGACGAGTACATTTACGTTTCACTTGTCAATGGACAAACGATCAGTTAAATTAGGAGTTAAATTCAAATCTACTTCGGGATAATTAAAAATTCCGAACCAGCCAGGATTCGAACCTGGAATCTTCTGCTCCGTAGGCAGACGCGTTATCCATTGCGCCACTGGTCCACATAATGACTAGGCCTCTAATAACAGATATTATTCACCAAAAGTTATTTCACGTGAAATATTATTTAGGCCAAATATAATAGACCAATTTTATCCCTACGTCACACGACTGTCAAGCTGGTTCAACTTCGCGTATCGGTTGCAAAAGACGAACTTCTCCCGGGTATAATACACTTGGAGTGTCGATTAGGTCATTATATATCTCTGTTCACTGGATTACAGGGCTTGACAGTAACTTTTTGAGGCACTTGTCCTTTGGACGAGTACATTTACGTTTCACTTGTCAATGCACAAGGTTATGGGTAAACGATCAGTTTAACTAGGAGTTAAATTCAAATCTACTTCGGGATAATGAAAAATTCCGAACCAGCCAGGATTCGAACCTGGAATCTTCTGCTCCGTAGGCAGACGCGTTATCCATTGCGCCACTGGTCCACATTTTGAGTACGTCTATAATAACATGCATAATTCACCAAAACTTATTTCACGTGAAATATTATTTTAGGCCAAATAGAATAGACCAATTTTGACCCTACGTCACACGACTGTCAAACTGGCTCAACTGCGCGTATCGGTTGCAAAAGACAAACTTCTCCCGGGTATAACACACTTTGAGTGTCGATCAGGACATTATAAATCTCTGGATAATTAAAAATTCCGAGCCAGCCAGGAGTCGAACCTGGAATCTTCTGCTCCGTAGGCAGACGCGTTATCCATTGCGCCACTGGCCCATAAAATGTAATAGTTTATAATAAGACAAATTATTCTCTTAGACCTATTTCACGTGAACTATTATTTAGGCTACATAATTTTACGAAATCATGATTCGTCATGGTTATAATAAACAGTCTTGTTTTTGATCAAAGTCCGGATATTAACTCAGTACACTGTGCAAGTCATGTAGCGTGCCAAAGGTAAAAGTTATCATGAGCTTGTAAATGCAATATTTATGATCAGCAGGTAACCTCCTGTTGACACATGTAGGATTACCACATCTAGGATAAAGGTGATCTACCCAGCCTCCACCGCTCAGTATGCTGGAACTCCATTCGATGAGGCACATTTCTGCCGCCAGCTTTACTGACAGCCTGAAGGTTTTTCTTCAGTCATGACAGTTTTCAACAGCGCGCTGAGGTGGTACGTCGCGCTCTGCTTCCTATATCTGACTGCTTCAGATGAATTTGATGGTGAGTGTGTGAACAATTAAAGTAGTATTTTAGCAATGTAGCTGTTTTCAGCTGGTTGGATTCTAAATTGCACCTGATTTGCAAGTGGTTTGACCATAGTTTTAAGCAGTGGCGAGGCCACATAAGGGGGGGATTTACAGTTGGCCCACCCAATAAAAAGTTGTAGCCTATGGTTGAAAATGAGAGAAGGAAAAAAACAAAATCACTTGTTTCATGCGAAAATAAGTTAAAATAAAGATCGCTGTCTTGCCAGTACTATACTTCTCAATCAAGGCTATTGCCAGGCAATAGGCTACTACTGTTTCGCAGACCTATGGAGTTTATTTCATTTAGAGGACTTAAGTAAACTCCAATTAATCTGCTGCGATAAATGAAATGGGGGGCATTACAAGGCCTAGCCTACCGATCATAAAACAGTGCGCTCGCATTCACCATTAGCCTGACGTTGTCATACTCATAATTCTAGTCGGATTATGAGTCTGATACAGCTCCGTTGGGCTGTGAGTATGGGGCGTGTTTCAACCGAACCCGGAAAAAAATGCCTCTTCGCTCAATTGGATAGACCTACAAACCAATCAGAGCAATGTAGTATGTTAACTTTTACCGAATCACGTAGGAATGACGGCAAAAAACTATTTTTGATCGACAAATGCCTTGATCGCGTTTCTCTGTTCCTCTTTCAAAATTAATTAATCTAAAACAGACTCGATGGCAGAATCTACACGTCTCTGCTCTGTTTGTTGAAAACGAATTAAACCCAAGTGCTCTTTGGTGACGTGGATGATTACGTTACTCTGATCATCTGTCCATCATCGTATAAAGCCCGCCCTGATAATTTGATTGGTACGAACAGCTCCTGTTCGGGCATTGTTTTTCCCCAACCGAGCGACCCCATACCGAACTCCCCGACCACATTTTTTTGTGGGCGTGGTTAAATTCGGCTGGCACCCAGGCTAATTAAATATTGTTGTGCATGCCAAAGCTACCTAACTTGAGTCCCTGAACTGTATATATACGTTAAATGATCAATTAATCCATTAATTGATCATTTTTGTGTACAAAATAAAAAATACTGGCCTACCCAATTAAAAGCCCAGCCGGTCGCTCTCAAATCGCTCTGGAGCTACTTTGATGGCATACATCAAAGTGAACACAGAAAAACTGAGCGCCTTCCGCCTTTTCCGGTCTTGCGCAGTAGAGTGTCTCACTTGCTCCTGGCTTCATAATAGGTCTGGGTTGACTTTGATGCAAGCAAAAAATTAGGGTGCTAGTTATTTTCTCTATTTCGGACTCAAACATTCTGCAAAAATTAAACTATAAAAGTTAGTATTCTAGGCCATGTTCGAGAAACCAAAAAAGTTGGGAAAGTTTGGATATTTTGATGTAAAAAAAATCGGAATCATCGGAATGAGGTAGGTGCCAAGCGGAAATGCAATACCACCAAGATCCATCACGGCCTTGGCTTCAAGCTGAGGAACAAGGGGTGAGGGCTTGATTTGAGAGAAGCTCTTAGGCAATTTTGACTGTTCTGCACAAAAAAGGGAGTTAATGTGCATAACTCCAAATGAGGGTGGTTGTTATTACATCTTAATATAAGTATACATGATCTGTGTACATTTAGTATGTTCTCCGGTACAACCTCACAATTTCCTCATGTCCACTGTCCTCAGGCCCTGTGGTGCAGACCAAGCTGGGGGGTCTGAGGGGGCAGTATGTGGAGGTTAAGGGGAAGGAGACGCTGGTGCATTCCTACCTGGGGGTGCCGTTTGCCAAGCCACCTGTGGGCCCCCTGAGACTGGCCCCGCCCCAGCCCACAGATGGGTGGGAGGGGCTAAGGGACGCCACCAAGCAGCCATTCATGTAAGCAGAGTCACACATACATTATTCATCTTGAGGATGTATCTAGTGTTGATAAACAGATGTGATCAAACGTCATTTGTACCTGTACAGCCACTACGGAGCAATGATCTACTCTGCATCATCCACATTAACAAGATATTGTAAAGTAACATCCAATATAAAATGGAGGTCTTTACATATTTATATTATATATCTATTTAGCAGACGCTCTTAGCCAGAGCGACTTACAGTAAGTACAGGGACATTCCCCCAAGGCAAGTAGGGTGAAGTGCCTTGCCCAAGGACACAATGTCTTTTAACACGACCAGGAATACCTTCTGGTAACCTTCTGATTACTAGCCTGATTCCCTAACCGCTCAGCCACCTGACTGCCTACAATACTCCCTCTTTATCGTTCATAATCCCCCCAGGTGTATTCAGGACAGACAGTTATCCATTGTTCTTGCTGCTGCTTTGTCCTTGGAAATGGAATTCCCTGATGTGTCTGAAGATTGCCTGTACCTCAACATTTATGTGCCAGCCAAAGCCTCAGAGAAAGCCAAGCTACCGGTACGTTTACATGATATACACTTCTTCAGCTCAACCAGCTGAACGTGCAGTCTCATTATCAGAGTCGGCAGTTATCTTATATTTTCTATGTTATTATTATTAATTATCTTGCAACAATGCTGGTGATAGAAGTTCATGCTGTATCTTATGTTCTCCAGGTCATGTTCTGGATCCATGGAGGGGCATTTGAAATGGGTGCTGCATCAATGTACGATGGTTCGGTTCTGGCAGCCTACGAGGATGTAGTGGTGGTTCAGGTCCAGTACCGGCTGGGACTTCTGGGCTTCCTGAGCACTGGGGATCATCACATCCCAGGGAACATGGGTCTCATGGACCAGGTGGAGGGCCTGCGTTGGGTCCAAGAACACATCCACAACTTTGGAGGCGACCCTGGTGCTGTTACCATATTTGGCGAGTCTGCTGGTGGAATGAGTGTATCACTACTGGTGAGGATCCGAATATAGGACACACACTAATAAGCCCACATTCGTGAATACCTTCCCAATGTTTTGCTTACATTGTTGTGCTTCACTCACCAGCTCTTGTCCCCAATGTCCACTGGCCTGTTCCATGGTGCCATAGCTCAGAGTGGTACTGCTGCCATGGATTTCCTCAGCTCCAGCGACCCTCTACCCTTGGCCAAGGTGATTTCCCAGCTCAGCCCTCTACACTTAGTACCATGCATTTTAATTAGTTAAATACATAGATAATGGCAGGCACGTGCACAGATAGACCCCTAGTGGTGCTCAAGCATCACACAACAGGTAATGACAGTGTTTGTGCAATCCCCCGACGGTGATAAATTAACCACAACATTAGCGCCGCTGAAAACATTACGTCGCAACTAGTCCGACGTTTCCTAAAAGATAAACAAACAAAAAACTCTCAAAATCCGTGATTTCAAAGTATTGTCCAGCTGTTTACTGACGTTTGTCACGTTTAATGAAGAGAGAGAGGGAGATAGATGCAGGCAGGAAGGCATCATTTATTATTATTATTTTTAATTTCATAAATAATTTTGGCAATGGGTGCCCTTTTTTGGGGTTTGAGCACCTGCCCCCCAAAATGTCTGTGCACAAGCCTGGATAATGGGACAGATGTGACTGAAGAAAAACAAAGTGAAGGAAATTATGTTAATACTGTGTTTTGGAATGATCATTTTGACCCCTCCTCCCCCAGATGGCAGCCAACTCATCTGGCTGTGACATCACCAGTACTGAGAAGATTGCAGAATGCATGAAAGTCGTAGGAAAGGAGGTTTTATTGACCATTGCTGAGGTAATACTGAACACCACTAACCCTAACCCTAACACCATCAAATCTGCTCCATGCACACTCTTTGGTAAAAACAAATGCTAGTAATCAGATTTTTCAGACTTATATTAACCAGTGGTGGAAGAAGTACTGACGTTTAGTACTTAAGTAAAAGTAAAAGTACTACATCAAAAATCTACTTAAGTAAAAGTAAAAGTACTACATCAACAATTCTACCTAAGTAAAAGTAAAAAGTACTTCCTTTTAAATTTTCTTAAAAAGTAAAAGTACTCACGCAAATGGGTTGCTGCAGGGACAAGACTAATTTATATAGCACCATATAAGCAAAGTTCATTAACACTTATCTAACAACCTAGAAAGACAAGGGCCGATGTTACATGGTGTCTTGTGATCACCATCTCTAGTGAAAGACCAGCCACTGACCATGAGACAGGCGGTAAGCACCACTGACACTGTACCAAGCAGACCATCAGGTTGAGCTATCACGCTAGCTTGACATAGCTAACCTACCAGCTTTATCTTACCACTACGTTAAATAAATAATAAAGGTACAATCATGTTATTTTGATGCTATTACTGTATGTCAACATGCATTTCGCTAGATAACAGTATAATATAATGTCAGTAACCGAATTAAATGTATATATTCATTTAAAAAAGTCAGGGACTATAACTTAGCATAGCAAGAACTCTGCCTACCTCGATATGCTTCTTTAAATTCGAAGGCGAATTCTTGAATGCTAGCAACTCCTTTTTTTGAGGTAGACAGGAAAGGCAAATATCCACGAGTTATTCTTGGGGCCTTCGAACATGTTTTTTAAATAGGGCCATGGGTGGCTCATATCCGAGGGCTCAGATGAGGCTGACTCTGGACCCATGTTGAAAAGTTGTTTGTTATTCAGGCTGTCTGTCGAATGTTTAAGCACAACAGGCAAGGCTACCGCTAATGCCAAATGCACACTCTGCTGTCATTGGAGCTGATAGAGCCACCTGATTGGTTTAAACTTCCAAAACAGCAACGCAAACCCTAATTTTTGTGTAGGCAACATTTTGGCGAAACTGTGTTCATAAAATGTAACGAGTAACAACACATATTGTAGAAATGTAGCCGAGTAAAAGTATAGATAATTAAGTACAGTAACGGAGTAAAAATACTCCGTTACATTCCACCACTGATATTAACCGTTTGTATAATCTGTCCTGCTGATATGTGGTACGTTACCTAGCTATTGTCCCATTATGAATATGTATTGCGTGTTACATCTTTAACCATAACTCAATTTTAAAGGACCCAATGATGAGATGTACAGTTACTGTGGATGGGCACTTCCTCATCATGCCAGTGGAGGAGCTGTTCCAAAACCAGCAGCTTCACAAGGTTCCCTTCATGACAGGCGTTAACAGTGATGAGGGTGGCTGGTTACTACCAGGGGTAAGTATGTTCATAGAAAATGAAATATTTTCCACGATTAATCAAGTGTTTGTAGGACAAAGTTGGTGAATGGTTTGTGTTCCTCCCACAGTTCTTTGCGCCTCCAAACTGGACAGAAGGAATGGACAGGGAGGAAGTCCTACCTTTTCTATCTATTATCTTCCCTGATGTAAGGAAAACACTACCACACCCAGACACATTGGATCGCTACCGTCATCGATCAAGCCAGACATGTTCTCTCTTTCTTGCAGCCTAAAGATCACTGGAAAGCTGAGTTAGTGGCAGATGAGTACCTGGGAACCTCTGGAGATCGGGTGAAAATTAGAAATGGCTTCACTCAACTCATCGGAGACTTTCTGTTTAATATTCCTGCAATAAAGACAGCAAACATACATAGAGGTAGGTAATACTTGATTAGGTAATACTACAGTGATACTTGAGTAAAGTGCAGTACTACCAAAAACCCATAATTGGAGATCCAACCTTGTACTCCCAGATGCGGGTGTCCCTGTGTACGTGTATGAGCTCCAGGAACCTCCCACTTTCCTGAGGAAGTTGAGGCCCAGCTTTGTGGGGGTGGATCATGCAGATGACCTCATTTATGTTTTTGGTATCTGCTTTGTGAAAGCCTTGGAAGGTAAAACAGTCATAACCTCAAATGGCACTGCTCCGTAAGACGAGTAGAACTGTGTATGTCAACTTTCTCTCTCTCTTTCTCAGGACGATGCATGGAGGAAGATGAACGGATAAGCTTGACTATGATGAAGTACTGGGGTAACTTTGCTCACACAGGGTAGGACCATGCTGCCTTTTCGAATTTCTTCTACATTGGACATTTTATACGATTTGTTTGTAACTTAGTGTGTGTGGTCTTGTTTAACTACCCTTGTGGGGACCAAATGTCCTCACAAGTATAGTGAAATGTGAAAAACTTGACCTTGTGAGGCCCTTTTGCTGGGACCCAGAACTTCAAATGCATTTTCAGCGGGTTTATGGCTTTTAGAGTTAGGGGTAGAATTAGGGTTAGAATTACATTAATAGTTAGGTTTAAGGGTTAGTGGTTTAAGATAACACATTTTGGAATGGAAGTGAATGGTAGGGCCCCACGAAAAACAAACTTGTGTGTGTGTGTGCAGAGATCCTAATGGAGCAGGTCTGTCTCAGTGGCCACAGTACGGGGCAGAGGGGGATTACCTGGGGATAGGGTTGGAGCAGGTGGCTGGTCAGCATCTGAGGAGGGAACGCTTTATCTTCCACACCCAGACCCTCCCAGAGAAGATCCGGCAGGTCAAAGAGAAGATGTAAGTTTCAATCTAACAGAATGAAAGCACCCTGGTTTAATTTCTTTCTTTTGGCAGGGAATCCATTCTCATTGATCTTCCTCCTCCACAGGTCAAAGGACAGTCCTGTGGTGCAGACCAAGCTGGGGGGTCTGAGGGGGCAGTATGTGGAGGTTAAGGGGAAGGAGACGCTGGTGCATGCCTACCTGGGGGTGCCGTTTGCCAAGCCACCTGTGGGCCCCCTGAGACTGGCCCCGCCCCAGCCCACAGATGGGTGGGAGGGGCTAAGGGACGCCACCAAGCAGCCATTCATGTAAGCAGAGTCACACATACATTATTCATCTTGAGGATGTATCTAGTGTTGATAAACAGATGTGATCAAACGTCATTTGTACCTGTACAGCCACTACGGAGCAATGATCTTCTGCATCATCCACATTAACAAGATATTGTAAAGTAACATCCAATATAAAATGGAGGTCATTACATATTTATATATCTATTTAGCAGACGCTCTTAGCCATAGCGACTTACAGTAAGTACACGGACATTCCCCCAAGGCAAGTAGGGTGAAGTGCCTTGCCAAAGGACACAATGTCAGTTCACACGACCAGGAATCGAACCGGCAACCTTCTGATTACTAGCCTAATTCCCTAACCGCTCAGCCACCTGACTGCTTACAATACTCCCTCTTTATCCTCTTTATCTCCGCCCAGGTGTATTCAGAACAGACAGTTATCCATTGATCTTGGTGCCGCTTGGTCCGACGTGGACCAAGTGGAAATCCCTGATGTGTCTGAAGATTGCCTGTACCTCAACATTTATGTGCCAGCCAAAGCCTCAGAGAAAGCCAAGCTACCGGTACGTTTACATGATATACACTTCTTCAGCCCAACCAGCTGAACGTGCAGTCTCATTATCAGAGTCGGCAGTTATCTTATAACTATTAATAGCATGAAAAATATGGAGGCAAACCAGAATTTATTGATGAAATAGCCTATACCAAATAGAATTGTACATTGTACACGCTACCAGTCAATTGTATGTGTGTAGCCTACACCCAGTCCATTTTCCACATTATTCAGTGTTTCTAATTTCTTCGTCATTAGCCTATCATTGGCGTAGTGTCCTTTGTCTGTAGTACAATCTACTCACTCATTAGGTAGGCTACTATGACTTTTGTCAAGCCTATGAAATATCTCAAGTTGACATAATTTATGTGCCGTTATGAGTAAAAGATCAGATAAATTATGAGTTAAATTCAAATCTGATTCCGGATAATTAAAAACTCCGAACCAGCCAGGATTCGAATCTGGAATCTTCTGCTCCGTAGGCAGACGCGTTATCCATTGCGCCACTGGTCCACATAATAGATAGGCCTATAATATGAGACATAGTTCACCAAGACCTATTTCACGTGAACTATTATTTAGGATACTTAAATTTACGAAATCATGATTCATCATGGTTATAATAAACAGTCTTGTTAGTGTGTTTGCTGACAAGCAAAGACACTATTGTTATCCTGCATACTTATTAATTTTCCTCCCACTTTTTTCTGCCCCCTACTAGTTTCACACCGTTTAAGCTAGAAACACCGTTAAAAGTTCACTTGATTTAGTCTGAATTGATTTAGTGTGCTATTAATTTTCTCACAGATAACTTTTGAAGTTATATAAGTTTAAAGTGCTTAAAAAAATGAATGGGTTTCAAAGGTTCAGAATGTTCAAGTCAAATTCAATTGTGACGTCATGCACTGACAACTGTTTCTCACCGAGTCGATTTTCTACACTGTTTAACACTTTCTTGCTTGAATATGCAGACTTTCTCAAATAATATACTTGAACTGTTTATACTATTTTGAAGACAAGATGTAGGGCTTTCTAATGATGTAAATATTTATATGATTACGTTTGGCAAATCATCCTTTATCACAACGATTTCACGGAGCCATTCTGACAAAAATCTTCTCCGTCTTCAATACTGTTTTAGAAAACGTCATTTTTAACCACTTTCAATCCAGGTACAGAGGACAGATTAGAGTGTATGAAATGTGCGTAATTTTGTCATGAATTCAGAACAGAAGACATATTTAAGATAGACTATTTTGTTTAAAAGCTATGACCACTGAAGTGATGAGTGGAAACGCAATTCCTCTCATAATCGAGACTAGCGCGTTCGCTCTCCATAACTAAAAACGGTTCGACTTTGTCCACAATCGACCAAATTGGCCAAACAAGGTATGTACATTGATTTTAAAGTGTACATAATCTAGCTAGATCATTTTTCTTTAAGCAAGTTTCACTTTCTGAAAGAATCAAGGCTCAACACTGTTATAGCTGACCGTCACGAACAGCTAGCGTTAAACCGGGGTTCACGAAAGAGTACTGCAGCTGTCCATACTACGAACAAATGCTTCGTAACTGGAAAGTTTTTACTTCTAATTGACGATATTAAACACAGATGTTAAGAAACTTGTTTTTAATCTAAATATCTTCTCCGTTTTCAATTTGAAGCAGTACATCTAATACAGTAGGAATTCTCCCACGACATCGGCTCGCTCCGCTTTGACAATATGTTTTCTCAGTCCACCATACATAGACGAGCTAATTTTCGAGCACTTTCAATACAAGATACAGGCCATGTTAGAGTTGATAAATATAAACGTAATTGTGTGGGCAATGTAGAACAGCAGACAGATTTGAAGTATGATCTTTTGTTTTAAAGTTATTAGTGGCGAGACTGTCATCATAGCTGCCATAGAACGGCGAAACTAGCTACGTCTATCGTTCGTTACCTACAAACAAATGCTTCGTAACAGTATTTACTTTTTATCAGCGATATTGACAACAGAGGTTAAGGAACTTATCTTTAATCAGAAGATCGTCTCCGTTTTCAATTTGAATCAGTATAGCTTACTGTAGGAAATTTCCCATTGCATCCTCTCTCTAGCTTCTTCGGCTAAAGTCAGATGGACGACGATGACGATGCATGCGTTATTCACGCCTACGGTGTTAATACAGTACAAATAGCCTACCACTTTGACACACTTGCGAGAAATGATCCGCTGGTTAGATGTAGCATGATCTTATTTACCACCCACAATAGTTCAGCTTTTTTTGCAGCAACATTCTGAGTTAGAGTAGCTTTTGCAGTTGCACAGCAGTCATGTGACGAGATTGAATTTAAAAGTATAAAAAACTCACCAGGGACAACGACAACATCGGCAACCCTGCACCATGGATTATTATTTTGATGTAATCTTTAAATTCAGTGTCTGAACAGGACTGGGTGTGCACACATGATTCGTTTCTCCTCCACCTTGAACCTGATCCTAGATTCTAGGTTTACTGACAATGACCAACCGTTGCTACAACAAAAACAAGGAACCAATCCGATTGGCCGACGCTCTTCATCACTATATTTAAGAGCTAGAAAACAATTTTCGTCTCGAATTTGATAGGATCTCATTTTTTAGAGTTCAATTTTAGCAACCTGAATTTTATTTTACATTGAAATATATTCCGATGAGAATTCAGTGTAAATTTCAATATTAAGTATTCGATGCCTTTTAAAATTCAAAACATGATGGCACTGATTTGCTTCCATACATAAGAATCTTAAGAAGTGTACAAGTGTAACTCATACTTGATAACTTCAAACTTTTTTCTGTTTCTCAGTCTTTCATTCTTTAATACTTTTAACACTTAAAGATTTATGAAAGTCAATAAGATACTCTTTTCATCACTCTTTTTTTCTCCTTTTTCAACAGTAAGAAAATATCGCAATGCATAACAATGACAGATATAGGCCTACTTTTAATACTTTTTCTGACCATTTTGTTTTAAAAGCACATACCTCTTTTAAGATCTTTGTAAAACCTTATTTGTTATTCAAGCCATCAACACAAAATAGTTTTAACTGCATTCAGCAAACACACACATTTTCTTTAGGAAATGTACCTTTCTAGTTTTTGATGTTATTATTATAAATTATCTTGCAACAATGCTGGTGATAGAAGTTCATGCTGTAATTTTTGTTCTCCAGGTCATGTTCTGGATCCATGGAGGGGGATATGTAATGGGTGCTGCATCAATGTACGATGGTTCGGTTCTGGCAGCCTACGAGGATGTAGTGGTGGTTCAGGTCCAGTACCGGCTGGGACTTCTTGGGTTCCTGAGCACCGGGGACCATCACATCCCAGGGAACATGGGTCTCATGGACCAGGTGGAGGGCCTGCGTTGGGTCCAAGAACACATCTACAACTTTGGAGGCGACCCTGGTGCTGTTACCATATTTGGCGAGTCTGCTGGTGGAGTGAGTGTAACACTACTGGTGAGGATCCGAATATAGGACACACACTAATAAGCCCACACTTGTGAATACCTTCCCAATGTTTTGCTTACATTGTTGTGCTTCACTCACCAGCTCTTGTCCCCAATGTCCACTGGCCTGTTCCATGGTGCAATAGCTCAGAGTGGTACTGCTGCCATGGATTTCCTCGTCACCATTGACCCTCCGCTTATGGCCAAGGTGATTTCCCAGCTCAGCCCTGTATACTTAGTACCATGCATTCTAATGATTTAGATAATGGGACATATGTAACTGAAATGATGTATATACTGTGTTTTGGAACGATCATATTGACCCCTCCTCCCCCAGATGGCAGCCAACTCATCTGGCTGTGACATCACCAGTACTGAGAAGATTGCAGAATGCATGAAAGTCGTAGGAAAGGAGGCTTTATTGACCCTTGCTGAGGTGATACTGAACACCACTAACCCTAACCCTAACACCATCAAATCTGCTCCATGCACACTATTTGGTAAAAAAATGCTAGTAATCGGATTTTTCAGACTTATATTAACTGTTTGTATAATCTGTCCTGCTGAATCTTCAAGGACCCAATGATGAGATTTACAGTCACTGTGGATGGGCATTTCCTCCCCAAGCCAGTGGAGGAGCTGTTCCAAAACCAGCAGCTTCACAAGGTTCCCTTCATGACTGGCTTTAACAGTGATGAGGGTGGCTGGTTACTACCAGGGGTAAGTATGTTCATAGAAAATGAAATATTTTCCACGATTAATGAAGTGTTTGTAGGACAAAATGGTGAATGGTTTGTGTTCCCCCCACAGTTCTTTGCGCCTCCAAACTGGACTGAAGGAATGGGCCGGGAGGAAGTCCTACCTTTTCTATCTATTATCTTCCCTGATGTAAGGAAAACACTACCACACCCAGACACATTGGATCGCTACCGTCATCGATCAAGCCAGACATGTTCTCTCTTTCTTGCAGCCTAAAGATCACTGGAAAGCTGAGTTAGTGGCAGATGAGTACCTGGGAACCTCTGGCGATCGGGTGAAAATCAGAAATGGCTTCACTCAACTCATTGGAGACTTTGTGTTTATTATTCCTGCTATTAAGACAGCAAATATACATAGAGGTAGGTAATACTTGATTAGGTAATACTACAGTGATACTTGAGTAAAGTGCAGTACTACCAAAAACCCATAATTGGAGATCCAACCTTGTACTCCCAGATGCGAGTGTCCCTGTGTACGTGTATGAGCTCCAGGAACCTCCCACTTTCCTGAGGAAGTTGAGGCCCAGCTTTGTGGGGGTGGATCATGCAGATGACCTCATTTATGTTTTTGGTATCTGCTTTGTGAAAGCCTTGGAAGGTAAAACAGTCATAACCTCAAATGGCACTGCTCCGTAAGACGAGTAGAACTGTGTTTGTCAACTTTCTCTCTCTCTTTATCAGGACGATGCATGGAGGAAGATGAACGGATAAGCTTGACTATGATGAAGTACTGGGGTAACTTTGCTCACACAGGGTAGGACCATGCTGCCTTTTCGAATTTCTTCTACATTGGACATTTTATACGATTTGTTTGTAACTTAGTGTGTGTGGTCTTGTTTAACTACCCTTGTGGGGACCAAATGTCCTCACAAGTATAGTGAAATGTGAAAAACTTGACCTTGTGAGGCCCTTTTGCTGGGACCCAGAACTTCAAATGCATTTTCAGGGGGTTTATGGCTTTTAGAGTTAGGGGTAGAATTAGGGTTAGAATTACATTAATAGTTAGGGTTAAGGGTTTAGTGGTTTAAGATAACACATTTTGGAATGGAAGTGAATGGTAGGGCCCCACGAAAAACAAACTTGTGTGTGTGTGTGCAGAGATCCTAATGGAGCAGGTCTGTCTCAGTGGCCACAGTACGGGGCAGAGGGGGATTACCTGGGGATAGGGTTGGAGCAGGTGGCTGGTCAGCACCTGAGGAGGGAACGCTTTATCTTCCACACCCAGACCCTCCCAGAGAAGATCCGGCAGGTCAAAGAGAAGATGTAAGGTTCAATCTAACAGAATTAAAGCAACCTGATTTAATTTCATTTCTTTTGGCAGGGAATCCATTCTCATTGATCTTCCTCCTCCACAGGTCAAAGGACAGTCCTGTGGTGCAGACCAAGCTGGGGGGTCTGAGGGGGCAGTATGTGGAGGTTAAGGGGAAGGAGACCCTGGTGCATGCCTACCTGGGGGTGCCGTTTGCCAAGCCACCTGTGGGCCCCCTGAGACTGGCCCCGCCCCAGCCCACAGATGGGTGGGAGGGGCTGAGGGACGCCACCAAGCAGCCTTTCATGTATGACTCAGCAGTCACACACATACACCTAGCCCAGTGGAGTCAAAAGTCTATACAATGTTTATATTCCAGATCAAGTCTTGTTTGTGTTGGCCAGGGAATGGCACTTGTTTCATAACATGCCCCTTTTTCAGGTGTCTTCAGGACAAGGATATAATGGTGAACTTCATTTCTAAGACGTCCTCTATGACCATGGAGTTCCCAGAGATTTCAGAGGACTGCCTCTACCTCAACATTTATACTCCTGCGAAACCAGCTCAAGATGCCAAGCTACCGGTACAAAATCCCACCATGAACGTTGTTGTCAGTTCTGGAATTCATAAAGAGTTGTCTGTGGCAGCCATATTGCTTCTGTATCCTAGGTGATGGTTTGGATCCATGGCGGCGGTTTTACCCTGGGCTCTGCCTCCATGTACGACGGTTCTGCTTTGGCAGCCTACCAGGATGTAGTGGTGGTTCAGGTCCAGTATCGACTGGGACTTCTGGGGTTGCTGAGCACCGGGGACCATCACATCCCAGGGAACATGGGTCTCATGGACCAGGTGGAGGGCCTGCGTTGGGTCCAAGAACACATCCACAACTTTGGAGGCGACCCTGGTGCTGTTACCATATTTGGCGAGTCTGCTGGTGGAACGAGTGTATCACTACTGGTGAGGATCCGAATATAGGACACACACTAATAAGCCCACACTTGTGAATACCTTCCCAACGTTTTGCTTACATGGTTGTGCTTCACTCACCAGCTAATGTCCCCAATGTCCACTGGCCTGTTCCATGGTGCCATAGCTGAGAGTGGTACTGCTGCCATTGATGCCATCCTCACCCTTGACCCTCTGCTTATGGCCAAGGTCATTTCTCCACCTCAGCTTATGGCTTTAGTGCTATGCGTTCTAGATGTTAAAGTCATGCATGTCTGTCGTACATATACAAACATGTTATAGAGGGATGTCATGCTTGTGCCACACAGTGGTGTCTTCTCTGTGCGCTCAATTCCACCCCCCCTCCCCCCAGACGGCAGCTAATTCATCTGGGTGTGACATCACCAGCACTGAAAAGATTGCAGAATGTATGAGAGTTGTTGGAGAAGAAGACATGTTTGACCCTTGTTAAGGTACCATTGAACATTTTTAACCACAACCATGCTACACACACACTTATTTTAAATGTGATAGTTGGTTCTATAGATCACTCTTATTCTGTTGACACGTGATCCACCACCAATCCACAAACTGTAAATCCCAATTCATCTTGATGACTCCAATTTCAAGGACCAAACGATGCGATTTCTTGTCACCGTGGATGGGCACTTCCTCATCAAGCCAGTGGAGGAGCTGTTCCAAAACCAGCAGCTTCACAAGGTTCCCTTCATGACTGGCTTTAACAGTGATGAGGGTGGCTGGTTACTACCCGGGGTAAGTAAGCTTGTGGGAAAATAATTTTAGCCAGTGAACAATTAGCTGAGTGTTCACACATTGGAACTGAAAAGGGATGTGGGGGAGCTCTGGTGGCTCACTGGGTAAGAGCATGCACGTGGAGGCCTGTAACTCCAAAATAAAGATATGCATTTTATCCTCCAGTGTATCTAGTGTTTGTAGGACAAAGTGGGTGAATGGTTAGTGTTCCTCCCACAGTTCCTTGCTCCTCCAAACTGGACAGAAGGAATGGACCGGGGCGAAGTTCTACCTTTTCTGTCTATGATCTTCCCTGATGTAAGGAAAACACAGCCATACACAGGCTCGTTGAACCGCTATTAGATGCAGATCATCAGTCAAGCCAGAAATGTTCTATCTTCTTTGCAGCCTAAAGACCACTGGGTAGCTGAGTTGGTGGCAGATGAGTATCTGGGAACCTCTGGAGATCGGGTTGAAATTCGAAATGGCTTCACTCAGATGATTGGTGACTTTATGTTTACTGTTCCTGCCATTAAGACAGCAAATGCACACAAAGGTAGGTTAATGATTTGGGAAGTAAATCATGTGTCTATTAGCGTGGTTTGGGGTACAATTAGCATTTGACAAAGGACAGTCATATTTTTCTGTAATGGCTGTACAATGACTGCAGAAGGACACTACATGTAACAGTAGCTCAGATATATCTCTGTAAAGGTACTTACAGGTAGATGAAATATGGGTAGGCAAAGTTTGTGGCAAGCATTCATGTAATCCCTCATGTTATTTGCTACATTTTCTCCTGTACGAAGTTGGGAAAGGAAAAGATACAAACAGCGACTTTTAATGTGGCTCGATGTTAACATGATACGGTTGTTAACATCACAGATGCAGGTGCTGCTGTCTACCTATATGAGTACCACTACGTTCCTACATTCATCGCGGACACAAGGCCTAGCTTCGTTGGAAGTGACCACGGAGATGAATATACACTGTGTTTGGATTGTGCTTCACCACGACTCATGTGAAACTATCCAGTAAGTCTGACGCATGGTAGCATGGATGAACAGTTGTATGTCTTCTATACTGTAGGACCACACCGGAGCATGTAAGAAGCTGGACAAACTCACATAAATCCTGTTGTTCTTCTAGGCACATGCACAAAGGAAGATGAACACCTATGTAAAACTATGATGGGCTACTGGGGAAACTTTGCTCGCACAGGGTACGAATGCACTCCTCTGCATACTCTATACACGAGGTGGTGGACGTTCGAGACTTTAATTCTGTGTGTGTGTGTGTGTGTGTGTGTGCAGGGATCCTAATGGAGCAGGTCTGTCTCAGTGGCCACAGTACGGGGCAGAGGGGGATTACCTGGGGATAGGGTTGGAGCAGGTGGCAGGTCAGCACCCGAGGAGGGAACGCTTCATCTTCCACACCCAGACCATCCCAGAGAAGATCCGGCAAGTCAAAGAGAAGATGTAAGGTTCAATCTAACAGAATTAAAGCAACCTGATTTAATTTATTTCTTTTGGCAGGGAATCCATTCTCATTGATCTTCCTCCTCCGCAGGTCAAAGGACAGTCCTGTGGTGCAGACCAAGCTGGGGGGTCTGAGGGGGCAGTATGTGGAGGTTAAGGGGAAGGAGACCCTGGTGCATGCCTACCTGGGGGTGCCGTTTGCCAAGCCACCTGTGGGCCCCCTGAGACTGGCCCCGCCCCAGCCCACAGATGGGTGGGAGGGGCTGAGGGACGCCACCAAGCAGCCTTTCATGTATGACTCAGCAGTCACACACATACACCTAGCCCAGTGGAGTCAAAAGTCTATACAATGTTTATATTCCAGATCAAGTCTTGTTTGTGTTGGCCAGGGAATGGCACTTGTTTCATAACATGCCCCTTTTTCAGGTGTCTTCAGGACAAGGATATAATGGTGAACTTGATTTCTAAGACGTCCTCTATGACCATGGAGTTCCCAGAGATCTCAGAGGACTGCCTCTACCTCAACATTTATACTCCTGCGAAACCAGCTCAAGATGCCAAGCTACCGGTACAAAATCCCACCATGAACGTTGTTGTCAGTTCTGGAATTCATAGAGAGTTGTCTGTAGCAGCCATATTGCTTCTGTATCCTAGGTGATGGTTTGGATCCATGGCGGCGGTTTTACCATGGGCTCTGCCTCCATGTTTGATGGTTCTGCTTTGGCAGCCTACGAGGATGTAGTGGTGGTTCAGGTCCAGTATCGACTGGGACTTCTGGGGTTCCTGAGCACCGGGGACCATCACATCCCAGGGAACATGGGTCTCATGGACCAGGTGGAGGGCCTACGTTGGGTCCAAGAACACATCCACAACTTTGGAGGCGACCCTGGTGCTGTTACCATATTTGGCGAGTCTGCTGGTGGAGTGAGTGTATCACTACTGGTGAGGATCCGAAAATAGGACACACATTGATAAGCCCACACTTGTGAATACCTTCCCAACGTTTTGCTTACATTGTTGTGCTTCACTCACCAGCTCTTGTCCCCAATGTCCACTGGCCTGTTCCATGGTGCCATAGCTGAGAGTGGTACTGCTGCCATGGATTTCCTCGTCACCATTGACCCTCTCCTTATGGCCAAGGTCATTTCTCCACCTCATCCTCCCCTCAGCTTGTTGATTTAGGGCTATGCATTCTAGATTTTAAAAACATGCATGTCTATCGTACATATAAAAACATGTTATAAAGTGATGTCATGCTTGTGACACACAGTGGTGTCTTCTCTGTGCGCTCAATTCCACCCCCCCTCCCCCCAGACGGCAGCTAATTCATCTGGGTGTGACATCACCAGCACTGAAAAGATTGCAGAATGTATGAGAGTTGTTGGAGAAGAAGACATTTTGACCCTTGTTAAGGTACCATTGAACATATTTAACCACAACCATGCTACACACACACTTATTTAAAATGTGATGGTTGGTTCTATAGATCACACTTATTCTGTTGACACGTGATCCACCACCAATCCACAAACTGTAAATCCAAATGAATCTCTATGACTCCAATTTCAAGGACCAAACGATGCGATTTCTTGTCACCGTGGACGGGCACTTCCTCATCAAGCCAGTGGAGGAGCTGTACCAAAACCAGCAGCTTCACAAGGTTCCCTTCATGACTGGCTTTAACAGTGATGAGGGTGGCTGGTTGTTCCCTGGGGTAAGTAAGCTTGTGGAAGAAGAAAAATCTCCAGTGAACAATTAGCTGAGTGTTCACACATTGGAACTGAAAAGTGATGTGGGGGAGCTCTGGTGGCTCACTGGGTAAGAGCATGCACGTGGAGGCCTGTAACTCCAAAATAAAGATATGCATTTTATCCTCCAGTGTATCAAGTGTGTGTAGGACAAAGTGGGTGAATGGTTTGTGTTCCTCCCACAGTTCCTTGCTCCTCCAAACTGGACAGAAGGAATGGACCGGGGCGAAGTTCTACCTTTTCTGTCTATGATCTTCCCTGATGTAAGGAAAACACAGCCATACACAGGCTCGTTGAACCGCTATTACATGCAGATTAACCGCTATTACATCAGTCAAGCCAGAAATGTTCTATCTTCTTTGCAGCCTAAAGATCACTGGATAGCTGAGTTGGTGGCAGATGAGTATCTGGGAACCTCTGGAGATCGGGTTGAAATTCGAAATGGCTTCACTCAGATGATTGGTGACGTTTTGTTTACTGTTGCTGCCATTAAAGACAGCAAATGCACACAAAGGTAGGTTACAATTAGCATTTTACAAAGGACAATCATACTTTTCCTGTAATGGCTGTACAATGACTGCAGAAGGACACTAGTAACAGTAGCTCCGATATATCTCTGTAAAGGTACTTATAGGTTGATGTAAATATGGGTAGGCAAAGTTTGTGGCATGCATTCATGTAATCCCTCATGTTATTTGCTACATTTTCTCCTGTACGAAGAGAGAAAGAAAAGGATACAAACAGAGACTTTTAATGTGGCTCGATGTTAACATGATACCGATGTTAA
Organism: Mallotus villosus; assembly: GCA_903064625.1. NCBI lineage: Eukaryota > Metazoa > Chordata > Actinopteri > Osmeriformes > Salangidae > Mallotus > Mallotus villosus. The sequence continues at coordinate 1,454,307 of CAEFZP010003577.1, read as the reverse complement.
CATCACAGATGCAGGTGCTGTTGTCTACCTATATGAGTACCGGTACATTCCTACATTCATCGCGGACACAAGGCCTAGCTTCGTTGGAAGTGACCACGGAGATGAAATATACACTGTGTTTGGATTGTGCTTCACCACGACTCATGTGAAACTATCCAGTAAGTCTGACGCATGGTAGCATGGATGAACAGTTGTATGTCTTCTATACTGTAGGACCACACCGGAGCATGTAAGAAGCTGGACAAACTCACATAAATCCTGTTGTTCTTCTAGGCACATGCACAAAGGAAGATGAACACCTATGTAAAACTATGATGGGCTACTGGGGAAACTTTGCTCGCACAGGGTAGGAATACACTCCACTGCATACTCTATACACAAGGTGGTGGACGTTCGAGACTTTAATTCTGTGTGTGTGTGTGTGTGTTGTGCAGGGATCCTAATGGAGCAGGTCTGTCTCAGTGGCCACAGTACGGGGCAGAGGGGGATTACCTGGGGATAGGGTTGGAGCAGGTGGCAGGTCAGCACCCGAGGAGGGAACGCTTCATCTTGCTCACCCAGACCATCCCAGAGAAGATCCGACAGGGCAAAGAGAAGGAACATAGTGAGCTGTGAGCTCAACCTTACCTGTTTTTGTTTTACCAGACACTTGTTGATGGAAAAGGTTTTTTGGAATTTCAACTCAAGTGAGGGGACTTTATTGTTTTCCATTGGCGGTTTGAGCTCGTTCTTCATGGACAGAATCACCTGAACCCATCATTCCCACAGCATGTGATATTGCTCCTTGTGGAGACAAAACCTTGTGGTTTAACTTCTCTTCTGTCTAAAACATTTCTTTGATGCACTGCTCTGTATTCCAAGGTTAGCAATGATGGAGCAAGGCTAGTCTTCATTTCACTTTCCTAACCACAAGCCACCAGCTACTTGTTTTAACCACAAATTGGATTGCACTAAGCTCCACCCTCCCTGTGACATGTTTTAGCATATTACAGAACTCTGGGATTACATTGTTGGTTACATGCATTTGGAATGTATGCTCCACAATTCTGGAATGTCTAATTATGTATGTATACTGCACTGCTTCTGGTATTAAACAAATCCTGTTTTATATTGTGTATTATTTCATGGATAACCTGCACAATTAATCAAAATTACAATTGATATATAGCCCTTTTACAAGTAATGTCTTAAAAATGCAGATGCCCATACAATGACACCAACCTAAAATCGGGCGAAGCTGGTTCATGAAGGAGGACGCGAGACATAGCCGCAGCGCGTCATATTACGTGCAGGGTACTCCGCCTTAATAGGGCGGGGTATAAAGCGGGGTATCCCGGCATATGCATTGCTAGTGCGACATAGACATCAGTCATCCTGGTGATTCCTGTATCTAAACGTTGAGTCCGATCGATCTGGTTCCTGGGTGAACAATGAACAATGTGTCGTCAGGAGGTTCCTGTGTCTGTCTATGTGGTCGTCGAAGTCTGGCCTGGTCCGTGTGGACCTGGAGTGGTTAGCGAGCAGTGCTGCATGGCTCGCAACAATGGCGTGGTCCTCCGCACGTATGCGACTGGTGTGGAGCTTCGCTCGTCAACCGCTGGTGTTTTCTACGGATCCCCGGGTTGTATGTCTATTTCGCTGACGGGGTGCAGCCTTCACTGCGCGGTGTAGGATGTGCTTCGTTTGTTGGGGCGGTATCGTGGTCTGGTTAATGACCTAGCACTAAGAGCTTTCTTACAGTCGGTATGTAGAGGCGCGTGCCTCAGTTGGTACGTCGAGGCAGGGCCTCAGTTGGTAAGCCACGTCTGCTACGTGAATGAATGAATGTTTGACGGATTTATGGCTGGGTGAAATGTCTGCTCGGTGTCGCTATTGTGTGTGCTAATTGCAATGGGTCTCGGGAGCCTACGTGTCGCTAGGTCTAGCAAGGAATCCGTGGCCCATGCACTTTTGTAAGCTCGCGCTTGGAAGTCGCTTGGACAAAAGCGTCTGCTAATGAATTCATGTCATTGGATGACTTCATAGACATGTTTGCATGTCGTGATGAGTCCGGCGGGGGTCGGGCTGTATGTTGGCCGTGATCAGTCGGAGTTTCGTAGTCTCGATGGCATGGCTGCCGGTAATAGGTGCGTTCGACATGGATTGCGGCTGCATGCAACGACCGGCAGTCGAGGAGGAGTTCACAGCTGAAGTCGGACATTCAGCTTCTCGTGGTTTGCTGCGCGATCAAGCGCGTCTGCGTACTTGAATATTTGTGATAACCTAGTCTTTCCGTTCATGGGAAGGCGGATGACGCACCGTTTTCATCAATGTTTTCTTCAATGACCTATCGGTCCGTGTTCAGCATTGGCAGACCTGAAGGTGTCTGACTATAGGCCTACATCTGGCCGATCATGAATAACTGTGTCGTCGTTAGGACCCAATACCGGTTCCTGGCTGTTCCTACTGTCTCTGTTCGGCAATGTAGCTCGATGTCAGTCAGTCGCGGGCAGGCTCGGGCAGGCTCGGGTAGGCTCTCTCGCCGACGCGTCTGGTGATGCCCTTCGACGGTCGCAGTGGCGCCGGTCCGGATTCATGGCGATCGCGGCTGTCTCTATGCTCTTCTGGCTGTGCTTCGCATTTCGACGTTTCGTCCGAGTCCTGTGGGGTCGGCTGGCCGGTTGCTGGGTCGGTGTGCATTCGGGCTGCACCTGTCGGCCGATTTTGTGTTCGTTTTTCGTCCTCGCTCCGACTCTGTGAGTCATGTGTTGTTGCTCGGTAGTCTTTCTTTCGCATGCGCCTTGTTCTCGCGGCGGTCGTCGTTCCCGTCTTTGGCTACATCGTCCGGCGCTGCGCAATCTCGTTCGTGGATGTGAGTTTGCGCTCCGATTGCGTTCTGGACCTTGGTCGCGGGCATCGGACTTGGGTTGTCGTTTTTGTGCGGACAGGGGCAATTGCGGCTCCCTGGCTTGCGGGCTCCGTTGTGTTGGGGGTTCGACGCAATGAAAGGTTTGTGGCTCGGTGGATGGAGTCGGCGGGCGATTCAAGTAATAGCAATGTTCGAATCGAATCCCACTACTTGTACCCCACTTGTCTTAGGTAGTAGGGGTGGCATGTGTGTTATATGTTCTTAGGTTATAGGTGGTATAGGCGTAGCCTAAGGTTCACCATATTGTATTAACATGGTCGTATTTAGGGGGTGTACTATTTAGCTCAGCATAGATGTAATGTATGTTGTGTGTACTCATGTTATGTATGCAGGTTGCTTTGCGGTATCTTGTCCTAATAAGTTCAGGGCCCAGTTGACCTGGTGTTTGTGCATTTGACAAATACTTGAATGTGACTTGTATCCTATCCCTGTAGCGTCTGACGTGGGGTAAGCTAATATGGTGCAGGAAGAGGATCGTTGTGTCTGTGATATGAGGACAGTGACAATCAAAGGGTAGATCCTCTGACATTTGATTAACAGTAGTGAGACGTCTTACAGTGGAAGTGCATCACGGGTATGTTGCGGGCGTATTGTGTCCCGGTTGGGTAACAACCGAGCCCCTGTTCGTCACCGATGCCGGGGAAGCATGACTACATTAACGGCCACCGGGAGGCTTGGAATATTGTGCCGGAGCTGTGGTCGGGACCCTAAACAACGTGGTGTCTCAAGTGGTCTCGGCTCACCGCTCAGCCTTGGGTCGTTGGTCTGCAACATTTCAATGTTACATTAGGACTGCAGTGATGTTCTGGAAGGCAGAGGAGGATGGCGTACCCTACCTCCTAACTACCTAACATCACTAATGTCATGTATTGTGCCTAATATTTACAAATATGTTTCGTCAGGTGGCTGGCCAGGTGCAGCAGCGCGTGGTGTCAGGTGACCCAGTCGCCATCAACGTTGGTATGTCGAGGCAGTACCTCAGTCGGTAAGTCGAGGCAACGCCTCAGTTGGTATGTCGAGGCAACGCCTCAGTTGGTATGTCGAGGCAACGCCTCAGTTGGTAAGTCGAGGCAACGCCTCCGTTGGTATGTCGAGGCAACGCCTCCGTTGGTATGTCGAGGCAAAGCCTCAGTTGGTATGTCGAGGCAACGCCTCAGTTGGTAAGTCGAGGCAACGCCTCCGTTGGTATGTCGAGGCAACGCCTCCGTTGGTATGTCGAGGCAAAGCCTCAGTTGGTATGTCGAGGCAAAGCCTCAGTTGGTATGTCGAGGCAACGCCTCAGTTGGTATGTCGAGGCGCGTGTCTCAGTTGGTACGTCGAGGCAACGCCTCAGTTGGTATGTCGAGGCGCGTGTCTCAGTTGGTAGAGGCAAAGCCTCAGTTGGTAGAGGCAAAGCCTCAGTTGGTAGAGGCAAAGCCTCAGTTGGTAGAGGCAAAGCCTCAGTTGGTAGAGGCAACGCCTCAGTTGGTATGTAGAGGCAACGCCTCAGTTGGTACGTCGAGGCAACGCCTCAGTTGGTATGTCGAGGCGCGTGTCTCAGTTGGTACGTCGAGGCAACGCCTCAGTTGGTATGTCGAGGCGCGTGTCTCAGTTGGTAGAGGCAAAGCCTCAGTTGGTAGAGGCAAAGCCTCAGTTGGTAGAGGCAACGCCTCAGTTGGTAGAGGCAACGCCTCAGTTGGTAGAGGCAACGCCTCAGTTGGTAGAGGCAACGCCTCAGTTGGTAGAGGCAACGCCTCAGTTGGTACGTCGAGGCAACGCCTCAGTTGGTACGTCGAGGCAACGCCTCAGTTGGTATGTCGAGGCGCGTGCCTCCGTTGGTAGAGGCAAAGCCTCAGTTGGTATGTAGAGACAACGCCTCAGTTGGTACGTCGAGGCAACGCCTCAGTTGGTATGTCGAGGCGCGTGTCTCAGTTGGTAGAGGTAAAGCCTCCGTTGGTATGTCGAGGCAAAGCCTCCGTTGGTATGTCGAGGCAAAGCCTCCGTTGGTATGTCGAGGCAAAGCCTCCGTTGGTATGTCGAGGCAAAGCCTCAGTTGGTATGTCGAGGCAACGCCTCAGTTGGTATGTTGACAATCCGAGCCCTTCTCCGGAAGGGTTCCCGTTTCCGCGGTTGGGGCGTCGTAGGCCTCCGGGTCTCCGTCCCCCTAAGGTCAGACCACGGCAGAGCACGGCAGGAGGGTTCCTGCGGTTCTCCTTTTCCCCCCTTCCATTCTCCCCCCTCTCCGGAGGGGGGGGTGGTGGCGCCCACGTTCTTCGTAGGTGCGGGCGCGGCTGCCTGCGGACACCAATGGTCTGCTTGCTGCCCGCGTTACGCATGCGGAGGTGCGGGGGTGAGGGGGGGGAACTGGGTTCCGCTCCTGGTTCTTCTCCTCTTAGCCGAGCCCTGCCTCTGACCTTCGCGAGCGGTGAGATTTCCTCCTCTTTTCGTCCCCTCTTCCAGGTATAGGTTTCAATGCTATTAATAATGTTTTGTTTGGTGGCTGGCCGGGCGCGAGTATGCCGCAGCATGTGGAGAGACAGGTGACATAGTCGCCATCAAAAGTTGGTATGTCGAGGCGTACCTCGGTCGGGAGGTAGACCGAGGCGGAGCACGGCAGGAAGGTTCCTGCGGTTCTCCTTTTCCCCCCTTCCGTCGTCCCCCCCTCTCCGGAGGGGGGGGTGGCGGCGCCCACGTTCTTCGTAGGTGCGGGCGCGGCTGCCTGTGGACACTAGTGGTCTGCTTGCTGCCCGCGTTACGCATGCGGGGGTGCGGGGGTGAGGGGGGGGGGACTGGGCTCCGCTCCTGGTTCTTCTCCTATCAGCCGAGCTCCGGCCTCTGACCTTCGCGAGCGAATGTGGAGCGACAGATGCAGCTAGGGGCACTCTCTGCTCTGAGATACGATGCTGAGGGTAAGTATGTATGGCTAACACAACGTTAATCTCAGTGAATTCTAGCATAACGGGCACCACATACACACAGCAGTCTCATACATTTTGTCTCGTCGGCATGTGGTTTTGTGTTGGGGTATGCGTCGCTGCTCTCTGCTCGGAGGTCGAGACGGTGTCTCCGTTGGGTGCGGCAGGGAGCCGATGCAAGCAGAACCACAATGCCAAACCAAATGTACAATAATGTATTGTACAATGTGCAATAAAGCATCAAGTAAACTTATACTGAGGAGTCCTCCTGCCTGAACCAGAAGGAGAGAGAGAGAAGAAAGAGAGGCTTCTGGTCTGACCTGCCCGTAACCTCACCCTGTAAAAACACAGCATGCTAAAGTGGCCGAGCTACGGCTACTGTATTTATCAACTGAGCAACTAACAAACAAAGTGGACGGGAGAAGAGATTATCCTGCCAGAGACAAGTTTTAGAGTGCAGGGAGCTGTCTTTCCCGTACTGCAGCTGTTACAGAGAAGGAATGGGAGGGGGGGGGGACAGAGAGGAGATGATTCAAGGAGGTGACATGAAGGAGAAGTAAAGAAAGTGGCTCTCAGTGGGGGTTAGTAGAGGCCACTACACCGAAAACCTGGCAACCCTCAGGCCTGCAAACCAAGCAGGTACACGTTACTTAAGTCCCTCAAAGTGTTTGATTGTCCACATTTGCTATGCTCCATAGACGTGGCCATTATTACAACACAAGGACATGATCCTTGAGATTGCTCCAAAATCAAGCACACGGTACAGCCAAGTCCTATTTCAAGTCCTGCCACGTTTGCATAAACGTATCAGTCGTGTTTAACGATAAACGTTTCTGTCTGTCTGCCTCTCCTTGGTGGTGAACTCATATCGTCTCGTGAACGTTCTGGTTTTTTCCTTTCATTACTAATGATCAAAGCCGTCGGGGGGAGAGTCAAACAAACATTAAACAAGACAACTCCTCATCTGTTTCAATTAAGTATGAGGTCATTGGTAGATCATGATCGGGGCTGAGGTGGAATAAGAGAAAGTACGTCTGAGACAGAGAAGAGCACAGTCCCACTGGCCTGGCAGGAGGGGAAGCCGTACCCCCACCAGCTCCACATCTCAGCTCCACATCTCAGTCCCACATCTCAGTCACACATCTCAGTTCCACATCTCTAGCCCCCTCTGTGTTGACAAAGATCACTGTGAGAGTTGAGATCTCTCCAAGCTTAGCCTCTTGGCTTGTTGTCTTAGGGATAATAGCTTGACTAAATACCACTATTTTAGACAACATACTTACCTTAAAGATTTACCTTAAAGATTTAGCAAGAATACCTCAGTGATCTGAGCTTATGTTTCAAAGACACAGGGCCTTTGCAAAGCTTTGTTGTCTGACTGGGGTGCAGACAGTATACATTTAAGTTTTGAGCCATTGAAATACTGAAAATGTACACCCACTTATTATTGGAGTTCTAATCTGTTTGAAGTCTTTTTTTTTACACTTTGTTTGGTTGGGATCTATGGACAAAAGGACTTCCGCTCGCAACCCCTACCTCCCAGCCCTCCCAGCCCTCCCAGCCCGCCCATACCGTCCAGCCTCTTCCCACTTTTTCCCCACTCTCAGACCGGGGGCTAGACCTACACACATCTCCTAGACCTCCATACCCAGATCCACAACGAGGCCAACCCCTACAGCCTCACCTTGGACATTAGATTCCAAGACTAGTCCCCCCCCCCACACTGCCCCTCCGGCCCCCACTCCCTCCCCTACATCCCTGGACCCCAGCTGGGCCCTGAGCGGGCTTCAGAACATGTTACTACGGTTACGCTGCCTGTTCTCTATATTAACAGAGAAAGTTAGTGGTGCGGAACAGCAGAAGGGGATTGTAATTGACAGGCGGACTTTCTCTCTCTCCACGGTCTGTCCAACACAGGGGGGCCTCTTCTTATTAGGGAGCCCTGCGTGAGGCCTTGACCTGTCACACACTTAATGATCTGGGGCCCACAGCCCCAGCCTCTGCCTCCAACCAGCCCCAGCCCCAACCCTGGCAACTCAGCAACTCAGCAACATGTCAGGTATTAAGTCAGTTTTGACATCAGCTATGTCAGGTATTAAAAAAGATTTATGTTGATGCGTTAATATAGAATCTCTGAAAACCACCAAATCCTTAAAGTTACTTTTTCAACCTCCCAGAGGATACACTAAATGTATAAAAACGGCAACTTTAAAAAAAATGTTCTCTGTGAATGTTTTTATACAGTGTTACATACAAGGTAAAAGCAGAAAACGAAAACCTATGAGGCACTTGAATCGAATAAATCCATAAATACACATCATAACTACATCAAACCATAAACAAGAAATCTTACCAAGGGGAGCTTTAAGGCGGGATTGAGGGAAGTGAACTCATAGTGCACTCTATTCTTAAAACGATCAAATTATAGCCTTTCATCTTGGTGTGCATGGCATATTATTAACATTGCTAACACACGTGAACACATTGCTGACACACACACACACACACACACTCACACACACACACACTCAAAGAAGGAGGAGACAAATCCGTCATCAGTGGGGTTTCCTTCCACTAATCTGGGGTTTGGGAAGGTTTGTTTAGTGACCATTAAGACCCTGGTTTAAATCCAGCCTGACCTCTGACCTCTGGCTTAATTGCGTATTGCCAGAAAGAGGTGCTGATAGGACCTGATAGGAGCACACCCTCATCAGGAGAAGTTGGGTAACATTCTCCACGTCTCTCCAATATACCATCGTTCCTACCATGCTGCTTTTAGCAGACATACACGCTAGTTCCCAGCTAGTTGTTTCCAATTAGGCTTTCCAGCTAGATCAGCAGTAAGTGAACACATAAGGAACAAACTGTCTGTGATGCAAACCATCCCAAGATGTTCACTGCGGAGAAGTCTGTTTTATTACTCTCAACTACATATTTGTTCTCAAAGAACTTTGCACATTGTTTCAACATGCTTTTGTGTATCTACAATGTGTGTGTGTGTGTAACATTCTACAATGTGTGTGTGTAACATTCTACAATGTTCCTGTTTTCATCTCATACAGGAAGTATGTGTCTTCTGCAATAGGAACAGGTATGAACAAATCTCACCTTTCCCAAAAGAGCTTTACTCTTGGAAAAGGAATCCCTCGCATATTTCTTCTTGTTATGGCAAAGCCACTCAACAGCACAAAATCTAACCTGATTGTGTCTAGAACTGATTCAACAAACAAAGAAATTACTTTCTTTCTTGTTTTGCCATAAACATGACCTAAGCGCTCAAATATTCGGTTGCTAAACAATAGCTTCAGGTGTGTGCCAGTGAAGTATTCAAGGTATGATTCCAGGGAAGAGGATATGATTCAGGGAAGAGGAGTGTGGAATGTGTCACACACATTGAAAGGCTGTCTCGTATGTGCATCGGGCCTGCGTGGACATCTGTCCCTGGTCCCACTGGCTTGAATGTGTCTGCGTCCTCACGCCTTTCATCCAGTCACAGCAAGATCCAAGGGAAATAAGGACATACATCATGTTTATGTGTTGGATTTATTCCCTCACACTCACACACAAACTTACAAACAGGACAAACCCAAACTATTCGAGACCCTAGTGATAGTTAATCTCGAAAATGAGCAATTTGTCACTTGTTGCTAATTGATGGTTTGTTGTATAAACAATTTTATCACCACCCCATCCCCGGTACACCCCTCGGCCAGCGTGCTGAGTTAGGACTGCTGTGCTGCCGTAGAGCAGACACAACAACAGCAGGACCCTGACAACTACTGTTGGTTTAAGCCACTGATAAGTCAGACTGATTCCTTAGTTGAGGAAATTAAGATGGACCATTTCAATTTCATCAGTTGATATTTAAGCACTTTTAATAGAATCAAAGTGTGGGTTTGTGTGTGTGGACTGGAAGGAGTATACCGGTAACTGTCTTTTGATAATTTAAACCTGCAATGGCCTTGAACTCGCTTTGCGGCACCAAACTTTTGAATCTTAGTTTTTGATGTCAAGTTTGTGTGGTGGTATGTCAGACGTGTTTTCAAACCGTTTTCAAGTGGTATAGTGCATTTTGTGTCCACCTGGCATATAAAAAATGCGTGTTCATGTCAAACCACAGGACAAGAACTTAGCTCTCCCTCAAGGATGGAATCTCCTGAATCAATTGAGAAGCCCTGGGGTTGTGTAAGGATACGTTGTGTAATTACTTGTAATTAGTGCAATTAAAGTGTGAAGGTGAGCAGGGGGTTGGAGGCTTGTTTTTCCAAGTGAGCCTGAAAAATGCGTAGGATGTGTTTTTGAACTCTTGGTCATATTTTGGGTCTGTGGTCGTCTGTGGAAAAGCTGGCAGCCAGTCAAAAGTGAGCTGGCTTTGTGTCTGTCTGCTTGTCTGTCTTCCCCAGATAGAGATTAAAAAGGTGGGAGGCTTACTGTCATTCAGTGGTGGTGGTGGTGGTGTTGGGGGGGAGGAGCTGAACCATGTTAAATATCGAGGCTGAATCTACCTTTTTTCTTCTCAGTCCTACACGCCCTTTGTTCTTCCTCTTTAACCTGACTGTGGGACATGGTCCCCTGTGAATCTGTGTCTGACCGGAGGAGAGGTAGTGGTTGGGAATGATTTGTAGCAGCTTCTGTAACGGTTCACTGAACAATTCAGCCCACCACACTGGTGTCACCTAATCCCATTAGAGAGTTCCCTACCAAGGGAAAGAGACAATTACACAGTGTGTGAGTGTGTTTGAGTGTGTGTGTGTGTGTGTGTGTGTGTGTGTGTGTGTGTGTGTGGGTGTGTGTGTGTGTGTGTGTGTGTGTGAGAGAGAGTGTGTGTGTGTGTGTGTGAATGTGAGTGTGTGTGTGTGTGTGTGTGTGTGTGTGTGTGTGTGTGGGGTGGGGTGTGGTGTGTGTGTGTGTGGGTGTGTGTGTGTGTGTGTGTGTGTACTGGGTAGTAAGAGTAGTGTAGCAGGCTGCCCCGTTCAGCTCTCCCAGGCTGGAGACAGCCCTGGCACAAACAAGACAAACACAGACAGAGCTAATCACAACTGAAGTCTGCTCAAGCTTGGGTTTCAAAGGCAGCGGATGCTTCAGCCGCCCCACCCACACACAACTCTGTACTCACAGCATTGCATCTGTCTATTTGTGACACCTCGTATATTATCTTGTGTAACTCTCTCTCTCTCTCTCTCTCCTCTCTCTCTCTCTCTCTCTCTCTCTCTCTCTCTCTCTCGCTCTCACTTTGGCTCTGTCTCTCACACACACAACCCACAGGTGCTGTGTCTTCAATAGAAGCAGTGTCATTTTCAGATAATGACTGAGATCTGACAATACAACAGGAAGAGAAGGTGGTGCTTTGTCTGGCCCATGGTTAAAGAGTGTGTGTGTGTGTGTGTGCATGTGTGTGTGCGTGTGTGGGGGGTAGGGTTAGGGTTAGGTGTGGAGAGAGAGGAGGGGTGAGAGAAAGGAGGTGGGAGTTTGTGTGGCCCCCCTGTAGGTAATTGTTGGAGTGATTGGCAGTCGAGGACCCCAGCTGGCTATGAGGTAGCAGAGGTAGGACACACACACACACATACCCTGTCCGGTCCCCCACCAGCCCGACTGAAAGGATGTCAATCAAGGGTCCATTCCAGCTCAAAGGAGGGGCTGCTGTTGCTTCACACTGGGGTTTGAGTGGCGCTGCTGGGGCATGGAGGATGGATGGACCTGTCATAGCAGCAATGCCACTGCCTCATGGCCCCTAGATCAACCCCACACCCCTATCCTCTCTCTCTCTAAGTGGATCAATGCTAAACAAATTAGCAGATAGTAGTCATATTTCTCAAACAGGGAGCTCCTACTCTTCCCAACGCTACCCCATTAATCATCCTGACTGACGCGGCCCACAATGATGAAAGCTACCTGTCAAGCCTAACTGGTGGCAGTTAAGAAAGCTCTGCACATTTTTTTCTCCCTCTCTCCGTCTGTGTCTCTGTGTCTCTCTCTCTTTCTTTCCTCCCTCACCTCTTTCCACTGCTCTTTCGTCTTTGTTTTCTCAAGCAACTCCAAAAAAAGAGAAGAAGAAAGAAAAAAGAAGAGGAAAGAATGCATTGAATGAAAGTGTATGATTGACCCCTTCAGGGAGAGAATGTTCCCAAGAGCGAAATGTATCTTTGTTGCAATTGTCCCTCGGGTTTAAAAGCTTTTCACAGGGCCCAAGAAAGGCTGTGCCCGTGTCAGCAGATCTTCTTTTGAAATATAAGTTGTTTGCTAAGGGCTTCTCTTTTTTCCTCAGGCCCTCGTAGCTAAGGGTTACGTGCACGCTCGCGGTGGGTTCAAAGGTCACACGTACGCGCCTGTGATGGTCAGTTTGAGGTCGATGTCTTGAGATGCTCTGCTTGTGCCCTTATGGCTCTGTGTCAATGCAGGGCTGCAGGTGGTCTTCACTTTTGCTTTAGTCTGGAAAACCATTCAAGCTAGAGTCAGCTAAAATGACAAAGAGGGAGACAGAGAAACTCAAACCTTTCTAAAGTTAGAGTGAAATCGTTTTTCTAAGGTATCATTAGCTATAATAACTTCCATCATAGCGTTTGTGTGTTTTAAGGATGGAGACACACACAGTCACACCCAGTCACACACACACAATGACCAGCCTAGATTTCCACCCAAGCCGTCCCTTTCCTAGCCCTCCTGTACTGTCTGTGTGTGTCCAAATGGAATACTGTCCTGAACCCTCTCTGACAGTCAATTCATCACATGGGAGTTATAACGACATTACACAGCCACACAATGGATGAGCAAAGACACTGAGGTGAGACAGAGACCACCCCCCAGTCCTCCTGCTCCCGCCCTCCTCACCATGCCCCCACCCACCCCCCACACCGACCCCACCGCCGGGCTCCCAATACCATTAGATTAAGACAACATTCACTAATTAAGTATCTCCGACCTATTACTCTGTCATTCAATCAGCCATGATTTCGAAACTTCCTTCCTCCTCTCTTTCATATTGATGGGCGCTGGGAGAGTGAGGTTCCCCCTGTATAATTACCATGGAAGGGGATTAGGGGATAGGGGGTGAGGGCTGGGGGTGCATAGGGCCTGGCGCTGGGGGGGTACCCCATGCCTGCTGCTCCTGCATTGTTCCCTGCATTTCTTTTTAGGAGCTCATCTATATGTGTCAATTTAGTGCGGCCCACAGTCTGCCGTTTCCTGGCGCTCTCTGAGATTGCGTTAAGGTATTGACCACACACATACACGGTGCCTGGACTAACAGCCGTATCTCTCGGTTTCGACCTTGTTTCGTATCGACGCGAGTTCTCGTACCCCGTCCTCCGTTCTACTTTGTCGAGAAGTCGACCGTGACAGCCGATATCGCGGCGTCGTCTCTTATTTGCGGGAAGTTCGATGTACGCCTCTTTTTCCTTGTAACGCATCTGCTGGGCCTTTGTTACTGAGTGTACGTGTTCCCAGACTCACTGGAGGCTGGGTATTCACCCAAAGTGCTGTTGTGGCTAACCACACCATGGTGGCTTCAAAAGACTGGGAGAGGTGAAGCTGCCTAATTCATCACGACCCAGTGTACTATTTCACATGGTCGGCTGGGTTATTAGCGGCTTCTGAAGCAGACAAAGTAATTACACCTTTCAGTATCAACCTACACACACACCTGAGACAGGGGATCCCAGGGAATCAGATGGGATCTCGCCCTGATCTGAAGGACACTGTGTTATGAAGTGTCTGTGTGTCTGAAAGGACACTGTGTTATATTGTGTCGTAGCTGTGCTGTGTCTGACTGTGCTCCCCTGTGATAGAGTGGTCTCCTTTCCCTGAGGATGAAATGAAGCCCAGTTCTTGGAAAGACGGCCTACCCAGAGAACGTGGAAGTATTTATTTACACTATATTGTGATAAATATCCGATTTCCTCAAAACACACACATATGCGCACACACATGTACACACATACACACACACACAGTAGCTGGATTAGTGCGCCTCTCTTTGATGGATGGAGGTTTACAGGGGCGGGTGGTGGGCGATGGTGGGTCTGAGGTTTAAGGAAGGACAGAATGAATAGTGTGTTCGTGTGTGTGCATGTGTGTGGTGTGTGTGTGTGTGTGTGTGTGCTCATTCACAGGTTCTATCAGACATACATTCCAGACACTGGGTTCTGAGTTGAGGGGGAAATAGTCGTGATTTATCCCTTCAGCCCGTGGGCCCTTCTCCAACCTTCCTCCACGCCAGCTCACGATTGATGCTCTCAGCTGGGATTACCATGTGTATGGAGCCGGGGCTAGGGGGGAGAAGGCCAAGGAGGTAGGAAGCTATGGCTGAGGGCTATTTCAGGCAGGGGAGGGTTAGAGCTAGCTGGAAAAGTTCAAGGAAGGGGGTAGGGTAGGAAGGCAGGAGTTTTTTCAGGGGACACTGGGGAGTGAAGAGGAGTAGGTAGGTAAGTCTGAGGACGAGACTGTGGAAGTGTGAGGGCTGGGAGGACTAGAGTATTCTGGGAGGACTAGAGGATTCTGGGAGGACTAGAGGATCCTGGAAGGACTGGAGGATTCTGGAAGGTCTGGAGGATTCTAGAAGGACTGGAGGATTCTGGGAGGACTAGAGGATTCTGGGAGGACTAGAGGATTCTGGAAGGACTGGAGGATTCTGGGAGGACTGGGAGAACAGGAGGACTGGGAGGATTCTGGGAGGACTGGATGACAGGATGACAGGAGGACAAGGAGGACAATGAGGACAAGGAGGACAAGGAGGACAGGAGGACTGGAGGACAGGGGGCCTGGGAGGGCTGGCGGACTGGGAGGGCTGGGAGGATTCTGGGAGGACAGGAGGGCTGGAGGACTGGCAGGATTCTGGGAGGACAGGAGGACTGGGAGGACTGGAGGACAAGGAGGACAGGAGGACTGGAGGACAGGAGGACTAGAGGACAGGAGGACTAGAGGACAGGAGGACTAGAGGACAGGAGGACAGGAGGACAGGAGGACAGGGGGCCTAGGAGGGCTGGAGGACAAGGAGGACAGGAGGACTGGAGGACAGGGGGCCTGGGAGGGCTGGAGGACAAGGAGGACAGGAGGACTGGAGGACAGGGGGCCTGGGAGGGCTGGCGGACTGGGAGGGCTGGGAGGATTCTGGGAGGACAGGAGGGCTGGAGGACTGGCAGGATTCTGGGAGGACAGGAGGACTGGGAGGACTGGAGGACAGGAGGACAAGGAGGACAGGAGGACTGGAGGACAGGAGGACAGGAGGACTAGAGGACAGGAGGACAGGAGGACAGGGGGCCTGGGAGGGCTGGAGGACAAGGAGGACAGGAGGACTGGAGGACAGGGGGCCTGGGAGGGCTGGAGGACAAGGAGGACAGGAGGACTGGAGGACAGGGGGCCTGGGAGGGCTGGAGGACAAGGAGGACAGGAGGACTGGAGGACAGGGGGCCTTGGAGGACTGGAGGACTGGGCATACATAACTCAGGAGTGGCAGGTAGCTTCCTACTGTAAATGATGAATGGATTGGGGAGGAGCAGGACTGAGCTGCTGGGAGAGTAGGTGTGAGGTTCTCCCTCCCTCTTTTTTTATCTCTCTTTCTCTTTCTATAAATCTACTGTCTCTTACCATCTGTCTCTCTCTCTTTCTCTCTTTCTGCATCTCAGCTCCCTAATTTATCTGACATGTACAGTCAGTTCACTTTTTTGTTTGTTTACATTTACATTACATTTAGTTATTTAGCAGACGCTCTTATCCAGAGCGACTTTAAGTAAGTACAGGGACATTCCCCTGAGGCAAGTAGAGGAGTGCCTTGCCCAAGGACACAACATCATTTGGCATGGCCAGGAATCGAACCGTTTTGTTTGTTTTGATGTCTTTCTTATTGTGTCAGGTTGTCTGTAGGCCGATGGATATAGAAGGAGAGGAGGCCGGGCTGGAGAGGAGGCCGGAGGAGGCCCGGAGAGGAGGCCGGGCCGGAGGTGCACACATTCCAGACTGGGAAAGATGGGTCCAGCATTCCGCCTCTCGTCTGCGAATGTGCCGATGTCCCGCCTACTCCAAAACACCTACACACAAGCAAGCAAGCACACACAAGCCAACACACTAACAAACTCACGCCACGTGACACACTTACACACCCTGTGACACACACACACACATCAGCCCTGCGGGCCAGTCATGTAATTGCTGTTTGGCTGGAGGTAATGTTAACGGGAGTTGAACAGATGCCTGGGCTGAAGCAGATGTTTGAAAGGCACTGATGGAGATGGTACCTGTGTCCTCCGCTCTCTCTGAATACCACAGTAATCATGCTCCCCCAGGCTAAAGAAACACACACACACCCATATACAAAAACCGCATGCAAACCTCCCTGCCTTGTGGCTCCATAGACACGTCACAACTGAGCTTGTAAACTTTATACAGGTAAACACCAGCAAGACTGTGTATAGTGCAGATTGTAGGTAACTAACATAATATGTGTATGTGTATGTACAGTATGTGTGTGATTACTCTATACTGGGGTTATAGCTCTCCACCTCCGTGCGTCAGAGTAGCAGTGATGTCATAATAATGATAGGCCTCTATGCGGTGACTGGCTGGGGTCCCAGCTAGCTCTCTCTCTCTCTCTCTCTCTGTCTTTCCCTCTCTCTCTACCTCTCTCTGTCTCCCTCTCAACCTCCAAGCCCCGTCTTTCGCCCTCTCATGAAGGAGAATGGGTTGTTTCACTCAAAAGCCTTGTTATAATCATCAGCCTTATCAGCTGTCAGGGGACCTTTGGCACCCTGCCACACCACTCCTCCACCAATGAGAAGCATACTCCTCTTTCCTGTCTAGAAAAGGCCTCATCATGCTTTGTTAGAGTGTGTGCATTTAAGGGGGCTTAGGGTCTTAATGGATTATAGCTTTTTGGGGAGAGCCACCCCCTTTGAAAGAGATTCCTCAATTGAAGATGCCTTTTGGGCCATTGTCTTGCCCTTTCCTCTCCTCTGTGTGTGTCTGTCTGTTTAGAGCTGAGGCATTGCTGACCCCTAATCGTTGCCTGAGGTGGGATTTCCACAGGTAATGGGTTTCCATGACAGCACGGCCTAATGCCCACTCTTCCTTTTCATAAAAGGACTTCCTCCTTTTTTGTTGATTCAATAAGAACGTAAACAAGACACAATCTCCGACGCTCAGGGGGCGGGAAACCGTGTCCTGCTCCCATCACACACACACACGTACACACACACACACACACATACAACTAGGTAAGCCTCAGGTAAGACACATTTTGGTGACACTTAAAATACTCCCATAAACTGCTGAATCACCATCAGACAACACTGACAAGAGATAAGGATTGGTTGTGAAAAAGGTTCTAAAACGTTGTAATACCTGGGAAATACATTTAAATACACAATTATCATGGTGGAGATGATTACAGTGAGTATTTAAATTCAATAATAATAATACTAATAATAGTAATACAATACCACTCTTGATTAAACTATGATTATTGTTTCTGTAATACTGTTATGAAAATAATACTTTTTTAAAGTTCTCCCTGTTTTCAAGGCAAGAAAACAAAACAGATTCTTATTATTTTTTGAGCTGCTTTTCATCAGAGGACTGACTACTAATCCCAGACCAGACCAACAGAACAGTAGTCCTTGTTCACCAAGCGTTTCTACAGGGTCATGACACTGCACCCTGGCCCAAACCTGATACCCTGGGCAGCGCTCTGCGGCGGCCCTCCTGAAAGATAAGGAAGTGGGGGTCCGGTAGTCAGGCGTTACCCCCCTTGCCCTGCTCCTGCCCCGGGGTCAGCCTAACGCGGCCCCTCCCTCCCCCTCTCCCCCACCCTCCCTCCCCCTCTCCTCGAGCCTCCCTCCTCCTCTCCCCACCCTCCCTCCCCTCAGGGGAGTGCTGATGACAGGCAGCAGCCTCAGACGAGGGGGAAAGGGTCTGGGAATCAAAGAGACGAGGTGGGGAGGCCCGGGGAGGGAAGGGGAGGGGAGGAAGGACAAGGGGAAGGAGGGTGGGGAAGAGATGGAGGAGGAGGTGGAAAGCTGTGGAGGTGAAGGGGTGAGGGAGGGGATGAAGGGAGAGGTTCAGGAAGGAGGATGGGGAGGGAGGAGGTAGAGGAGGGTTGTG
Organism: Mallotus villosus; assembly: GCA_903064625.1. Classification (NCBI taxonomy): domain Eukaryota; kingdom Metazoa; phylum Chordata; class Actinopteri; order Osmeriformes; family Salangidae; genus Mallotus; species Mallotus villosus. The sequence goes on along the minus strand of CAEFZP010003577.1, from coordinate 1,436,415 downwards.
AGAGGTGGTGAGGTGATGGAGGGGTTGAAGGGGGATGGGGGGTTACTGAGAGGGAAAGGGGGGGTCACGGCGCGTGATGAGAGATGGTGTCCAACATACACAGTTTCAGCAATGTGGAGAGACCCTCTAGTTTGTCAGGCCTAGTTAGGCCAACGGATACCTCTTGTCCCAACAAGACAGCTGAAGTCTTATCTAGCCCACTGATTCTCCAACACCTGACCCCTGGCCTTTTTTATCTGACTGATTTTCAAATAGACAAATATTCAGTCAATGAAACTGTTAGCCCTGTCACACCGGCTTTGTCAAGTTGCCAAGTGGCACTGATAATCAATCTGCTGAGATAAGTCACTTATCCAGAAAATAGTTGATCATGTTTTGGATTGTGTTTTCCTTTCTTTTCTGTCTTGATGTAGCCTCGAGGTGGTTGTTTTCAGAGCAAAATAAACTTTCTCCTCTCCCTGAACTACAGCTCGCTGGTGTTGACGGAAGGGGGTTCGATTTCCCGGAAAAGTGGTCTAAAATATCGTCCCTGGTTTCCTCTGCAGCTTGACTCCAGACGTCAGACGTCTGATTCGGAGTTCACCCCTGGGTTGAGCTGACCTCGCCCGCTGCGCTCAGCCCCTCTGCCCCTCTCTTTAAAGAGTGCCTTGGTTTGCGTGGATTTAAAAGCATCGGTCCTTACGAGTAAGGACGGTGAATTGCCACACTCTTGAAACTAGATAGCCTTGAATGACCAAGGCCAGATGTCTCTGAGTTTGAGCTTTAGCTTGGCAAGCTAAACCATCGTCAGACACACAGGAGGACCGCATTCAGTACCTGCCAATCACATAACTACAGTACTCTGTACGACAAAGGAGGTATCTAGTTTGTAACCCATCAAATGTAAACACCCTCTGTGTACACTCTAGCTGACAGAAGGCAATACAGGATGCAAGCACCTCACAGACTCTACAAATCAGGTCACACACCTCGTACTCTAATTGTCATTTGGGTTTTAACGGCAGAGAATATTCCAGAGGCATAAATTGAACATGGCAGCATTATCGCATTGCAGAATTACTGTAAATAAACCTTGAGTGATGTGAGACTCAGGCGTCAGCTCATCATTCACACCATGGCAACTCCTTCCTACAAAGTGATTTCTTTTGCCCGGTGTTGAGCCTCCCCCCTGTCTTTTCCACTGCCTCCCCGTCTGTGATGTGAGATGACAGACAGCCCCAGCCGTCCTCATGAAAGCACATTCTCACAGGGAGCAGACTGGGGTGTTCAGCTCCCTGTGAACTCATTTACACTCTGTCTGTCTGACTGGAAGGAAGAAATCCAAATTAAAAAGTTTGCTGCAGTGGGTCTCGCTGCAGTGACAGGAGACCGTGTCTGTAGAGGTTTGTGTGTGTGTTTGTGTGTGTCTGTGTGTGTGTGTGTGTGTGTGTGTGTGAGTGAGTGTGTGTGTGTCAGTATGCGTGTGTGTGTGTGTGTGTGTGTGTGTGTGTGTGTGTGTGTGTGTGTGTGTGTGTGTGTGTGTGTGTGTGTGTGTGTGCGTGTGTGTGTGTGTGTGTGTGTGTGTGTGTGTGTGTGTGAGTGCATGCTGAAGACATTGAGATAATAAGCATTAACATTGCAATACCATATCCCAAGGAGGCCTCAGCTATTCACACAGCACAGGGCCAGAAAGGTGTTTACCTGTTGTCAGAGTGTGTGCAGATCATCACTAACCATGCACCCATAACTCACAGGCATCCAGTGCTCAAGATCGATTTGAACTTTGCACAGACACACACGGCGTTCTCAAGCATAGCTGACACGCAGCTCCATTTAGATCAAAGGGAAGGTTGCAGACACATGTCATGCAGCTCACCTGCAGGCTAATTGGTGGTATAGTTCACTATCTCTCTCTCCCAATGTTTACACTGCACTTCACACCCTCTCGCTGGCATGACTGGTAGAGTTAACTCCTCGCTGGAGCCGGCCCTCATAACCAAAACATCCTAATGATGACTAACACCAGACAACTGTCCCTGAGTTCAATTCTCGAGTGATTACAGACTTCTGTTACTCAAGCTTAACTGCATTGGCTCGCATGACATTCTAAGCCTTTCACATTGCTCACTTTGAGTCATTCCTTGAAAACTAAACCATTCAAAAATAATGACAGGACTTAGTTTTGTCTCTATTGTGTGTCTCTGTAAGAAAATAGCTTAACTTTTCAGTGGTAAAATACACATGTTCCAGGTTGACACATCATGCCAACACGGAGGGAGCTGGAACATGTACCTGTGTGTGTGTGTGTGTGTGTGCGTGTGTGTTTGTCTGGGACAGCAGCCCTGTGCTAAGGTCTGGCATGCTCCTACATGCCTCCCCCAGTCTGGGCTGATGCCTTCTCCTGAGGTATTCCCTGTCTCTGTCTCGGCTGTTAAAATTAATAATGGGATCTGCTGAATATCGAGACTGGGGAATGTTTCTGCTCTGCTCCCATCCTCTCCTCAACCCTCTTTTCTCTCTCTCTCTCTCTTTCATTCTCTCTCGATCTCTTACTCTTCACCTCCTTGCCCTTTCACCCATTCTGACATTATTCCCCCCCCTCCCCTCCCCTGTATTTCTCTATTCACCTTTCTCTCAGACACACACTCCCACTGGCCGGGACGAGGCTGAAACAGAGCTGCCTCTCACACTTCAAAGTGCAACAGAGTCTCAGTGCAGACAACCTATCAAACAAGCGATCAGACTATTCGGTTCGCTTCCACACAAAATAAGGAGAGTTAGACCCACACCATCGTGTCACAACATCTTGATGTTCGGATGTGTTTTCCCTCACGCCGTGCCATCGCTGTGTAAACATTGACTTACTTATTTACTTATCTATGTCATTCATTAGGGGGTCAGTGAATGATAAATGCCATGGTGGGCAAGATAATGTGTGTTTAAATGGGACTTGAGCTGATCCCAACTTTGACCAGGGCCTATGCAGAGAAGAGGCTCAGTACACATCACTATCCATTATACCATGCGGAGGGAGGGGGGGGTTCAGTACACACCACTCCCCACTATCCCATGGGACAGATTAGTGTAAATCCTGGCTCCTGGCAACTTCTCCCTGTCTGTTTACCTGCCTGTGCTCTGACTATGGGGGTCTGAGTTCTGCTTCATCTTCACTCATAGGCAGCAGAGGAAAAACACGACTGTTGGGAAGCAGCGATGCTGATGGGGAATGAGAGAGAGGAGCCTGAGAGCAGGTCAAACATTATACAAGATTTACGGATTAGATTGTCACATTTATGCAAATCTGGGGTGCCCCACTTGCTCACTGGTAAAGTGAGTGTACCATACAGGCTAAAGCCTTACTGGAAGGGCTGGGGTTCAAATCCAGCAGGCCCAGCCCTTCTCTTGCATTTCACCCTGTCAAGTTTCCTATTTCTCAGCATTGTATATGTCCCAAAAAGAAACCAAATGCCCACCAAAAATATAAACTCATATCCACTGAATTTGTTTTGGAGATCTGCATGTGTCTTTGTGATAAGGGCTTATTATAAAAATGATCTTTCAATTGCAATTACCTTTACTTTTTACCTACACTGCCTCACACTGAATTAGGAAACGAAATTGAGTATTCACATTTGCATATTTGCGTTCAGAATTTCTCACATTCAACTCAATAATTGCTGGTTATCTTATGGACAGATGAGTAACATAATTTACTATGTCTCTAAAATATGTAAATGCTCATCCGGTAGGCCTACCTATTTGATCAAAGTCATGTTGCCTCGTACAGCCTATAGCTGGAGACCTAGGCCGACACTGCAAGGCTACATCGAGTCTGTCAGCGCTCCAAAAGAGACAGTCATAAGGAATCTAGTCGCCGCTGTGTCGAACAGGTGTTCAGTCTGTTCTGTGAACGGAAAAGGAACCCACCTGGACCCGGGGCCACCGGGTAATCGGCGTCTCCGGGGCACGCGCTTCCACCGAGAGGCATCACTCAACATCAGTGAATATAAGAGGAACTCAGGAATGTATACACAAACAGCTCGACATTCTCCCAAGTATTCGGATACGTTAAATGAATTATTCGTTTTACTAATGTTGTTTTAGTTGTCCCATACCGATTGACAAGAACATTTGGACCCACAAATCACACATTACCTCGATCATTAATAAGACCACCATGGAATGTTTGATGATTAATTATATTAGGCTATTACATATTTTAAAGGCAATACCATTTTTTTTTAATCTGAAATAATTTAGCACTTTGTAAAAAGGGCACACATTGCAGATTTACACACTTGCCAAAATATGATCAGGATATACCTTCGTTCAAAATAAATAATTTTACATATATCGTGTTTACATATAGGTCAATAGCCTACAGGTTATAACACAGTAATTGAGGTTTTAATTGAGGCAATAGAAAAGCAGAGCTCTGTGCTTACTGAACACTGAGCTAACAGAGGAGTCAGTCAAGCTTTGCGTTTCCAGCGATTGGTTACCTGTCTCCTCCATCAGTTGCCATTCGATCCCCATACACACTCTCTGAAAGCCGCCCCCGCTGGCACTCACTCAACCTCCGAGTGCTGCTATAAGATCACAAAGTTTTCTCCAATCCTGGCGATTTATCAAGCTCTTTAGTTATTCAGAAAACGTAATACGTCATCTGTGAAGGTGGATCATGTTGTGTCCCAATATTTATAAAGCGCTGCGCGTAAAGTTCAGTGAGTAGAAATAGACGGCGACGTTTGGAAAAAGAACTTTTTTTAAAGGACACATTTCACGCTGCTGTCAAAGATTTGCTTCTGTATTTCAGAACTAGGTAAGTGTGTAACTGAGGTCTCTCTCTCTCTTATATTCTGATTATCTAGTTCACTTCCTTGCACTTGTATGAAGATATACGGTTTAAACCAAGTGCATTTTAGGCAAAGATTAAGCTTATTTAAATAGGAATGACAGTAAGCCAGCCTCCGCCTTTATATGGCTCTCGCGCCTCTAAAGCTGGGCAACTGTACTGTATTTAAATCTCTGTGAGATGCCCCCGCTTTTACCTGATTTATTACCATGCACTATAAAATGTGGGGCTGCCTAGGGGCTATGGAGCCCCCTGAACTGTACCTATAAAGCCACATAAATAGACAAGCCGGCGCATGTAACCTGTAAAACTACTTGGAATACTTGTCAGTTTCTTGTCATTCAGGAGTAAGTATGGGGGGCGGAATGAAGACGAACATTTTACTGAGTTAAAATCCCTTTTCGTTTTGCCTGTATTCCCCCGGTGAAATAATCTGAGTTAAGACATGTGTAAAATGATTCCTCACTGTATGAGTCACGCTTGTTATTTATTAGAAGAGTTAACGTGTTGTAGCTGGGGACTTTTTACATTTTGGTTTCTTTCTTTCTTTGCATTTCTTTCGTTTTATGTTAAATATGAAACTGAATTGTGTCTTCTGGGCAGTGAGACAAACAGCGTGTACGCGCCAGAATTTGCCAATCAATAAGCACGTGGACGTTCGGAGATGTTTCTCCCGGAGCTCGGCGTCGTGTCAGCGCTGGCCACTGCGCTCACATCAGTGTTCTCAGCCCTGCTGCTGCTGGCCGTCACCAAGCAACTGTGGGCTCTCCGCTGGACCATTACGCGGGACAAGGAGTGCAACTTGCCGCTGCCCAAGGGCTCCATGGGGTGGCCTCTAGTGGGGGAAACTTTCCATTGGCTCTTTCAGGTATGATAAAGGACTTAGCTTCACTGAGTTTGTTTTAACAAGGCTTCCAAAATATGTGTTGTTCAATCATCATTTGCTTTAATCACTAAACATTTGGCGAGGTGATGTGTTCTCACAAGGAGCAGCGTTGTTTGTATTGTGCCATATGTTGGATTAAATCTCCAATTAATATAGGCCTAATTCAACTTGTGATGAAATTGTTTTTGGAACTCATGAAACTGTAACGTGTGTAGACTTGATGAGCGCGTGTAAATGACTTGTGGTAAAAACAGACGTTTTTGTTTAAATTTCTCGCCACTTCTGCATGTGCCAAGACATAGGCCTAGTTTAGGAATCCACGGGGCTTTCTTTGTTTCAGAGCACGTGAAATTAAAAACATCCATATCTGTGTTCATGACAGGGGTCCAACTTTCACATCTCCAGGAGAAAGAAGCACGGGAATGTTTTTAAAACTCACCTTCTTGGAAAGCCCCTGGTCCGGGTGACTGGCGCCGAGAACATCCGAAAAATTCTGCTGGGGGAACACAACTTGGTGTGCACTCAATGGCCGCAGAGCACCCGGATCATCCTAGGACCAAACACGCTGGTCAACTCCATCGGAGATCTTCACAAGAAAAAGAGAAAAGTAAGAACATAAAGACTATGAGTTAAAGAATAATGAAGGTTACGTACAAGCTCGGTCTTCATCAAATATAAATCAAATTGGGCCGTTACCATAGGTAATAGATAGGCTTAGAATGTAGAATTAGCAAACGTTTGTAATGAATTCGTTTCCAGTATTATTCTATACCATCATGTCTTGTACCTGGTGATAACTTTTTATTATGCTTCTCTTTAAGATCTTGGCAAAAGTGTTTAGCCGCGGGGCGCTGGAGTCTTACCTGCCCCGCTTGCAAGATGTTGTCAAGTCTGAAATTGCAAAGTGGTGCTCAGAGCCCGGCGCAGTGGATGTCTACGCCGCAGCAAAATCTCTCACATTTCGAATCGCTGTCAAAGTCCTGCTGGGCCTGCAAATGGAGGAGACACGCATTGTTTACCTTGCTCAAATATTCGAGCAACTCATGAACAACCTTTTCTCTCTTCCTTTTGATGCACCCATGAGTGGACTTCGTAAGGTGAGTCCAGTGTAGACATTTAGGTTTGGTTATAGGTGCTGATCTGTGGGTATCAGTGAAGCCCCCTGTGGCACTGCTTGTAGAAAGGGCTATAGAAGTAACATTTGATGTAGATATGAAGGGGGCATATAACGAGATGTTCATCTTGCTTTTGCATGACGAAAAGTAATAACATCACATCTAAATACAGGCAGATGTTATGTTTCAAATATTAAAGACTCAAATTTAACAATTTGGAGTATGGATATAGCTTGTGCCAATTATTAAATTAATTGGCAGTTTTGGTACTGTCATGCCTTCCCTTGGGGCCCCAGATGTATTATTTCTAAAACCTGTTATGATTTATCTCTGCATAGGGAATAAAAGCGCGGGAAATCCTTCACAAGTGCATGGAGAAAATCATTGAGGAAAAGATGCAGAGGCAACACACGGAAGAGTACTATGATGCATTTGATTACATGCTAAGCAGCGCCAAGGAGACCGGGTACGAACTCAGTATGCAGGAGTTGAAGGTAGGTCACATCAGGGGGTGTGGGGGAAGGAGGCTGGGCCGGTTTACTTACAGGAGTTGTGAATCCGTTTAATAGCTATAATCTCAGTTGCCTCATAGAGAAAATATTAACAAGCAAATAGGCCGTTATGTATTGTTTATTTACGCCTCTCACAGTCTTAACACGTGTGTTTGTTTTTTCCATAGGAGACAGCGGTTGAGTTGATATTTGCAGCTCACTCTACCACTGCCAGTGCCTCCACCTCCCTTGTCCTCCAGCTCCTCAAGCACCCTGCGGTGGTGGAGAAAGCCCGACAGGAGCTGGAGACAGAGGGGCTGGGTTACGAGGCCTATAGAGCACACAGCTGCCCAGGCAGAGAGGGGGATTTAAAAGGCCCTTTGGAAACCACACAAGACGACCACGGGAGCCCAGACACAGAGACCACCTCGTTGCTAAATGGGAAAGGGAATGTTCACGGCGCCTCCGATGAAGAGAAACTTACATCTCGGTCCCATATACCTTATCTAACGATGGAAAAACTTAGTCAGCTGCAGTACGTTGGCTGTGTAATCAAGGAGGTGCTCCGTGTACTCCCCCCAGTATCCGGCGGATACAGAACCGTACTCAAGACATTTGAATTGGACGTAAGTTTGCCTTTCTGGTACTGAGATCATATATTGCAAATAGCCCCATCTTGAATGGTTTACCTCAGTTCACCCTGCAGTTCGACCAACACATTTAATCAGCAAGCTTTTATCTAGATTGGGATAGTCGCACAGCACAAACATAACACCATTTCTGTCTTTTCTGAAAGTAATCGGAGGTGTGTTCACAGACCCATTGTCTGTGTGCGCTCACATGCATCTCCCATACCTTGTATCTCTACATGTGACCGGATTCCTAAACACACAAAACCTCTGAAGAGGGAGTGGATTAGCTAGATGAGAATGGGGTCAATTAGGAGTTACCATTTAAACTCCATATGATATTTGGGATGGGGACATTGGATTCCATAGACTTAGATTTGGACAAAAACGGATCAACATCAATTTTGTGTTTAATCATCTGTTCCTATGACTTATTACGTAACTGAAAAAAAGCTCATAGTTCATAGAAAAACATCGATTGTATATTTGTGTTTGTCATGCCCAGGGTTACCAGATCCCTAAAGGGTGGAGCGTGATGTACAGCATCCGGGACACCCACGACACCGCCCCAGTGTTTCACGACCCGGAGAGGTTCGACCCTGACCGCTTTGGGAGTGAACGTGACGAGGGCAAGACGGGGCGCTTCAATTACGTTCCATTTGGAGGTGGTGTTAGGAGGTGCGTCGGTAAGGAACTAGCCCTGATGATATTAAAAACCCTGGCGGTTGAGCTGCTCAGCTCATGCAGGTGGAGCCTGGCCACAGAATCGTTCCCCAAGATGCAAACTGTTCCAATTGTCCATCCGGTCAACGGGCTGCACGTGCATTTTAGTCACGCACACACAGATGCAGTTTAGAGGCACCGGGCAGTTTCACACTCGTCTTCTACAACACATTTAAGTTATTGAATCAGAGTATAAGACCAATAACTATAGTATCACTGTCGTCCAGAAGAACTTGGAATATTTTTGGACCAACAAATCCTTTGTTGAATGGACCCAATGCAGGCGTATACTTTGGTGACCTAAGGAGACCCATCATTTTTATGCATCATTGCTTTAAGTGGCTGAACTCTTACGGACACCTGCACGCCCACCTCTGGAACGTAACAAAAAAGTCCAAGGATGTGGACTGATATCACTGTCTTGGCTGCTCAGGTCTGCTTAGTTAGTCTACACAAGTCCAATGCAAAACAGATCTTGCACTTGATCTTTACAAATATATCCAGGAATGCCATTTTAAATGTTTATGTTCAGTGTGTTCGTATAATGTGATATAATCTTATCCATTAGGGTATGTATTAAATGAAGAAGCATTACATAAGCTTTATTTAAAGAGCATCGTATAAGCCCTATAACAATTTTTTTTAAAGCTACAATTGATTACTTTATTATACAGCCATATTTAAAGGATAGCTTAATTTTTCTATTTTTGTAGTGCAATGGCTATGAACGCCAATACAGTTTAGTTTATAATAATTCAGCTATTTTATTAGACAGATTTGCATAATTATTATTATTAATACTAATTTGTTATGATCTTCATTGTTATTCATAATCACTTGTGGATTATGTAGGTATAATTGAAGCGCTGTGAAATTATCTGATTTATGTTTTCATGGAAGGAGATAGCACTTTTTCTCCTTTATGGAGTTTGTACATTGCCTAATTGTCCTGTTGTTCATAGCCTACATGTTATTTGTAATTGGCTGTTATTATTTGTACTGTAGTGAAATTGTTGTGAGAAGTAAATAACTGAATATTAGTGAGTTTTGCTTGTGAATAATTTAACCATCACGTTAACGTTGTTGAACAGTCAAAATGGACTAAATCCGTTTAGTTAGTCTAGCTGTTGTGAAATCTTTTTTTATATGAAATGTTGGTTTGAGCGTGAAATGTGTCATATATTTAGGCTAATTATTCTTGAAGAGGCTTAATTATCCTTGGAATTATTTCATGTTCATAGACTAATACATTTATGTTCTGAATAACACATTTTGTTTTAAGATTAGGCAGTTACCCTGCGAGGAAAGTCTATCTTAATTAGTGGCAGCTAAAATGATACACTTTTCGTAAAAATCCATAAGCGGTTGTTAAATGTTTTACTTGCCCCAAGCATAATTTTGACAGTAACAAAATGCAACAAAAAGTTGCCTATTGGGTAACGTCATGACAGGTTAAAAAAATATATAGGCCTAGGCCTAAATGTAATTTTTACTTTACGTAAATTGGTTCTCAAATTGAAATTCTTAAAATTACGATTTGTTGGAGTTGGTATATAGGCTACGTTCTTTGAAAATACCAGTCTTTCCATTTCAGATGGACGATATACAAACGTATTACAGTTAGCTATTCTTGAACAAAATAGGCCTACTACAAATATTTAGCACATGATGAGGCCCGCTTTAAACGCTATTGACCTCTTTCTTTGACACAGGTCACCAGTGTGCCCTAAACTTGATTGCTATGATTGACAGTCGAAGAATAGCCCGGAAGAGTGAGGACAAATACAAACCCCCTCTAATTATGTGCACCATAGGACCTTGGTGCCTTGTTATCCAGAGAGTGAACTTGGCGACGTTTTGCACTGAAGTTCACACGGATGTCATGGTCCGTGTTGTAGGTCACATACAGGTCAGAGCTCGAGCGCCCTCACGAGTAAATGAGCAAGAGAGCGAACCCCCGCCGTCCTCCCATTGGTAGGGCGCAGAAGCCTATGGGTGTAAAAACAAGGTTCATCGTGATGCATCACAGATATATCATGAAGACCAACTGCTCCACAAATGCATTTCTAACCGATCTATTAAACTAAAATAACTGGCCTGTGGGCATATAAGCTACATGTCGGACATTGTTTTTGCATATTATCTATCATATTGAAAGGGACTGGTCAATTTCGACTGGAATATCTGTTAGGCTATACAGTGAGCAACACGCCCACAACAATTTACAGATTAGCAATGTGCATTTTTCTATTCATGTGACCAATATATAACATTTTCGTTTTTCATTTATTAAGTTAAGTTATTTAGAAGGCTAAGGGGGTGTAGTAGGGTGGAAGTAGAAGCCATACAGCTAGCGCATCATACCGCCTCCCTCCAGGAAATAGTTAACAGTTTCTGCCAGTCCGCTAGGGGCGGAGCACGGTGCGCGAGCCCAGTATCCCAATTAAAGATGAACTTTGTGTGAACTAATTTGTCTTGACCAAGGTAAGATGGGGCCAAGAGTAACTGTAAAACGGTCTTATAAAAGCTCGGAATGGGGTGGGAAACATACCAGTCAAGGAGTAACATTTGAGAGCCAGCGTTCCCTTCAAAGCCCCTGAATTCTTTATTTCCCCACTGGTTCGCTCCACCTCCAGATGAGTTTTTACACGCTTTTTGTAACTTCCCTCTGTACTCTCGTACTGCCGCTTTTGCTGATAGCGGCGGCGGTGAAACTGTGGGAGATGTACGTCATCAGTGGATGCGACCCAACCTGTCGTGGTGCGCTGCCGCCGGGTACTATGGGGCTGCCGCTACTGGGAGAGACGCTGCAGATGGTCCTTCAGGTAAACTGATGGAGAAACCTCCTCCTTCGACTCGCATCAATTAAGACGCAAAATCGACAGGAGCTTCAGATTTTCCATCACACATTTGAAACGAATGATGTAGCCTATATTCTTTTACATTGTCGCAATACACAATAATAAAAAAAACAGTGTTTTGTCGTTAAAATTGGACAACCATCTTCCATATTTTCCAGAGAAGAAAATTCCTGAGAATAAAACGTCAGAAATATGGGTACATATATAAAACCCATCTCTTTGGATGTCCCACGGTGCGGATAATGGGCTCGGAGAATGTCAAGCAGATTCTCCTGTCAGAGCACAAGCTAGTCGCAGCGCAGTGGCCAGCCTCGGTCCGAATCATCCTCGGTTCGCACACCCTCTCCAACGCCCACGGCGCGCATCACAAGAGCAAAAAAAGGGTTTGTGTACAAATAAAACCCTTTATGTTGATCATGGTCTACTTGCACGGCTGTCATCCTGTCTCTCATTCTCTTTCTCTTCCTTTGGTGTATAGGCTATCTTGAAAGCGTTCTCCCGGGAAGCACTGGAGCAGTATATCCCTGTAATCCAGGAGGAGGTGAGAGGCGCGGTGGACGGGTGGCTACAGAGCGACACCTGTGTCCTTGTCTACCCCGAGATGAAGCGACTCATGTTCCGAATTGCGATGAGGATTCTGCTGGGGTTCGAGCCGGATCAAACAAAGGAGGACGAGCGAGAATTACTGGAGGCGTTTGAAGAAATGACAAAGAATCTTTTCTCTTTACCGATCGATGTTCCTTTCAGCGGATTGTATCGGGTATGCTGTTTGTCAAATTATTTATCAGAATGATTGAAGGTGCTCACTGCGTGCAGGCGTAATTGATCTATGGCTTTGTCTTCAATTGTCAATTTGTCAATTGTCTTCCCCATTTGTAGGGGTTGAGAGCACGCAATATCATCCACTCCAAAATAGAGCAGAACATCAAGAAGAAGCTTCTCAAAACGTGTGAAAACAACAACTATAAGGATGCTCTTCAGTTATTGATAGAGAATGGTGAGAAGAACGATGAGAGACTGAGCATGCAGGTACAGTTATTTCATCCAGTCAAATTCTATTTTGCACAATTATGTATATCTACATGACTATTTTATTCATTTCTAATAAACCACTTTAGGAAATCAAGGAATCAGCAACAGAATTGTTATTTGGTGGCCATGAGACGACAGCTAGCACGGCCACCTCTATGGTCATGTTCTTGGGGTTGCACGCACACGTGGTGCGTAAAGTTCGGCAGGAGTTACAGGAAAAGGTGAATAAAAAGGTTTCGGTTATTATTATCAGTTGTCCGATCATCACCCAATAAATGTTGTTAGAGCGATTTGAATCAATCAAGTGTTTTCAATCCATATGTCATGGCACCCTCTTTAGGTACATTCTATCTGCCCTAATTGTGTTCTAGATGGATCCATAGTCCTTAAACTGATTTATTTCTTTTTTAGAGGGTTTTATCATTTTTCCTAATGGTTCTGTGGTGCCATGTTTATTTTATTTCTATTGTTTACATTTCTACTCTCAGGGAGGGGTGGTGGGTGTGACCCAGTGTCATGGATAGGCTACTCCACCTTTATAGCCTCACACTCTCCTGTGTATTTGACAGTATGTTATGGGAAGTCAGGGAGAGGACAAGCCTTTGGACATGGAGCGATTGGAGCAGCTCAAGTACACCAGCTGTGTCATCAAAGAGACCCTGAGGATCAACCCGCCTGTTCCCGGGGGCTTTAGAGTTGCACTCAAAACTTTTGAGCTAAACGTAAGCTTGCCCGAGTCAAATAAATAACATAACGTCGTATTAACAGTTTTTTTTTGTGTGTGTGTCAACTTGAACGTGACAATTTGGGTTCTCTGGCCCATTATGTAGTCTTCGTGTTTTACTACGGTAAATAATTCCCTCTATGACTGACCTGTTTCAGGGCTACAAGATTCCCCAGGGTTGGAACGTCATCTACAGCATCTGTGACACCCATGATGTCCTGGAAGCCCTGCCCAACAAGGAGGAGTTCCAGCCGGAGCGCTTCCTGGATAACAAGTCACCAGAAGACTCCGCCCGTTTTGGCTACATCCCTTTTGGGGGCGGGGCCAGAACCTGTGTGGGGAAAGAGTTTGCCAAAGTCCTGCTAAAGGTCTTTGTGGTGGAGCTGGTCTCCAGATGTGACTGGACGCTGCTGAACGGACCCCCAACCATGAAGACAGGCCCTACTGTCTACCCCACTGACAACCTGCCCACCAAGTTCACCTGCTGGCCAGAACCTTAGGACCTAGAGGCTAGGGTGTCATGTACAGACATAGGCCCTAACATTGAAACAAGATTTTGTTTAGACTTGAGATGATCTGTTCTGTGAGTTAAAGTGTCATCTAATGTGACATGTGCTTAGACTTTATAAGGAAGTATATGGAATTTAGTTAGAATTCAGCAATGAAGAAATTAATGCACTCATGTTAATATTTGAGAATAACTTCACATGTATTTTCCATTGCATGTATATATTTTTCCACCGCTAGATATTTATGGAAATTGAATGGATGCATTTAAAAGGTACTTTATGTTGCAATAAATTGTTGAGAGAATTACGTTTCTGTAAACTATTGACATTTTAAGCAGTTATTTAGTTTGCAGTTTTTTGTGTCCCCTTTGGATACTATTTTAGGTGTGTGAAAGGTTATTAATAAAACACAGATAATTCCAATGTTGCCAAGAAATGACATCAAAAACACCTACACAAATGATCTCACTCTCTTTCTCGTCTGTCTCTATTTCCTTATTCCTTGTTCTTATTTCTTTTTTGCATACACACTTGACTGATCCAAGCCGTTTGCAGTCAGGCTTGTGCTGTGGTGTAGCAGAGGGGTAGGCAGGTCACAAGGAGGAGGTAACAATCACTTAAAACAGATCATTTCCCCCCTTGCTACTGTTCTCATGTGAGAGAAGATGACACTTTTCACTCCATAGCAGGATGGATGAAAGCTCTCCTAACGTCATCTGCATGTCTGGTGCACTCTTGCCCTCCTGTTCAACCATGTCCGTCCCCTCTAATGGCCAATCAGATTACCTTTTAGCAGACCATTGGTATTATTTAGAATCGAGGGGGAGTGGCTGCTCTGAGGCCGCTGTGGGGTCAAGAAAAGTTCAGTGATAAAGAAGGGCCGTGAGATTGCAGTGATGGGGTTGTGGCTTTCGTGTGCCCATTCAAATAGTTTTCTGATGAGTAAAGGAGGGGATGGGAAAGAGGAGGAGTACCAGCAATTTGTCAGTGAGATTCATAGAAGAACAGGTTCAAATTTGAGATATATTTTATGGTTTGGGTATTTGGGAATTGTTGACATCCATGGAACAATGAAAGAGAGCATTTGAGGTTGTAAGAGTTCATGCTCTGTTACAACATTAATTCCTCTCTACTTAAAAGGGTTTTGGTTCAAAGACTTTCCCCTTAACACGATAAGGGACAGAGATTTGTGAAATAAGAGTTAATGAGGGCAGATGGTGACTGTGATAGGGGTGTTTAACCATCCTTTCTAAAGTTAGGTAAGGGCACCTTTAAAGCCCCCAAAGGAAATGTAAATTAAAACTGACCGTCTAACCTTTTACAGACTCTGTGGAAAGAGGGCAGCGGTATTATAGGCTTTACAAAAGATACACATCAATAATGATTTCTCTAAATAGCTTTTCCAGGTCATTGGGAGAACAGTTAATTATAATAATGAGGTAAAAGAGACCTATTTAGAGGAAAATGTACCCGACCGCAAATCTATGTCACCAGTTTATCCACCTCCAAAAGATAAAATGTCAGAATACCGCTAGGCTGTGGGTTTGAAACTGCATTTAATGCTCGGAAGTCTTAAAAACGAAATGAGTTATTGAGGAGGACTTAGAAAACAACATCCAGCCGTCAGACACCTACTGTACTTCTGATATTATACTACAAATGGATTTACAATCCCTAAAATGTGATTACTTTGCGGAAAAGTTGAAAAAAGTTCGAAAGGGATTCTGAGAGAGGATGAGAGAAAGGAAAGGCAGAGCAAGAGAAGCTCCCGTAAAGAGAGGAAGAGCGTGATAGAGAGTTTGATGAGATAGTAAAAGATGTGTTGAAAGAGATATGACTATTGCATCCTCCTGCAGTAACCTGGTGTAGGAAAGCACAAAAGCTGCTAGCGCAGAAGGAGTAAGGGCCAGAAGAGGCAGGGCTCTGCCAAGGTGAGAGATAATTATTGGCTCTGTCTGACAACATCTGTTGCTGCAGCATTCCAGCAGTCAGCCACTCTGAGGACAAGCTGGAACCTCCTCTGGAGCTCCTGACTGACAGAGGCCGCTGGCTGTTTCCCTCCAAACGCTCCCTCTGCCCCAGCTTTTCCCTCTCCCTCCTCCATTCTACCTCCCCTGACAATGAATTTAGTACAACACATCTGGTGTCATGGGAAAATGTAAGGATTAACATTTGATAAGATAGTGTTTCTGTGTGTGTCTGTGTGTGTGTGTGAGACTGAGCACAGGTGCAAGGAGCTGCAATAGAGCAATTTCATACAAAGAGGCCAGAACAGTCACTTCAGTTTACATTCAGGCTACAACACAGATCTCCACACTTTACGTCAGCATTTTTGACAAAGGGGTCAATTCACCAAACTAAAGGCCAATGACACCCACCATCCCATATCGCTCTAAAACATTTGATTTTATTGACTGAAAGGCAAAGACAGCTATAAGCTAATTTGTTTAATGGCAATTTGCCACTTATTTCAGAGGATTTCTTTTACAAATCTTTTAAAGCACCAAACTGATTTAGAAAAAAAATTCTACATGGTATTTCTTTAAGAAAAACAACTGTAGAATGTAGAGGCCACAAACAAGCCTCCTAAATCTCACTTCAGGTGCCATCTAATGTGGTGCAAACCAACCATGTTATAATTGGGACAATGCCAAGTTACAAAATAAGTCTGGCTTTTAGAGCAAATCCTTTCAATCTTTCTAAACTCTGAACCTACGTACAATTTTTTTCTTCTAATTTATAACGATTTTCATTGTCCAAAAATTACTTTGACACTAACCTAATAATTTACCTGTGGGGCATTTTGCTCAATCAAAATGGAACCTTTGAAAGAACAAAGTAAGTTTACTTTAAAAAAAAACAACCAGTAGCTCATACATGCTTAGGCTTTTGTCTAACTTGAGTTTGCCCATGAGACCTGTAAGCAAATGTTTAGTTCTGTCTGCCAGTTTGAACAACACCCAGCCCCGCAGCGAAGCAAAACGAGAGAGGAAGCTGAATCCTCATCGCCAAATCACTGCAAAAACTTGTTCCGTGCCTACAGGTCAGGCAGAGTTCACAGGGAAGTTAAAACAATCGCTGCTAAATCAAGCATCGGCTGTTTTTGTTTTCCGGAATCCTCTGCAGCCAGGAGAACTAGGAGCTCTGAGCCCCATTGGACAAAAAAAGGAGAGAAGAGAGGCAGAGTGAGGCAGATAGAAGTGGAAGAGAGGAATGGGGGTGGACGAGAGAATGAAGGATGGAGAATTGAAAGTAGGGAGGATGAACTCTCGGAGCCCTCATGAACTTTTGGATCCATCAGAGCAAATAAACACCTAGTGTCTGTGACACGCTTGTTTATGCTGTGAGATACTGTGCTGCGCTGCACAGGGGAGGGTGATATACACACTCTGACTGTACTATGGTGTGCCACATACCAGCCCCAGTTCAAAAGTTCAGACGAACCGCGAACTCTGTCAGGCCACAGCAGGAAGTTCCACCGATCAAGTAAAAAGGGGAGACTGGGGCCAAAGGGGTGAAAGCAGTCCCAAGCAGCATCCCACGTTCAAGAGCAAAGACAGGTAAGAGGTGTCACCCTACCTCCTTCCTTCCTCGACTCTCTAATACTTCCCCCTTCCAGGAGGACTTTATGACCCCCAAATGCCCTCTCCTATTCCCCACATCACACACACACACACATCCCTTAGAACACAAATACAGTCACTGTGAATGAGACTCAAGCTGCTCTGTTTGGTCAGCCTATTCACTGGAGTGGCGTGTGTGTGTGTGTTTTGGGGCCGACCAGTGTCTGGGGGTCAGCGACAGCGCTGAGGCGAAAGGGACACGCATTCCTCCATAGGTTTTGTGTTCATACGTGCGTCTGTGTAGGGCGTGTGTCTGTCTGGGGCAGGCCAGGGAATCCAAACACAGAAGGTTGTGACCTTGGTGTATTTGTTTAAAGATGAGATATGTGTCACCGTGTCGGCTCTGGTCAGGCTTCACAGTCCAAACCAGCCACAGGCATAACTGGCTCTGGAATGCTAACAAACCCAATGCTGTTGCTACAGCTAATTTGCTAATGTTTTTACCAGCTTATCTCAGAATAGAGGGTGTTTAACTTGATCAGTGTACCGTTTTTAACATAACATGTTGTTCCTTGTCTGACCCAAGTTGTCATGTTTGAACAGCGCCCTTTTCTTTGGGGTTAAAATTGTTTCCACAAGTCTCATACTTCGTGGCCTCTGTGATAGAAGCGAAAACAGAAAAGAGGAGAAAAAGATAAAGATAAAAGCGAAAGTGAATTATCAACTCCTTAGGAGTTCATGTAAGCTTCTGTTGATTGAAGACTTTGCTCACATTTTTTTTAGGGGAGAACCAGAGTGATGTGAAAGTCGTTGAAAGCATTAGTAGACACTGAGTGCACTGACCTCAACCTGTACCCTTCCTCCCTCACTGCCAAAGAATAAATATCCCTCTATTAGCCACAAGTACCTTGAAAGCTGTCCTGTTCTTTTTCTCTTTCCCCCCAAAAAGCAGTGTCCTTGACAGACAGGTAAAGTCCCTGGCTCCCTTCTCTCCTTCAACCATGACACCGTGACATACACACACAACCACACCGACACACACAGGTATTCTCATCCGCTGCGGTATGTGGAAGAGTGTGTCTGGAGAAGTCTTCAATCTCAGGGTTCACTTGCTTTCCCTGGCGTGAAGGCAGTCGGAGCAGCGAGCAGGCAGATGGCGGGGAGAGGGAGACGAGAGAGCAGTCTGATATAACAGTGAGAGCAGTATTTAAAACAATTCCCTCAGTCGGCTGCTTTCTAGGGTGGGAATGTCAGCCTCGTCCAGACCAAGGCAGGAAGGGAGAGAGCCACGGAGGGGAGGAGAAAGAGAGGGAGAGAAGGAGAGAGGGAGCAAGGGTCAACTAGAGGGCAGAGAGCTATACTGACACGTTTCATGGGTTCAATCATCATACAGTTCAACACACACATTTGTGTACTGTACATAACATAAACATATGCGCACATCACAAACATGCACAGACTCTCTCCTGCCTTTGTACTTTTTTTTTGTCAGCTGATAGTTAGGGTGATAAATATAATGTCTCGTCTGCAATATAAATGTTTATAGAGTAGGAGTCATTTCAGTCTCCTTATCTCCTGGGGTCAGAGCACATGTTATACACACAGTGTCATTGCCCGGGTGACACTAAAAGCATTTGATGTCGAAGCCTGGAGTCATCCACTTCACTGAGAAGCATGGCCGCTTCTCCACTTGCTTTCCAGCACCTCATCTCAGGTTGGATGACAGCTCCAGGCTCCATTAGGACTTCTGAAGGCCCTCTGCAGGCTTCTCTGTACTCTAACCACACATCCATCATTCCAGATCACTTTTTCCTAACGCAGGGGTAGCAAGTCGTCCATCATAGCCATGTGCTCATTTCATTATTGCCCCTCTCTCTCTCCGTCGCCCTTAGAAAACGGCACGTCTTCTCTGTGGCTCCGAAAGGACAAGGGAACAGTTCAGAGGAAAGTAAATATTCCCACTTCGATCTCTGTGTGTCAGGGAAGGAGTATTATGGGGTGTGAGCCCTTCCAAGCCCGATTGGCTTGTTGTTGAACAGGTTGGGTTACAGCCGGCATTGCACTGGTCTGAGAGAGCCCTATCTGATGAAACAGTGAAACGCCCTTTCCCTCCTGATCCATTCATCCCTCTATCCCTATGCCTTTATCTTTTTAATTGCACCCCTTTATTACCTCTTTCTACATCCTCTACATTCCTCCATCTCTGATTCTTACCGCTGCTCTCCTTACCTCCTCACCTCCTTTCCTGCTTTCTGTCTCTCAGGAAACGAAGGGCCTCCATCTCAGGTGGAGCCAAGCGGCACGGCAGACGGATGCTCCCTCCACACACACCCACACACCCACACACACCCGCACAAACGTAGAATACACATACCATATTATTGCAACCAGCAGCCACGATGAGTGCGAAAGCAGGAGATGACAGGTCTGCCAACATGCAGCCAGTTCATGCTGGGCCCAGCCCAGGGGAGGGCAGTCCAGACGGGGCTCGGCTGAGAGGGAAAGGAGGGGACGTGGAAAGGTTGTGGTTTGTGTGTATGACTTTCTCTCCATAGTCATCTTGGGATGGAGCGCCCAGAAATCTTCTTGAGTAAAGCCTGTTGTAAACACACACACACACACACACAGACACACAGCGCTCATCTGTCCCCCTAGGTGATAGTGAGTTGGAGCAGGACGCTGGGCTGTGAAGATCAGTGACCCTGCCGTGTGTCCTGTCAGACTGGAGGATTTATGGACTGTCTCCTCTGTGTGTTCACACACCACAAATCCTCCAACACACTCCCAGCTGACAACTGCCTCTGTGTGTGTGTAGCAGTAGTAGTATTCTAGATTTCCCCATCTCGAAAAAGCTTCCCTTTAGGCCTGCAATCATCAGACATGCCTCTCCAAAACTAATGACTGAGCCCAGCCCTGGTGCATTGTAACATGTTGTTTGGGCCAAACCTAATGTAGTGCCAGAGTTCCTTCATCTGTAGATGATATCTGCTGCATCAGGAGCTTGCCTAACTAGTCTACTGTCTGCCTACCTACCTACAGGTCAACACGGATAAGACACTGCAGTGAACTGCTTTGACCCCACAGAAAGAGGTCAATAGGTACAAGTTTATGAAGATAATTAAATGCATGAACATCATACTGATTTAATTGCAGTTCGTCTTTAATCGTTTTGCTGGGTTTCCTCAAAAGCTCAAAAAGTTATTGATCTTATATAAATCCTCACTTCACAAAACACTTTCATCAAACGTGTTTTTGTAGGTCTTATTTGAAGAACACAGGTTCAGTTGATAATTTGTTTATTTACCTCTTCCTTGGGGATTTTCTGCCCTGACAGGCTCTCACAGTGAAGGAACATAAACCAAAACAATGATTACAGTTCAACTCTTCAACCCGCCTCAGCCTACTCGTTGAACTGGGTGCATGAGCCAATTGTGCCATGAGGCATAATTATAAGTGATGAGGGGGAAAAAAACTCGATGTGGTTCCTCCAGCGTCTTTGATAAGACAGCTCCTGCGAGTCAAAGTTGAGCTGGGCCTCTTTGTCTGCGTCAATGCTGACACAATCACCTCACGGGGGAAAAGGCCAAGCACAGGGTTGGTTCAGTACCACAAAAGTTCAGTTCAGGTCTTCATAGACCAGGCAGTGAGTACTACCACAGCGCCCTCTGGTGTCAACATAGTATACCACATGACAATCGAATATTACTTTTTCTACACCTGCACATCTAAACCCAAGAGCAATGAAGATCCTATCCAGAGCGGAAAGACAGCATGTGTGTCTTTAGCTGGATCAGGAGTGTAACATGATTCATCCTTTACTGTCAGTACTTAAAATTCCAGCAATTTGGTGACTAAAAGTACTATTTACGAGACGGTAGAATATATAAGTTATATAATACAGTACGTTATATGTGTAGCACTATATACAAAGAATGTTGATAATCCTAAGAATGATCAACTTTTGATTGCACGTGTGATACTTTCAGGTCAACTAAATGGAAATTTGACATTTACATCTCAAAATTGGCACATTTGTTAAACAACATGACATTATGTGATAAATAACTTTTTCCAGAAGGCACTTCACATGTAAATCGCTGTACAACAACACACACACAACAACACACACAAATATTTAGATCACATACAAAACCACAATATACTGTAAACACTTTTCCCTGCAAGTAGGCGTACCAGCTATCATACGGTATAGCTAGGTCCTAATTGTGCTACCAACTACTAGGTTGGCATGGTGTATTGGTTCCCTTGGTTACCGTGGTGTATTGGTCCCCTTGATTGGCATGGTTTATTGGTCCCCTTGGTTACCGTGGTGTATTTGTCCCCTTGGTTACCCTGGTGGATTGGTCCCCTTGGTTACCCTGGTGTACTGGTCCCCTTTGTTACCCTGGTGTATTGGTCCCCTTGGTTACCCTGGTGTATTGGTCCCCTTGGTTACCATGATGTATTGGTCCTGAAGTCTTTGGCTCGTACCACAGAGAGAAGGCTTTTGGTTTACTGTCCTACTTGGTCATCGGATCTGCTGTGCTATTGAATGATTTTGCCACAGACTCATCCAGATTGGTTCACTGGTCCACCTTCTTGTCGGCCTCCTCAAACAAGTGTCCCTGCAGAACAGAGGGCAGCCCAGAGGTGAGTCAGGGCTGGCGATGGGTACGGCTGCCTTGTAGACGGAGGGGGGGGTATTTACCTGCATCTCTAGGATGCGCTGGTAGACGGGGCTGCTCAGCTCATCCAGGGTCTCAGCTCCAGGCTTGTTGAGGGTTTCTGGCAGCAGCAGACTCAGACCGCCAGCAGAGATCCCACTCAGACAGAACACAATGAAGGGCATGGAGCTGTGGACTGCTCTCTAGAACACACACACACACACACACACAATGAATATCAACAGTCTCTAAAAATAAACACACACCACATACCACATACCACATACCATAGAAGGAACAAAAGGTGCCAGGATCCCTCCCACTCTGCAGGACATGGAGCACACTCCCAGACCAGCGTTCCTGGGATTTGAGACACACAGACAAACACCATTGTCTCCAAAATCCACGCCATCAACGCACCGACACAAGCATGCTTCGAAGGCACACTCACCTGATAACCGTGGGGTACAGCTCAGAGGTAAACACATACACAATGTTGAAGGCTGCACTGACCAACAGTTTCCCCAGCAAGGCTAGAGAGGTAGGATTGAGCAGCAATCCTACAGATAAAAGAAAATATTTGATATAACGTAGCGGAATACTTGAACTCAGAGGGCTTAGACCTATAGATAGATATCAGATGTGTGCCTACCTGTATCCTCTGGTATAAATGTGGTACACAGACAAGCAACGCCAGCCAGAACTAAGGCAGCGGCCATGGTTTTACGTCGTCCTGCCCTAAAAACACACACAAACGAGATGGTTCAGCTGTGATGACAATGTACCAAGCTCCAGTGCACTACAGTGGGAACACACAGGTCATGTATGATGCTCCAGACGTTAGACCCTTACCATGGCTTGTTGATGAAGTACATACACATAGGATACGCAGGCAGCTCCACCAGCCCATACATGGCCACAGTGAAGTAGCGATTACCCGAGCCCCCACTGGCGTTTAGGGTCAGCCCGTAGTACACCAGACTACACGCATACCTGAAACGTAAGACAGAAGGACTGTTAAACAACCAATAAAAGAAGAATTATGGAACCAGAATGAGTTTTCATCAGTAGTACTTACCAGACATACATGAGTACCAAAGTCCTCCTGCAGAGGATTGGATGGGTGACTAGGTTCAACACGCTGGGGGCTGAATTGTTGTTGCTATCCATTTTCGCAGCGCCAGGGCAGCGGCGAAGGTAAACCTTGGCAGTGCTTCCGTTCCTAATTGCTATGGAACGTAGGACCTCCTCCGCCCGCTCAGTTTGACCTTGCGAGTACAGCCAGCGAGGAGACTCGGGAAGGTTCCTGTCATGACCGGGGACACCACAATACCAAGATAAACATACCCAAAGAGGAGGGAATGAATCATCCTGTTTGCAAAGCAACCGGGTTATACATCGGTTAAATGTGCCCCAGCATAAGCAGTAATCAGGCTGTGGGGTAAGCAGGCCACAGCCACATGAACCAGAAATATCGATTCTGAAAAAGATATCATTGATAATTAGATTCCTGAGGATCCCTACAGTGACTTACACACACAGGAGGAAGAACAAGACTCCGGGAGCATTGGCCACTGTTGCTAAGGTACGCCATGGTCTGATATAGTAGCCCAGTAATCCAAACAGGGCGATACCCACTGCAAATGTCATGTTACTCAGGGTCCCTAGAACACAAAGAATCCACTGGTAAACATTAAACAACAACCAAAGAAAACTGGAAAACAACATTTGCCAGTATTACTACAGTATGCTGGTATACGGTTTAATTAATTACTATAAACTGTTTAGAATTAATAACGAACATTCAGAACCTTAAGCATCATAACTGTCAATCATACCAGAATCAAGACTAAAGAGGTTTGATACATTTTCCCTCCAATGATCAAACATGCTGGCACACCATCTCTCCAATCTGTTCAATTGTGAGCCTACAAATTATGATTGTACATTTTGGAGCACACAGGTGCACGTGAATCTTTCTATCATATAGCTTACCTGTCATGGCCCAGTAGGACTTGCCTACATACTCCTGAGTGAGGACAAAGCAGACCAGGGCCATGCCCCCGTTCATCAGGCCCACCAGCAGACGGGACAAGGCAAACAGCTCATAGCTGGGAGCAAAGGCTGAGCCAAAGCCAAAGAGCACCTCGAAAAAGAGACCTGAGACAAAGAAGAACAATGATGTGAACAGGACACACAACTGGAACAGCAGCGTTGGTTGTGTGCAGAGGATTAAATCTCTAGGCCTCACCCGTTAGGAAAACAGGTTTCCTCCCGATCCGATCTGAGATGGGCCCGAACAGGACATTTCCAATCAGAACCCCAGCAAAGAACAATGAACCCGCCAGGCTCACCTTGTAGGCCTGCTGCTTGACGAGGAACCACTGAAAGACCAGATTGTGGCAAGATTGTGATGATGTGGGTCTGAGTAGGGTCAATGTAGACTATAGTGTGTGGTCTGCCGAACCATGTTTGAATACTCTAAAAACGTCCTCCCCTCTGAAAGAATCGGTCTAGATGGGTGAAAATATTCACTTCTCTACACCAATCCAGTCAAGGTTATGGAGGAGCAACGCATTTACTAAGTCTAGTCCCTCACTTCAGTGACAATCGAGTCGACGTCCTCTGTAAACGTGATGGGCTGGATGACCTCCGGCTGACTGACGGCTCCTTCTTCAAAGTGGTACTCTGGCACAGCTCCGATTAAAACTATTAGCATGGACTGGCATGCCATATAAACCTGTAAATACACACATCTGGTTAGGTAGAATGCTGAGTCTCATAAGAATAAGTTAACATATGCAACATCAGGTGGCAAAGAACTCAAGCGTGTCATTTTATCTACTTTACTGTTTAACCAGTCTTTGTAAACCACTCAAGGCAAAACAAGTTACAGGCACAGGGTGACACATTGATGACATATTTGCCTAATCTTTCAACATTACATCTCATCTATGCACAAGCTGCATGAAACCTCCGGCTTGGTAGACCACATTCAAATCAGCTAGACTCGATAGCTAGCTTTGCCAGCTCGAATCGCTATCTGATGCCCTTAGTAAAACAAAATATCGTTTAATTAACCACAAACCTGTAGCAATACAAGAACTGCCACCATCTGCTTCTGATACGATCCGAATTCGCCTACAACTCCATATGCCTCCTCTAAATCCATTCCAAGAAGAAACAGCAAAACATCACACCAAACTTCCCCTAGCTTCAGTCGTAGGCTGTACGCTGTAAGGACGTGGACAAGGAATACTTGGTTTGTTACACTAGGTAGGCCGATTTCTCATTTGAACCAATGAAATACTTCGAAAAGGATACACCCGCCCCTACTGGGAACTGGATAAACTAAACCGATGTTACAATGTAAGACATGTTAAAGCAATACATTTGATTGGCTGCAATGACTACGTCTGAGAATATTGGGTGCGCTTGATTTGTTTGCGCCTTCTCTCGAACAGTTAATCAGTGAAATCCAACTCCTGTACCTTTAATCATTTCGTTGTTGGAAGTATTATACCTACCATACCATGAGTTGTATTCCTTTCAAGGTGTTACATTTTCGCAACATAAAAATTATCAAGGCTTACTTGTAATCTACGGTGCAGCTATCTCACTTTCTCGAGACCAGTCGTTGACCAGTTCGACTATTCTGATCCACCACCACTCACCATCCACCTGTCTGACAGATTATCCAGAACTCCACACCCTCGCCGTCTGCTCGGCAGAAGCTTTGTTGCGAAAAGGTCAGTAGAGAATTCGTTGTGTGTAGGCAATAAAGAAAGCACTGGTAGCTACCTAGCAAGTTTGACAACTGCATATCGCACAGCTCTTGTCTTGCCAGCTAAGGGAGGCCATGGAATTTTAATTAGAATAGGGGGGAGGCACCGCCACCAGTTTGATTGGATACTGCGACGCTAGCTTTGTAGGGCTAACCTGATAGCTAACTAGCTATTCGTGAAGATATGGAAACGCTTGGTAGGTAGCCTCTGAACATACGTTACTATAATGTTTCAGCCAGGGTTGGCTAGCGAGTGATGCGTCTGTTACAGTGTAATTTCCCCCCGGGATCAATAAAGTATTAGCCTATTAATTAAGGACCATTCTACTGTACTCTGTAGGCTACTCCAATATTTAAGGCACAATGTACACATCATGGTTTATTTTATTGAAGAGGTCTACAGCTAACTTTTTTTAGGAGCAATGAGGCTACCTGGGTTCTTGCAGCCTGCTTTGTTGTCAGTAAACAATGTCTGTGTTTCAGGTAAGAGATGTAAAAAAATCAGTGTTTCAGGTGAGAGATGTAAAGAATTTCTGTGTTTCAGGTGAGAGATGCAGCAAAACCTATGTTCCAGAGGGACATTGTCCTCCTTCTTCCCGGACAACAGGCAGGCCTGTGGAGGAGCCTCGGTGACCCCGGTGCTCCCGTTCAGGTGCCCACGGTGTGGAGAGCAGGAGAGGTTTCGAAGCCTGGCCTCTCTCCGAGCTCATCTGGAGTACAGCCACTCTTACCATTCCCCTCAAGAACTGAGTCTCCCCCTCCCCGCGCGCAGGGGGCATCCTCCCTCCTACAAGGCCTTGCACGTGCGCTCCCTGAGTGACACCAGAGACGCTAGTGTCACGGTTTCCGAGAGGCGCCGCACTCACAGTGTGGGCACGCAGGCGGATGAAGAGGCCCAAGCTGAGGATGAGGATCAAGAGGAGCACACGAGCAGGATCTCGGAACTTCCATTCATCAAGTCAAGTTCCTCTAGTCCAGATCACTATGTCCACTTCCCCACGCCTCCCCTTGCTTCAGACCCAGTCAGCCAGACACAGGGCATGACCCCAGGGCAGAGCTTCTGTGGTGGGGAGGTGTCGGTGCGCCGGAGGCTGGCCAGCGTGTTGCGGGCTGCAGATAGCTCCATGCAGAGGAGACTGACCCGCGTTAGCACCGAGCTAGCCCAGACGGACACAGAGCTGCTGTGTGAGCGCGCCCACTCCCAGCACCTGGCTCAGGAGAGGCAGGTAGTGTTGGCACGGGAACAGGCGCTGAGCAGACAGGTGGATGTGGCTGTCATGGTGATAGCCACGCTCAGAGAACAGCTCGACGCATCGGAGGACGAGCTGGAGAAGAGGGAGCAGTGAGTGGGATCGATGGGAAATCATGCATGTGCTGGATTTTACAATGGCTAGTTGGATAGACTAGACAAAGACTAGTGTAGAACTTAACAGCCCCTGAATCAACATACTTTAGTGTTTAAAGCAGTCAGGAAAAAAACCACCCTAATGAATGTTTGATCAATAGTATTGGTGGTAGTGTTAGTACTAATATAGAGGGTTTTAATCAAATGTCTGTTCATCCGTGTGTTGTGGTTGTGTTGTTCCTGCAGAGAGGTTCTCACCATCCAGAGGTTCCTGGAGGCCGCAGCACAGCAGGAGCAGTGTGGAAAGGTCCGGATCCAGCACTTCATTGAGAACCTGCTGCAGCGCATTGCTCTGGCTGAGAGACTACTAGAGTACTACCAGAGCTCCACCAGCACCTCACCTAGCAACCACTACATGGTAACAGCACAACATCTTATATCTGTCTAGCAGAGTGGATTGATATACAGGGTGATTTCAGGAATATTAGATGGAGTCTCAAGGAACAGAGATGTTCTGATTGGTTTTCCTCTTTCCAGGAGCACCAGACAGGTGAAAACAGACCTCATAGAATCAGCAAAAGCAGGCAAGTTGGTGACTTGACAATTCAATCATTCTTTAGTTTCTCCGACAAACCACATATCTAGTCATGAAAGTGTCTATTGAAACTACTTTTCTGTTACGGTGTGTTTGAGTGTGATCAAGCATAAAGGTGAGGACATGATATATGTTAATTATTCACAAGGAGGCCGTGTTGCCAGTCAGATTTGTGTCACATTCATTCATTAGTAATGATTCACCAAGTAGAAGGATTTACTCTCTCGTTACATCATTGTTTATTTGATTACTTCTTGGCTATTGCTTTGTCGCTGGTCTAAGTCAACTGTATGAAACCCACTTGTGTTCTGGTTCCAGGCCAGGAGGAGGTCAGCTGTCATCTTCATGTCCCCAGGACGGCAGAATGAACTCCACCCAGCTGGGACGCTCCTTTCCTCAACCTTCAAGAGAAAGACTGGCCCAGTCTTCAGGCCACTGCAGGCCTGGCAACAGCAGAGAGCAGTTCTGGAGGCCTCACCGCAGACAAGCAGGCTACGAGGCCTAGACACCCGGGCCAACACGGCTCATAACCCACACAGACCTGGGCCAAAATGGGTCATAACCCACACAGACCTGGGCCAAAACGGGTCATAACCCACACAGACCTGGGCCAAATAAACATGAGGTGCCAAATACATTTGCGGTACATTTGGTTTCCTCATAAACTTTAATTTGACTTGACAATATAAATCAAGGTTTTGTTTAAATGCATTAATGTGTATTTGCTCAAAGTTCAGAACCGAGGAATGTACAGTTCTAGTTGCCTGACCTCGCCCATACCTGTCAGAGGATGAGGAGTGTATGGATTATAATCAACACAATAGTGGTCTCTTCTGGGTCAAATAAGCTATATTCAATGCACTCGTAAACTTATTACACTCAATTGTAAATCCCACTTCCGCTGTGTAAATGTGGTGGTGATAGCCTCTGTTATTTAGAGCAAAGTGTTTTGGTTCGTGGCATGTTTTTCTTTCCCCTGGGTAGAAATGCAGACTTTGATTCCCAGGTATGTCATCTAAAGTTAGGCATTTTGCACGGTGTGCTTCATCTGGCTGGTCAAAGAGGTGGCTACCAAACAAACAAACTCTTTTATTCTGGCGGGACAAGCGCTCATATGAAAACGGGTCTCTATTTCCCTTGTCCCCTTATATGTGTAGAAGAGTGAAAGGTATTCCTTTCATGATAAAAAAAAATAATGAATGTAGAGACTTTGAAGTAATGCAACTTTATTTCACTGCAAACGTATCATCTGTGTTTACAAGTTAAGAATGTATTCGAAAGGAGTATTAATGTTCATGTATTATCTTTGGTGTTTGTCGTAACTGTTTTGTTGGTATCTGGTTGTTGATATTTTGTACAGAGCTATTTTACTTGTATGTCTCTTGGTGAAAGTATATTTCTGTGGGAATAATGTAACCGATAGTAGCAACTACTGTAGTTGATCATTTTTGGGTAGTGGGATCTTTTCACCCTTCAACTACATACTTTTTTAAAACTTTTTTTTTAAAGTTACAATCTCACCAAAGATGGTGTCACTGAATATCTTTCGTATGTATGCCTTTTCGAGTTCAAGTCTTCATGTGACAGTCGTGTTTCCAATGGATAGTTTAACAATCACTTTAATTAGAGGATGCATGTTGGTGCATAGCTATTGTATATTGAAAATGCATGCTCCTTAAGTAGCATTGTGAAATGATGTATTCTATTAGGTGTACTTTTGTAGCAGGAGAACCAGATGTATTGTCTTGGTAACGGTGAGTTGCACTAATGGACAAAGAGCACTTTGGACCTGATGGTCCTAGTCAGGAGTGTGAATTGGACAATCTGAAAGAAAGTGTATTTGGTGTGTAGACTAACCAGAGAAGTATTAAGAACTACAAGCAAAGGCTACCTTTATTGCTGTATGTTATTAGAGATACAGTTCATGTACTAATGTTATTGCTGCCAAGTTTTGTGTCCTTGATTCCTGTATGTCTATATATAGGTTTATTTGCAAGAATAATCACTAGTTGTGTGCCTTCACTTAAAAAACTGTAGTCTGTATAACACTGTGCTAAATGCAATACTGTGAATAACTAAACTACTTTTGTTCAAACGTGTTGGTCTGTGTGGAATCATGAAGATTAAAGTTCAGACTTATCCCATCTGTCTTCTTTGTTGAGTACAGAAATAAATAATTTATTTAAATACTTGTGGGCTCTCTTTCAAGAGAGCTTCTTGTGGCGTTGTGGTACAGTATCTATGTAGCGTACTATGTTCATAAATGGCCACAAGGTGGCGGTAGTACTGTGTGTTCATTGTTCAAACAAGTTCTACAGAAATTGCTCACCTGCCACTTTGACTTATGTCATTTATACTTCCATGAAGTTGACTTGACCAAAGTGTATGCTCTCGTAAATAATAAGTTATACAGTTCTCTACCAAACCTACAAAGCTCTACCAAGTCAACACTCAACTTTGCATCATCATCGTGATGCCAACATTATCATCGCAGCGTTATATTGTGCAACAAGAGATTGAGTCATTTTTCATAACCATCCACTGACGTCAAAGATAGGATTGAATGTTAATTGTTGATCCCCTATCAATTCAGACTGTTATGAGGGGTTTTTCTTGTCTTGCTTCTTTGAACTGCAATTGTCAAGACCAATCCCAAGATGTCTACGAACAATCCCCTTCCCTTTCTCCCAGTTCCCATAGAAAGGTTAGCAAGTTCAGTGTTCTGAGTATGAATGAGAGGTTTGTCAGTGTGTGAAACAGCTAGAAACTGCCATTGTACATCCAGGAAGGAGGTTCAGAGGCTACAGTGTGAGATGGGAGATCTGTTGTAGAGGACTGATGATAGCAGTTTGGGTCTGAATGAATGAGATGTGAACGATCCTTCCATAATCACCACTCTTCCACTCTCTACACCATAATCATGACCCTGCATCCCAATTCTCCTTTCCCTCCCTATGTCCTGAAGGATACACTCAACTAGGATTTACTGAACTGTTAGGAGAGTCAAAACTATTGGGTATTCTTGAGGTATTTTTTGTCAGCAACATGGAAAAGGAAGTGTCCATATTCATCAGTGTTTAGTAATCCTGGGAGTGTCATGTGTTTGGAAAGGGGGATGTGTTGCTGGTTACTCACCAAACACCAGTGATGCTATTCTCCATATTTATAGACGTGAGAAGACAGAATCGTGTCTTCTTTTGCTTCCGACGCACGAGCACACACGTCGCACCAACGCAGTGGCTTGTTGCCTCTCGCTTTCTAATAATACCCTGGAGGATGACACAACGTATTGGTCAACACTCCTGGGCTGTAAATACAATGGGCCTTAGTGAACAGTGTGTGAGAGAAGGAAGATGTATGTTGACACATTATGGTAATTACAGGGATAACAGCACAAGTGTCAAGTGTTGTGGAATGCTTCGTGGAGGAAGTCAGTGAAATTGGACTAGAGCCTATGTTTGAGACCAATAATGAAAGATTTTTTGCAGCACTACAACATGAATGTGTTTGTTAATAGTCGTTTGAAGAAATGTTTGAGGAAGAACTTGCCAAAGATAATAAATAAACTGAGGGATTGCTAGGCAAATATGATCTTCTGTCACACTAGTATATTTACAAAAGTTGTTCTCCTAACTGTTCATCAATAGGAATCTGTCATTTGGGGTTAGACGATCAAAAAGCCCATGGAACAAATTCAAATATCTCACTGATCGACATGCTAATGTTACAGCTGTGCTCTGTTTTGCTATGAACTGTAGGCTACTCAGCACTAGGGATCCTTGGGGAACCACTAGCATGGACAGTCGTGTTTCCTGTCTATGCCCTGTGGAGTGGGCAGGGAGCCCAGACGGCAACTATGAACTGAGAGATGCAGCAGCTGAAAAACGAATCACACCCCCCAGATTTATCTTATTTACAACAGTGCATTCAATCTGTTCAGTGTCATTGTAATATCTAGGTGTTTACTTTATTGGAGGGGGTCAGGGGGGTGCTGCGAGGGGGCGGGTTTGAGATGGAGGACGGAACTACTTGTTATTCTACTACACAAACAACTGATTATAGTACTATTGCTGCTCTCTAGGAATTCCAAAGAAACTGATAAACATGCTGGTGGCTGGGTTTACTGGACATACAAGGCCTGGGATAAACAACCTCTCACAGTGACTAATCTTGTTTGTTTGTTTAGTTTGGATGGGATGGGATAAAGACCACGATGAAACAAAGGAGAAAACAGGGGGTCTTCTCAGTTCGTCTGTGTACTATTGTGTACTGTCATTATGATTTCACTCTCACATCATGTGACCACCTATTTGAACATATTTCAAATTATGTATGTGAAATAGGCTACTTGGATGGTGGGTCCGTGAATACATTCGTCAGAAGAGGAAATTTGAATATATATTTTTTTAAGAATTATGATACATGCTCGAATGGTCAACTACGACACGTTTTATTGCTGTTCAGAGATTATTTCATAGTTAATGCGCCAGTGTAGCTCAGACGACGCAGTAGGTGACCAAAAGGTCAACAACCTGATTTCGCTTAGAGAGCGGGGGCGTAAAACGCTGAATCTTGGTTATTGTAGTAGAATTGCAATGCAAAGTAGTTCTTTTTTTGAATAAAACGTCAATATACAGTCATAATGTGGCTAAATTGAACTTAAAATATATATATAACGTAAATGTTGACAGTTGTACTAGTATCTGAACATTTTCGATTTAAATACATTATTTGCACATCAGAATCGAACCACATTTCCCATGTTGCTATGGGGTACGTGGTGCGTAAGCTATGTTTTCTTTGCGGACGTGTGTGACAGAAAGCTTCAAATGGGGTGTTGACGATGAGGGATCTATAGTTGTTACATCAAACCTGATTTCTTGATATTCAGTCTTTATGGTGGTTATCGTACCATTTTATATGATATAGGTTAAAGACCAAACATTTTCAATCGGTTAAAGAGGAAGTGCAGAAAGGTTAGCTGGTTAGCTAGCGTTTGCTGACCGCGAGCCCAGAAGTCAGCGTGATTGTATGAGTCACGTTTGCCAACCTTCATGCTTGTAGCATTGGACTGCTGGAATTATACGATCCGTTATGATGCCCAGAGACAACATGACCTGCCTCGTAAAGAAAATTGCCCGACAGGCGCTTGTTACGTTTAGAAATCCGTTTGCTGTGGGGGAGGCGAATAAAGCTTTCCTGGAAAACCAAACTAAACTGAAGACTCTCATGACTGAAGTTAGAGCTGAGGATCTGAAACTCGTTGCAAGAAAAGTTGAGAGCTCCCCGATATCTCCACCACATAGCCCACCGGTCACATACATGCACATATGTGAAACGGACGCCTTTAGCATGGGAGTGTTTCTACTAAAGAGCGGCGCCTCCATACCGCTACACGACCACCCGGGGATGCATGGCATGTTGAAAGTTATTTACGGCAAGGTCAGGATCACCTGCTTCGATAGGGTGGACAAACCTCCAACAGCGACCAGCAGCAGTGACACGCCTTTCAGCCCACCGTTCCAGAAAGGGGCACTGAGGCTTTCTGTGCTGAGGTCGACAGGAGAGTACACCGAGGAGAGCGAACCGTGTATGTTGGGTCCTGACAGGGACAACCTTCACCAAATCGACGCCGTGGATGGACCGACTGCTTTCCTCGACATCCTGGCACCCCCATATGACCCAGACGACGAGAGGGACTGTCATTACTACAAAGTTCTTGACCCAGTGGTGGACACAGAGACCAAAAAGACAGAATCACAAAACCAGAAAGAAGTGTGGCTCATGGAGATATCCCAGCCTGCAGACTTCTGGTGTGGAGGGGAACCCTATCCAGGCCCTGAGGTCTCCATCTGAAGATTAGGTTGCAAGGCCAGGATGATTAGACTAGTTAACAGATTTGTGATCAGTTGATTTTCAGTACTCTTGTCACATAGTTTCTGTAAGTTCTAATGGGTCCTCAATGATGGTAGGCTAATAGTGGGCTGTCACCCATGGTGTGGGAAACGGAGTTGGAGGTGTCTATGAAAAAGCACTTAGTTGGGCCTTTGCTCACAATTGTCTAATACCCTTGTTGATGTGGAAGGGACTGTGAATCAGTCACTGTGTAATGAAAGCAGTGAAACAGTACGGAAGTGTGGTCTGGTTTGCTTATAAAGTATGTGTAATCCGTAGTTAATGGATGATAAATCATGCAGGCCATGGCCATTGAGGCAATAGGGTGGGTTTCTATGATCGTTATCTAACATGAAGGCATTTGGCACAATTCATTATGTGGTCTCAAAAATCATATATTAAAAGTTACACAATGCTTTAATTGTTATTTTTCCTTAAACTAGTCAGGTGTTGCTATTTCAATGTTGGCTGTTTAAGACACAGTGTTTTAACAATAAACAAAACATTTAGCCAAATGTTTTTATGGTATAAGCTCAGAAAACCAGTCAATTTAAAGCTTAATTTACATAGCGTGTATGGAAATAACATCTGTAGTTCAGAACATCATATGGTCAAATAAACAAAGGATTCAGAATAATTTAATTGTTGTTTTATGTTACCAAATTATTTTACATTGAAGTGGCTGTCATGCTAGTCTGTGAATAATATTGCTCAGGATATTTGCATCCAATAATAATATTGTAAAGCACTAATCAATTAGTGTAAGATGAATGTGCTCCTTAGTAAAGGCTATAAAAAGTCAAGAGCAGCAATGAATCATCCACAATCAGTCACAATCATCTCTCCACACCAAGACATCCAGGCCCAAGCTTTGAATCTCTTGAGATCCCCAGTGAGGATCCATGAGCAGGGAGCTGGTTCTTACATGTTTCAACTTTAGGATCCTATAGCTCTATGGAGATCTGTCAAAAAGACTATGGGCTTCCTGACATCGTTACAGGAGGGAATCCCTAAACCCCCTATGGCGGCGGCCCACAATTTGATTTGAACCCTGAGAAAATACAAATCACCAAATGTCTGGTATGCTGAGCACTGAGATATAATAAAAAAAATAAAAAACATTTTAGCAGTTGGTATTCAGTAATGAGTTACTAAGTAAATCCCAAATCAACAAAATCCCTCTGGGTTGCTCCCATAGTTGGGTTGCTGCCCCAGCAAAGACATGGTGGTTGAGAGAGTTCTCACCCGAAATAAATTGTCTTAAGGAATGTAGCTACTTCAGTGCAAATGAGCCTATGAATATCGTTTTTTCACATCCGTGGTGTTAACACATTCCTTCGACAGTCCTCTATTTCGTTAATTGATTCTGAATAGACACTGACTGTCAATATCGCGTCGATTTTATGACGACTTTTTGTCTTTCTGTCTCAGGTGGATTTTAGTGTGCCTTCTTCTCTCATCACTCCTGGCAAACTTTCTTCCACAGTGATCGCACGTGAAGGGTTTTTCCCCTGTGTGCGTGCGGATGTGAGTAGTGAGATGATCGCTCCGGCTGAAGCTGCGCATGCAGATTCGGCACTGGAACGGTTTGTGTCCAGTGTGGATGCGAAGGTGCCTGCTGAGTTCATCCGACCGGGAGAACCTCCGGTCGCAGCTGTCTGCTGGACAGGGGTATGGTCTCTCGTGGACGGGCGTCTTGCTCGGTCGGTTGGGGTACTTCCTCGGTCTCAGTATCGGTCTCAGTGGTAGATTTTGAGCAAAAGCAGAGGCTATGGGGCCCTCCGTTGCTGGTCCAGCAAGGGTAAAATTCCTGATTGTGTTGAGAGGTGTAAGGGGGGGGTGGAACTCGGAGAGAGTCGAGTGAGTATGGTAGTGATTTCCTTTCAGGGAAAGCCTGATGGATATCCCGCTGACAGCCCTGTTGGTAGAATCCACCATAGTCTGGCATAATGGAGAGTAACGCACCGTCAACTGTCGACTTTGGCGCTGCATAGGATGGGGGTTGATAAGCCATGGTGCAGGTGGAGGTTGCCATGAAAGCTGATTGGTCCTGGTACATCTCCGCGCTACAGGAGTAAGATGGTGGAGGCGCGTACATGTGACTGATATCAGGCTGGACGTGCGCCATGGTGCCTCTCAAAGTGGTGCCGGCGTAAATGTTGTCTGCTGTTGGCGAGGCCGGGGACGCAGACCCGGTGGATGGAGTTGTGGTCCTAATATCCGCACTGACAACGTCAATGACGTCCCCCGGATTCCAGTGTACACCTGAACTTCTTGAATCGACGGAGAAACTGCCCGTAAACGATACAGCTTGAGTGCGTAAAGCCGCCGCCCGCGTAAAGTTGTCGTAAGACAGTTCTTCTGTGTCCTCTTCAAATAAACTGTCAACTGTGAAAAAACACAATGCGTTAATGGTCTATACTAAATCGATCAAATTATTGATAAGGTAGACTATTCAACGCATGATTTGAATATTTGTGCACTGTTGATCATGTCGACTTGTGCACGCCGTTCATTAAACCTAATTAAAATGACAGGCTATATCAGATACAAATCGAATTAATTACAATATTAACCCAATAATCTGAGCTATGTGTGTTTTGAAGTTTATGATGCGTATCCTATAGGCTACTGATTAATGGTTCCCATACACTCCCAGCCTGTTGCGCTAAAGCGGATAGTTTATGTCTATGTCTTTCTTACCCCCTTCATTTCTATTAATCTGGTCGTCACATTCCTCTTTGAACCCAGATCCCGGTTCTGGCAATGGTTCGGATATACCCTCTCTCACTGGGTAGATACTCTTGGGAATATCGTCAAAAAATAAACCGATTGATGGAGAAACTTTGTCAACGATTTTTGTTGTCATCTTGAAGCCGATGAGCGTCCGTATTGATAGCCTAGTCCTTTTGTCATCAAATTGTTATGAAATGGAAATACAATACTGTACGCTTGGTAACATCCTCCCCATGAATCGTGTTATCTCAATTTCGACATTCAATTGCCCGTTTTAAGAACATGAAGGGAGTCTCTCCATACCACGTCATTGACCATACAAGGACTTGGTGATTAAAGGGGAACTGCTGTGGCATTTGGATTGGACCTTGTGACTTATAACGGCATGCAAGCACAGTATAGTACTTTAAATTAAAAAGATGAAAAAGTACAGCATCCAAATTACTTTTGACAGTTGTTGTTTTCCCCTTTTGCCTCATGGCATTTATTAAAGTTCGATATCGACAAATTGACAAGCGCAGACCTAGGATCTGCTTATCATTCGGAATTCCGGTCACACCTCACCAAAAATGGATTTATCCGGTGAATTGAACACGTCCTCTCACTACGTATTTGGAACATATCCGGGAAAATGCTTATGCCAAAAATGCCCACGCACTGACCAGATCTGGCCGATTTATATTTGCCCAGCCTGGGTTTTCAATATGTTTGTCTTTTAAACATTTGTTATTTATGGACTATTGCTTCCTTTTGCAAGGTGTTCTTATGAACAGATTTTGGTTGTAGACCCGAGTATTTAACTTTGGTTCAATCAGTGAACAGCTCCAGCTTCATGTGAGCTAGTGAACGAAAAAGTTAATGAATTAGTGAGTTAGTGAAGAAGTGAATAGGCATAAAAGTGTGTGTGTGTATGAGAGAGAGAGAGAGAGAGAGAGAGAGAGAGGAGAGAGAGAGAGAGAGAGAGAGAGAGAGAGAGAGAGAGAGAGAGAGAGAGAGAGAGAGAGTTTGTGTGTTTGTGTGTGTACATTTGTGAAAGAGTAATTGGGCTCATTATCTGCAGTTGTCATTTCTCAACATCAGTAGATAGGGATGAGACAGAACCTGTTTAAACACAGTCAAATGAACTGCTAAGCAGCTAATGAGACCGGACAATTAATGATCTATTTTGTCACTGGAGACAAACATTCCTTCTGATATGCACATAGAATGAGAGCATCTTGGCAGTGTATTGGTGTTTGAAAGGTTAAAAGCCATGCCACAGACCACTGTAATGTTGCAACCGAAAACCTGCTACTATGTTTGGATACAAAACTAATCTCTGGTTCTTAAAGGAACAATTCTCAGATCTCCAACTGTATTCTTTCAACGTCCCTCTCTTTTAACAGGAGAAATCAGAAATCAAAAATCCCTCTCTTTCTTTTCAAAGTCCCTTCTTTCAACGCCCACACTTACAAAAATGTTGATGTATTGTGTAGACCAGTGAGTGCCACCTCCCCCAGGGGCAGATGGGGGTTAGTCCAGGTCGAGCGTCAGTTGGTGAGGCATCCCAGTGGGGCTCCGTAGGGATGGATGCCCTTCTTGCACCCTTCGCCCACGCACCGCCACACCAGCCCCGTCGCAGAGGGAGGGGCGGTTTTGTTCAGTGTACGCCCAGTGTCACCCAGAGGTACCCAGGGGTCCGTAGACCCCACCACGCCGATTAATCATGTGTCATGTGGGTTTTTTGTTAATATGGATCTTTGTCTCTGTCTGGGCGACAGGCACGGTATAAGTAAGCTTTGTTGTGGTTCTGTTTATCTGAAGTAGTTCTTTTTCCTAGTAATTCATAACCATATGGAACTGTTTTATATCTATGTCCTTTGTACAATCTAAAGTCTGCAAAAAAATCCGCTGAGCATTAGAATTGAGATCCTGTTCGTGTTCTGTCAGTGCACAATACGTTTGTGAACGATTGAAAGAATGACATTTTTTATACTTTTTGCTCACCTAACTGTAACCTTCGCTAATAGACCTCTTTTACAACTGAACTGAAATTAAAAGGATAGCTGGACTTCTCGAGTATATTGTGACTGAATAGTTTATTATTTATAATGGAATTATTGTATGGATCATTGTACTTTTGACCATAAACAGAAAATAATGTGCTAAGTAATGTTCAGCAGTCTATTGACCACTCTTACAGAGTAACAATATCTCCTGATATTTTGAGTCAGCAAAAAGGTTAAATATATACATCTTTTATAACTGTTTCCACATGCAAAACTAATATCCTCAAAGAGGTCACTGAATGCATAGGTTGAAACAGTTGGCTCTACACATTGTAACACACTGTTTTCAACATCAATAAAAAAGATTCTGATATGCTTACCTGTAATATAACTGGAAAAATCCAGAAGTCCAGGCTGTATTAAGCAGACAGAGGTATAGAAATGGTACTTTGAGCGTGGCCGTACTCAAAAGTCTGACCGGCCAACTAGACTTGTACTCCTGGTGTGGGTTATGACAATGCTTTCGGTCTCTCTCTCTGAGCAGCCCAAAAAAGAGGAGAGAAACAATAGGATTGTTCCCACTTCACTTTGCTTCCACCCTCGCAGTTAAAATTGTTATGATAATGAAGTGGATTCGTCAGCGCCAGCAGATTGTAACAGAGAGCGAGTCTTTGATCGGAGGAACCGGAGGTGTTGGGGTCACCCAGGGCCCATGCCTGGGGCGGGGCATCCATGACAGCTGTTCTGCTCTGTTAGATGGAGGTGTGAAGATATATGTTGTTATATTTGATAGATGAGAAATGATTGTTAGACTTTAAAAAGCATTGTATTGCACTAATTTCCTTTCTATGAAATACAGTTTGTATGTTGTTTCATGTAACTGAAGGAATACATGTACATGAGATGAGGACAGGAAATCTTTCTTCAATGTCTTAGTTTCTTCTTCTTTTCCCTCCTGAGTCAGTACTGAGGGAAGGAGATCCATGCTCTTACATTGGTTTGAGACAAAACAAGGAGAAAGGGTGTCAGGAATCAATAAATGTCTTTTGAGATTTAACCCAGGCATATATTTAATCCTTAAATGTGTCTGTGTGTGTTTGTGTGTGTGTGTGTATGAATGTGTGTGTGGGCTGTAACACAAGGGGAACAGCCCCCCTCCCTACAGAGTGCGTGGGAGGAAGTTTCCCAGGAGATGGATGACTCTGCTCTGCAAACCTGATGGCTAGCAGTCATGTCATAAATCTGAGATAGACAAGCATAATTGGTTTGTTATTTAATTTTGTTGCTTTGGTTTGTTTTATAATCTTAATCATGTGAAGTTTCCATGTAATCTAACCTTTTTCAGATGAAAAGAGGAGAGGAAGGCCTCTTTAGATTACAGTATTGGGATGCACTTGTTATTTTGTGAAGATCCACATGATGTGGATGATCTGAATATTAGATTGTGGTATTTTACAGACATGGTTTGCTCCTTCTCACAGTGTGTATTGAGTACAGAGCAGTTGATGTTTTGAAACTGATTACAAAAACATGAAATCAGTTAAATTAAAAAGCAGAGGTAAAATCTATTATCCAGGGCTACCATAATTGTACCAGTAACTCAAGGAAATATCAAAAACCGATGATGTGTTTACTGAGCTCCACCTCTGCTGCTCACATTGATCACTCGAGGGGTAAATTACTACTGTGAGACAACATTGCCTGCGGCCTGTCATGACCGAGAAGAAGAAACCTTAATTCATCATGCGATGTGACACACACACAGGCAGCGGACACACACACACACACACACATACACCGATTTAATTTAATTTTTGATCTACATTTCTCCTCTGCTGTTCCGAGCAGTGAGCAAGGCAACGTGGGGCCCTTTACCAAAAGTGCCTTCTGAAAAAGTGCTCACCCTGTTGTTATGTTGTGATTCTTTCTGTTGGAACCCCTTGTGAGCATGGGGAGAACATGTCATCTTCACACAGAAACCTAAGCACCAAACAGTTCCCCAAGCAGGAATCAAACCCAGGGCCTTCTTGCCACACTCTTTCTATATGCTATTGACACCTAGGAACTACAGCTCTTTACTCTGATTCATAATCTGTAGGAGCTATACATAGCCTACAACATGATCAATAGAGGAACAGGGGATGTATTGAGTCAGTTCGATCTCTACGAGATGACACATTGCTCACTACAGTAAAAAATAATAAGACGGACAAGGAGTAATCAAAGAGAACATGACTGAGTCCTGTAAGCGTTTATTATGTTGCCATCTAGAGGATAATAAATACTTAAAATGTACATGCTCCCGTGGTGCTTTGCGATTCGATTTATACAAAGCAGCGGCCAATGAAATTCCTGAGAATCTCTTCCGGTTTTGACCCATTGGCTGTTCTTCTCGATGGGCGAAATTTGAAGTTGAGTTTGAAGTTGGTTCGTGTATAACAGAGCGCCAGTAGGATTGAAGACGGATTAAAATTACTGTTCCACGGAAAGTGTCCAAAAGACGACAAAAGGAGAGGATTTAATCAGGTAGTGAAGCCGTAGACTGAAAATGTGTATTCAAATCACTCTGATGTTAGTAAAAAATATGTAGTGCATTCGTTAGCTACCACACAGTAGCGTAGCAAACGACAAGCTAGCTACTGTAGCTAGGCTAGGCTAGCTAATCTAGATCTAGCGTTAGCTATATTAGCCCGTTAACTAGCTGGCTTTCTACTTTTAGT
Organism: Mallotus villosus; assembly: GCA_903064625.1. Taxonomy (NCBI): domain Eukaryota; kingdom Metazoa; phylum Chordata; class Actinopteri; order Osmeriformes; family Salangidae; genus Mallotus; species Mallotus villosus. Next base: position 1,395,321 of record CAEFZP010003577.1, on the reverse strand, counting down.
TGAGACGGTGTTATAGCAGTTGAACGCAAACAGTAGTGGATTAATCAACAGTTTAGTTTGCCCGTTTCTTGTTTCTGGACTAAGAAATTCGTCTCAGCTAACGTGTTTGCCTTTTTTGCCTTTTTCAGTTGACGCTTCGTATGCAGGGTTGCTGTGTTCTGCAAACATGTCTTCGCACAACTCTTTCAATCAGATCAAAAGAGACGAGAAAGGGAGAAACATTCAAGTCGTTGTGAGATGCAGGTACAAAGCTTGCTGATTTATATTATTGTTATGTTTTGCCATCTCGTATTATAAGAGGAACTGAATCTTAGGGCCACGGATACCGCTATTTGAGTAGTTGGTAGCTCTAACGCTAGTTGGCCTACGTTTATACCTAGCCAAGCAACACTTGCACTCACTTGTGGTATTTTGATTCCATTATAGACCTTTTAATGCGGCTGAACGCAAGACTGCCCATGGCGTCATCGACTGCGATCCAAACAGAAAGGAAATATTAGTGCGAACTGGAGGGGTCAACGACAAAGCAGCACGAAAAACGTATACATTTGACATGGTAAGGGGTTAGTCTAACGGTGCAACCATCTTTAACATTTCCTATGTCTTCCATCTTAAAGGTAATCTTGTATGTTAAACTTTAAGGTTTTTGGACAAGCTGCCAAGCAGATAGAGGTGTACAGGAGTGTTGTGTTCCCCATCTTGGATGAGGTGATCATGGGATACAACTGTACAGTTTTTGCGTAAGTAGCTTGTGGCAAGGAGTGAGGAAGAATAGGCCTACTCATAATCTGAAAAGTAACAATGACAATGACTTTATATGACCACCCTAAACCTCTGTGATTTCCCCTGGCTCTCTAGATATGGACAGACAGGTACTGGAAAGACCTTTACCATGGAAGGAGAAAGATCTCCCAATGAGGAGTTTACCTGGGAAGAGGTATGAATTATGAAGCATCATCAATGTATGTTTTATGATCTGTGTCAGTAGCCATGCACTACAATTTGATTAATTGTACTGATTGTTTGTATATATCCCTACTATGACTTACCAACACAGTGCTACTAGTGTATTTTCCTGATCTCAGACTTAACCTTTTGTAATAATATTTTCACATTCACAATACATGTACAAACCGAGATTAGACGACTTGTCATAGAAAAATATCCCCCAACGTCTGCTCTCAGGACCCTCTGGCTGGAATCATTCCCCGAACTCTGCATCAGATATTTGAGAAGCTCACATCAAACGGGACCGAGTTCTCAGTAAAGGTGTCTCTGCTGGAGATCTACAACGAGGAGCTGTTTGATTTGCTCAGCCCGTCCACAGACGTCAACGAGCGTCTCCAACTGTTCGACGATCCTCGAAACAAAGTATGACCGCCACGAAACAACCCCCCTGACTAGTCTAGCTCCTCTGAACATGAACCCATATTTGAGGGCAAAGCATCGCAAATGAGTGTTCATTCAGGCCGTTGTCTTACTGTGTGCAGGTGACTTGCATGTTGTTGATGATGTTACATTTGTGTTGTTCTGTCTGCCAGCGCGGGGTAATCATCAAGGGCCTGGAGGAGATCACGGTTCACAACAAGAACGAGGTGTACCAGATTCTGGAGCGAGGTTCAGCCAAGAGGAAGACCGCTTCCACACTGATGAATGCATACTCCAGGTAAATCCTTATTGCTAATTACAGTTGGGAGGGAGGTAAGAAACGGGAAGTTGCTGCGCTCAAATCCTGGGTTGAGTTAGTTGGAAATAAACCAATACCAGATTTAAAGATGGAGTCGATCTTGTAGTTTATCTACTTAGCCTTTCAGTGAGTTGTTTGTTTCTGTGTTTCAGCCGCTCTCACTCGGTGTTCTCCGTCACAATCCACATGAAGGAGATCACCATGGACGGAGAGGAGCTGGTCAAGATCGGAAAACTCAACCTTGTACGTTGTACATACGTTGTATACACTGTCAAAACATGTCAAATACATGCACGTTGAATCGTTTAACCCAGTGCTCATAACTGACTCCGTCATTGCTCTAGGTGGACCTGGCAGGCAGTGAAAACATCGGCCGTTCGGGGGCTGTGGACAAGCGCGCCCGTGAGGCGGGCAACATCAACCAGTCCCTGCTGACCCTCGGGAGGGTGATCACGGCGCTGGTGGAAAAGAGGCCCCACGTCCCCTACCGGGAGTCCAAGCTCACCCGCATTCTGCAAGACTCTCTGGGCGGGCGCACCAAGACCTCCATCATCGCCACTGTCTCCCCTGCGTCCATCAACATGGAGGTAGGTGCCTGTGTAAAGTGGGGTTTGCTGTGTGTTTTTTTATATAATATATATATGTGTGTGTGTGTGTGTGTGTGTGTGTGTGTTAAAGATGATAGGAAACCCTGAGTACTCTGGAGTATGCCAACCGGGCCAAGAACATCATGAACAAGCCTGAGGTCAACCAGAAGCTGACCAAGAGGACTCTGATCAAGGTAAAACAGTTGGCACATATTCAATATGTGATCATATGTGCCAGGCCCATATTGTGTCATTACATTTCTTGTGATGTCATCCTTTTCAGGAGTACACTGAAGAGATTGAGCGCTTGAAGAGGGACCTGGCGGCCACGCGAGACAAGAACGGAGTTTACCTCTCAGCTGAGAACTACGAGTACGTAACACTTCCGCACCAGTGGTGACGTCTAGCTGCCTGCACTGGGCACACATCATCTCTTGTTTTTTTGTGACATTGTGTGTAGACATGCATGTAGTTGATGTATGGTGCTGTCCTCTACAGGACCATGAGCAGCCAGATATCTGGGCAGGAGGAGCAGATATCAGAGTACAATGATAGGATATCGACCATGGAGGAAGAACTGAGGAGGGTATGGGATTTTTTTTTAACGGCAATAGTGCTACCTTTCAATTTAAATGTTTTTATTGTACATTGTTTGAACAAAGGTGAGAAAACCAAACTGAATAAAGTTGTAGTAATAATTTATTATAAAAAGATGTCTTCGCATGTATTGTCTCCTGACATATCTCTTCCCTATCCTGTCCCTGCCTGACCCTCCTGCCTCCCGCCCCTCCAGATCACTGAGTTGTTTGTGGACAATAAGAGTAAGCTGGACCAGTGCAGCGATGAGCTAGATGAGAAGAACCAACGCTTGGAAGAGACCCACCAAAACTTGCAGCAGACCCAGGCTAAGCTTAGCCAGGAGGAATTCATCTCCTCAAATCTGGCCTCTACACAAGAGCAGCTGTACTCCACTGCGGGCCAGGTAGGAAGTGCTTGGTAGAGGATTTGGAAACACTTGCTCGACCATTAAAAATTAACAATGGAAAAAAGTGTTTTGTTCAAAACCCGTAGTCAGCGTCAGATCGTGGTTAATACAGTGTCTTAACAACGGAACGAATCGCAGATGTGTCTTGACCTTTCGAACGTTCTTTCCAGCTGCTGTCGACGGTGGACGTCAGCACCAGCGATGTGTCGGGCCTGCACGCCAAGCTGGACAGGAAGAAGCAGGTGGAGCAACACAACAACGACATCCAGATGAGCTTCTCCCAGCGCATGGAGCTCACGTTCAGCCAAATGCAGCGCTCGCTCCAGCACCAGGGCTCCAGGCACCAGGGCATGCTGGACCACTGCACGGGCTCTGTCGGTAAGAGGAGAATATCCATCAGATAATGCATCCTTCCCTGTGGAACCAAATGTCAGCGCTGTTCTGATCGTGTCTTCTCGCCCTCCCCGTCAGAGAGTCTCTTGGCAGTAAACGACAAGACCTTTAAGAGTGCCATGGCAACAGTGGCCTCCTCCCTGGGTGGGGTTAGGGAGCTCGTGGTGGAGGGTGTGGCCAAGGTCCAATCCAAGATGGCGGAACAGGAAAGCGTGTGCTTGCAGAGCAGGGACTCTCTGCAGCTCCTCCTGGTAAGATTGGATTGACACAACACATGCTTTTGTATGTTTCTACCTGTCATGTATGGATTTAGAGTACACACACAAAATATGTATTAAGCCATGTCTGATGTGGTATAGTAATTTGTTGATTGATCTGATGTGAAGCCGATATCTATGACCACAGTGTTACATCTTGTACGTAGTGGTGGTGTGTTAACCAGGGGTCTTCCTGTCCACCAGGAGGAGCACAAGCAAGAGATGGAGGAGGTGCTGGTGGCCCAGGTGCTCCCAGGCCTGTCTGCCATCATGGCCATGAACGACAGTCTGAAGACCAGCATGGAGAGTCACCGCACGCTCGCTACCCAGGTGAGAGACTCACCGTGGGAACAAGGCCGAAGAGTCAAACTCGCAACACCGATGACGCACATCAGACCCCATCTAGGTTGAAACACGCCAGCTGTTGCCCTCCAGGCCTTTTCTAATTGCATGTGTGTCTGGCTCAACAGATGGAGGCGATGAAGAAGGAGATGAGCGTGTTCTTCAGCAGCCACGCTGGAGAGCTGGCCGTGCTGAGGGAGACCACCACCCAGGGCCTGGGCTCGCTGCAGGCTGAACACAACAGCCTGAAGGAACGCATCAGCCAGGCGGACCACAAGCACCAGACGGTAAGTCCTTCCCCGTCTGTGTGACGGCCGTCCGGGGGGAAGGAATCTGCTGTCTTATGTAGCTGTAAAGGAGAAATGTCAACTTTTTTATTTTAACACTTTTCGTCATTTTGCCTTGTGTAGCTAAGGCTGTGGAAAAAGCTGCCTTGTAAGGCTTAACATGTATTTGTCCGGAGCTCATGAGTGGTGCTTGTGGTCATACAGGGCATGTCCCAGGTGATCCACTGTCTGCAGAATCAGCTGAACCTGCTCGCCATGGAAACCACGAGTGACTATGCAGGACTAATGACTGCCACTGATGCCCTGCAAGGCCCAGTCCAAAACCTGCAGAACACACACACAAGGTCAGACAGTCATTTTCACACACACACACACACACACACACTTTAACACACACACAATGCAGCGCCAGTTCTTTAATCATGCCGTATACAAGATCGTCAGAATTTCTTTCACACTCCAGTGTAACATTTGAACACTCGTCTCCCCTGTCTGCAGTCAGTGCAGCGCTGCAGAGAGCCAGGTCTCGGCCCAGCGAGATCTGCTAGCCACCACCACCTCCTCCCTGGTGAGCCAGCTGCAGCAGACGGCGCAGGAGGTGCAGCAGACTCTGGAGGAGAGCTCCGGCTACTGCAGCCACCTCCACAGCTCCCTGGGAGGCCTGGGGGAGAGGAGCCTCCAGTGGTGCTCCAGCACCAGGGAGCAGGCCCAGAGCCAAGCCCAGGAGCAGCTCACCTTGCTGAAGGACAACACGGCCTCCACGCACACCCTGCTGGAGGTGATAACCCTATGGAATTGATTATAAAAACATGTAGTATAAGTAGCGTGACATATTTTCAGCTTGTTTGGTTGGAAAGGCAAGTCAGGGGATGTGTGTTGATCACGCTGTGTGTTGATCATCCTATGTGTTGTCAGAGTGTGGAGACCGGCTGTGAGGCCCACCTCCAGGAGGTTCAGGGGCAGCTGCAGCAGCAGCAGGCTGAGGTGGCTCAGGGTCTGGTGGCCATGAAGCAGCAGACCTCCACGGACCACAGTGCCCTGGAGGACCACCAGAGGGAGCTGCAGGCCCACATGGATGGCGCCCTGGCCCGCGTCCACACCTTCCTAGCAGAGGAGCTCCGACAGGATGTCCCCACCGGTGAGCCCAGCCCCCTCTGGGTGTATTATTTGTAATGGCTGCCCTCTGTCAAATTCTGGACATCTGCTTAACCAAGCTAGGTTTATTGTGAGTACAGTGTGTGTACAGTGTACCTCACCATCAGTCCTTAGAGGAGTGGGGGCAACCCACCCCACAAACTGTTCCAGACGAACTTGCGCGACGTTACCGTCCATCCTGTCTGCTCCAGTCACTGACGGTCGTCTGGTGTCTCCCTCCCCCAGGAACGACTCCCCAGAGGAAGGAGTACAAGTACCCGCGCGTCCTGGCCAAGTCGCTGAGCCGGGCTGAGCTGCTGGAGAGCCTCCGTCAGGAGCAGGAGGCGGTGCAGGCCGCCCTGTTCCAGTGTGACACCGTGGAGGAGGAGGAGCAGCAGGAGCAGCAGCAGGAGCAGGTAGCCCAGACACCCTCATCTGATCCATTCTAGAATCCTCCCAAGTATCATACGTTTTATTCTTGTAGTGGTTTTTCCCCCAACGCTGTGTACAAATGGTGCAATGGTGGCTTCTATGGTCTATTGAGTAGCTCAACCACCACTGAAATGAGGTTTTAAATATGTAGGCTTATATCACAACGGTGATACGTTGGATTTATTAAAATATGTGTTAGAGGATTTGTTATTAGATGTGGGATGCTGGTGTGGCTTTGGTCTTGCCCTCTAATGCCATGCTGTTACAGGACTCGCTCGAGGACCAAGTGAATGGTACCTGCGACAACACCTGCGACAACACCACCGAGTATGTCGACGAGAACCTCATCTGTGATGAGAAGCACAGGGGGCCTTTCTTCAAGGTGAGATGAGCTGTACTGCGCAATGTTTGGCTCCTGGGCCACTAACATGAACATTGCTGGCTGGAGGTGTGTGTATGTGTGTGTGCGCTTCCGGAAGGCTGTATCACAAGTTGAGTTTCAAGATGATGAGACTGGATTCGAATTGTTTTTGTTTTGTTTACCCTCCAGAAAACGAAGGCCCAAAAGAAGGAACTCAGGGCCCTCAGTCGCCTCAAATCGGCAGAAAATGAAACTCCACCACCTCGATCCATGTTACCTCTCAGGAGTCAGAACTAAAACAACTTGAATGTCCTTATTTCATTAACTTTTAATATTTTATTTTTGTATTAGAATTAGCCTTTCAATTTTCTTCACTGTGTATGTTTTTACTTCTTTGCTATTTGTTATCTTTTTTGTGTTAGTCTTTGAATTATTATTGAAAACACGACAAATCTGAACTATAAATGTCTTTTAAATGTATTATTAAACTGAGGTTTTGTATTAAGATGTGGGTTACCGTCATTGTTATATTTGTTGGGAATTGGTTGGCACGTTTCTGGCAACTATCCCTTTAAATCGTAGCCTAGGAATCGGACGGTAAGAAGGAAGACGATACATGGAGCTCTAATGTGTGAAACAGATTTACGAATGGCAATGTCCCTGTTTAGCTAATCTAGGCTGCCCTAAATGTTCATGACCCTGTTATTTTTTACATCTTAACGTCCACTTGGTGTATTTAATTGAATATTTAATTAGTGAAAATGAATTATATTGTGGCATTATTATTGTTACGTTCATATCTCAATGCGACCCAGTCCAGTCTTTTTCCAAAAGATCTACGTCCATGTTTTCCCAAGTTCTGGATATTCACCGCGAACGGTATATGAATCGGGACTATATTTTGACTTAAATGAAGACCCGTAGACAAGGATAATATATAAACAACGAATCCAAGCATTCTGTGGGGGGGGAAATAATGTAGTACATTGTTTTCATTTCGGGCCAACATTTCGAATCCGTGGACTGACAAATAGCGGCTTGTCAGTTTTTCACTTACTCTTCGCCGCACCTCGGATTTGACGCTCGCTTTGCATCACTGGCCTGGCGGTGAATCATCTTTGAGCTACGGGGATGCTGCACCTGTAAACTGGACCATCGCAGTTAGCTAATCTGCACTGTATATTGTGACTTCAGCATGGAGGAAATACTGCGGAAGCTACAGAAAGATGCATCTGGACACAAAAATAAAGCGATTCGTGATGCGTGCGTAGTCGCTTGTGGTAAGTGCGTGTTGAGTAGCCTGTATCCTGTGAGGGTTTGATTTCACCTGTGAGTTATAGTCAGATCAAATAAAAACCGTACCTACAAAATGTTCCTTCTCTAAATATTTTGATGCAATATAATTATCTTTGGAATTCTACAGAAACCCTTCAGGTTCAAAATGGATCTTTCAAAATCCCACCATCACAGCTGAGGTAAGCATGAGTCTCCGTCAGTTGTCAAACCTGCACAACACACATTTTACTCGCCATAGGTACCAAACGATGATTAAATAGTCGTGTATATTCAGTGACCGAAATAGCTGTGATGCGGTGCACAGCTGCAGCTCATCGTGTACATGAAGTAAACGTCCAGTAACACTAATAAGACATGTCAAAGGGAGCTCTCCATTGAAGCATGATGGTTTCTGTGATCTGTATCACGAACCATGGTTACATAATATCTCTAGTGTAACAACAGTGGGTAGCCTACTGCCTTTGAATCACTAGAAGACAGTAGAAAAGAAGAAGACACAAAACTAGGTACAAAGTTCTAGCAGGCTAAATGACTGTCTAAACACATGCAACTGGTTTTGATGAGGTGTCCCTAAGCCCGCATGCAGCATGCCAGCAACACATGCACCCAACACAACACAGAATTCATTCAATTCAAAGTTCTGTTCCTGAAGGGTCAGGTGCCTCTGATTCTTAATCGACCAGTCAGCATAGTGACTCACTGTGTGTGTACGTGTGTGTGTGTGCTGCAGGGAGCGATGCCTTCTGCCTCTTCAGATGGCTCTGGAGGCCAAAAGCACCAAGCTGGCCCAGACTGCCCTCTCTGGGATGCAGGTACAACTCTGACCACTAGAGATCCTGGTGCTACTACAATATAGGCATGGTGCTTAGAAATGCATGCAGGTGTCTGTATAAATACATCCGCCTCCCCCTTCTCTCTCTCTCTCTCTCTCTCTCTCCCTCCTTCCTGTAGAAGATCCTGTGTGACGACCGTTTTGTGGGGGTGGGGGTGGAGGTGCGTGAGCGTCAGATGCTGAGTCAGATGTTGGAGGCGGTCAGAGTGACCCCCTCCCTCCACGAAGACCTTCAGGTGGAGGTGATGAAGGTGAGATGAAGCCAGGGTGCTTTGGAACAGCGCTAGTATGATCATAGACCTGCCTCTGATAAGACCATCAATCTCTCACAGACTTTGAGCGATTGCTATTCAGCCCAGCAGTTCAATGTCAGGTCGATGTGGGAGGTTGGCGGGTTTGAATCCCAAATGTGACCCGAGTCTGTGTGTGTGTGTCCTCCCGGCAGGTCCTGTTATGCATCACCTACTCCTCCACCTTTGAAATCAACGGTGACTCCATCCTCAGGATAGCTGACGTAAGTGTGTGTGTGTCTGTGTGTGTCACCTGGTCAAGGCTTGATATTATATAGCACTAAACACTGTCTCAGTACAGTTCTATACCCTGCCCACAGCTAGCTACTGGACAAGCCATAATGAGATGCATCTATCTGGAGTCTGCAGCCCTCGCGTGTGTGTGTGTGTGTGTGTGCGCACACATGAGTGAGTGTTCTCTTGCTGCCCAGGATGTCATGAGATCAGTCATGAGTCGAATACATTATTCATGTGTGTAGAATGATCAATCCTCTCCCCGGCCTGTATGTCTTTGGCATGTCGCGTGAGGAAAATGTGGTCCACTTGCCTCTCATCTATTCATCTCTTGAAACGCATAGGGCTGAACTGTTTAAATCTGCACAGGCAATGCACAGGTTGAACTTACAGTCTTTCACTCTTCTGACAGTCTGCACTCTATCAGATTTGCTGTGGAGGTGTGTGTGTGTGGGTGTGTGTACCTGTTGTTATTCAGCCCACTAAGGCCAGGCTACTGGTTGTCCATTAACAGCTCATAAAACCTTTTCATGACGTGTTAATGGATCTGCTCCCCTCAGGACCCTCCATCTGCTGTTACTGTGTGTCTGGTTCTGTGTGTATTTGTGTGTGTTTACAGTAGGTGTATGTCATGTTGTGTGTGTGTGTGCGTGTGTTTCTGCTTCCATCTGTCTGTGTGGGCAGTTTGCAAAACGTCGTAACTCCAGGAGTCTCACGGTAACAATCCACAAGCCCTCATCAATAACGAGTCTAGGCACTATAGACTTGTAATGCATGTTTCATCGACCTGACGGGGAAGACCAGGGCCTAAAATCAAGCTATCCCCATAACTACGTTTATAGCACCTCCTTTTTGTCAGTCAGTTTCTTCTTTCATTCTGGAGTGCTTTGGAGACAGAGTTGTAGAAGCCGTTTGCGATGTAGGCCTTTGCTCTAAGCCATGCTGTTGTTTTGACAGAATCAGACTGTCACTGGTCTAATTTAGGCCCATGACAGATAGGGGTTGATGCGCATGGTTCTTTGCTGACGTGTCTCACCCCCCCCTCCCACCCTTCTCTCTGACCCCCCTCCACCCCCCTCCGTGGTGACTCAGGGCAGGATAGAGAGCTGACGCACAATTCCCCGGAACCTTCCAGAGAAGAGCCCTGTGTCTGACTACTGTTACCTTAGAGCCAGGAAAGGGGAAAACACTCACCCCCCCCCCACCCCGCCCCTGTCTGATCACCACGGCAACATCTGACGCCATGGAAACCTCTCTCTCCAGGAGGGAGTGGCTTTGTCAGACATGGGTCCATTTCTACTTCAAATCATGTTTTCATCCGGCGCTTGTGTGTCTTTGTGGACATGTGTGTGTGTCCCAGGTGTGTATCGAGACCTACATGTCCAGCTGTCACCAGCGTAGCATCAACACAGCGGTGAGAGCCACCCTCAGCCAGATCCTGGGAGACCTCACCCTGCAGCTCCGACACAGACAGGAGGTCGGTGACCCCTGACCCCTCACACACTCACTGATCACAGGCTCTCGGTTAGAGGTGTTATTTCTGTGCATTAACGCTCCTCCGTCTGCAGGGAGTGGATGGCGAGGAGATCTCGGTGCCCCCTCTTCAGCGCAGAGGTACTTTACCGCTCTGTTGAATCCATGCTTCAGCTGCGAGTTCACAACCCTGTACATGCCAATGAAGGACACTATTGCTTTGTGTTTATGGACTTGAAAAGCAGTGTGTGTCTTTGTGTTCTCCAGATGTGTCTCCTACCACCCAGTCTCTGTGTGAGGACGTGGTCACTGTGATGACGGTCTTCTGTGAGAAGGTAGAGGGCGTTGACAGGTACGGTTTGTGAGAAAAATGATTGTGTTTGTTGTGCGTTTTACATTCCTGCACAATGGCTCGCCTACCGAGGCAGCAGGAATGACCAATAAAGTTGTATTGTGTCATTTGATCGTTTCCCAGTGAGAACCAACTGCTGCAGCTTCTCTACCTGGAGTGTATCCTCTCTATGGTCTCCAGCTGTCCATCCACGATGCATCTGTACAGGGGCTTCACCGACCTCGTCTGGTAAGGCCCCAGTGATGTCACATCCTGTATCCTCTGTCCTCAGGTCACTGTCTAGGTGGTTAGCTAGTTTGTGTTTGATCTATTTGCTTTCCCAGGAAGCAGCTATGTCCATCCCTGGTGGTGCTGCTGGGAAATCCAGTCAATGACAAAACGATAACGTCCGCCCACACTGGAGGGGGAGGTGCAGGAGGAGTGGCAGGGGGGTACAGCTCCGGGGGCTACAGCTCCGGGGGTCTTGGGGAGGTGGAACTCTCCCAGGGTGGGGTGTCTGACCAGGGCCGCGGGTCAGGCTGCTCCTCCAGCGCCCCCGCCAGGATCGCCCCGGTGGTGCGCACCATCTGCTACATTGCAGCCGAGCTGGTTCGGTTGGTGGGCTGTGTGGAGTCCATGAAGCCTGTGCTGCAGTCGGTGTACCACCGCATCCTGCTCTACCCCCCGCCCCAGCATCGCGTGGAGGCCATACGCATCATGAAGGAGGTCAGGGTCGCACATGGACACACACACATTTCTAATATATCTCCTCTGTTGATCAACATTGCGTTTCACTGCTTCTTGTTGATTTGAAAATGACCCACCTGTGTGTGTGTGTGTGTGTGTGTAGATCCTAGGCAGTCCCCAGCGCCTGTTTGACCTGGCAGGTCCCTATGTCACCGAGCCAGAGACCAGGAAGCGCTCCTTCTCCAAGAGGAAGTCCCACCTGGACCTGCTCAAACTGTGAGCCGAACTGCCAGAGAACCCAGACTGATGCACCAGACATCCATACTTACGTACAGTGTTGTGTATGTCTGTGTTTATCGTCTGTCATCCCGTGTTATCCTCAGGGTAATGGATGGCATGACGGAGGCGTGTATGAAGGGGGGCATCGAGGCGTGCTACTCGTCCGTGTCCTGTGCATGCGCCCTGCTCGGAGCTCTGGACGAGCTGTCTCATGGGCGGGGCCTGCAGTCCGAACAGGCTCGCCTGCTGCTGCGCCGATTGGACGACCTAAAGGAGGGGGCGGAGTCGACGCGGGAGTCTATGGAGATCAACGAGGCCGACTTCCAGTGGCAGCGGCGCGTCCTGTCCTCTGAGAACGCTCCGTGGGAGGCCACCGCCCCCGAACGCAGCCCCGACATCAGCATCAGCGTTACCACGGAGACGGGCCAGACTACTCTGGAGGGGGAGTTGGGTCAGACCACTCCGGAGGAGTGCGGGGAGGAGCCACGTCTGCCCTCGCCCTCTTCCTGTGGTCAGGAGACCGACCCCGACCTGCCGGCCTGTACCAGAGAGCCGGGGGCGGAGCCAGGGGTGGGGGCACCGCCAGACGTGGTCCAGCGAAGCCACGCCCTTGTCTACCCCGACATCACCAACTTCCTGTCGGTGGAGTCGAGGGCGCGGTCACACGGCTCGCGCTACAGCGAGAGCAACTTCAGCGTGGACGAGCAGGAGCTGTCACGGACCGAGTTCGACTCGTGCGACCAGTACTCCATGGCGGCGGAGAAGGATTCCGGAAGGTCCGACGTGTCGGACATGGGCTCGGACAACTGCTCTCTGGCGGACGAGGAACAGACACCGCGGGACTGTCCCGGCCACCGCTCCCTCCGCACCGCTGCCCTGTCCCTCAAGGTAAGAAGCGGCTCTCTCCTCGGACCCCTTAAACCAGTCCAACCCCTCTCAAACCCCAGATACTCTTCTATCATGAGATTGTTCTGATTGCAAGACAGCTCAACAGTAAAATGACAACCTGTTGTAGCTGTTGTTTTCAGACACGCAGTAAAGGTTTCGACCTTGTGATAGACGTCTACAGCAGACTTATCTCTGTTTTCCTCTACTCTAGCTGCTGAGAAACCAGGAAGCGGACCAGCAGAGTTCTCGTCTGTTCGTCCAATCCCTGGTGGCCCTGCTGCCACGCCTGCTTGGCATGGGCAGCACCACCGACGTGGACACTTCCCTCCAGAACTTCTCCTCCACCTTCTGCTCTGGTTTGCAGGCTGGTGAGACATCCTCTGTTAACTGTACAGTCACTCCTGCCTTAAGGGTGTGGCCCAGTAGTCTATATTAAACAAACCCAGTGTGTTTACTTAAGGTAGATACGGTCAACACTGCAGGACTGGGAGAACAATGGTGTTGGTGTGCTTTCGTTTCACACGGCCCACAGGATCTCTCGTCTTATCCTGCTCGGTAGCAATGTTGTCTACATCTATCACGACACAGATCTTTTTTTAAATTGGATTCCTTTAGCTGACAATGTGGCCATCTCACACTAAAGTGACCAAAATGGAGCCGGTGTAGTTTTAGTGTGTCTCGGACAGAAGCCATCTGAACTCATGATTGACGTGTACTGCTGAGTGGTGGTGTTTTCAGACGAGGCTCCATGGTGTCTTCTCTGCTCCTCACCTCCCTCCAGGGGGCATCCACTCTCCAGGCCTGGAGGGCGGGGAGAGCCTGAGCTGCCAGGCCCTGATGAACGCCGACGGCCTCTACCTGGTCTCCTACTACGCCCTGCTGCTCAACCTGAAGCTCTGCTGCTGCGACTACTACCGCAGGAGAACCATGCCCGCCCTGGTCAGCCTGGTGAGCGGGGCGGGGGAGGGGGGGGTGCTGGGAGGGGGGTGGACGAGGAGGGTGGAGGGCTGGAGGTAAAGAGGGGGGGGGTGGGGGGGGGTTGATTACTTTTGGGCCATGCAGACTCCATTCTGCGGAGAGCACTGGAAGACCTGGGTCTTTTCCGGCTCCCGGTGTGAGCCCCTGCCTCCTGCCTTCTGCCTCCCTGCAGAAGGACTTTGTGCGTCTGATCCAGAGCAGTGGGGTCCTGGTGGTCCTGTCCCAGGCCTGGATAGAGGAGCTCTACAACCAGGTACTGGACCGGAACCTCCTGGGGGAGGCTGGCTACTGGGGCGCTCCAGAGGACCACAGCCTGCCCCTCATCACCATGCTCACAGGTACACACACACACACACCTGTCTCTGATTGTTCTACGGGTGAAGGTCAATTGTATATCATTTCATGGAATACTTGTCGATATTCCAATGTATTTGTGTTTGCTCAGACATCGATGGGCTGGGCAGCAGTGCCATTGGAGGGCAGCTGATCCGGAAGGCGTCCTCCCAGTCTCCCTTCAGCTGTGACAGGGCGGGCAGCGACTCCATCATGGCAGGTACAGGCTTGACTGGTGGGGAAGCAACATGGGTTCTGTTCCATTCTATAAAGAGAACAAAGGATCCTGTTCTCTGTGTGGTATCAGGCGAGGGAGGGAATGATGGATGGATGAGGGACTGGGTGAGGGACGGCATGGGGATGCCGTCAACAGCTCTGCTTTAAGAGAGGGGAGGGGGAGGGAGCATCAGTCCCAGCAGCACCTGCTCCCTCTCTCTCTCTCTCTCTCTCTCTCTCTCTCTCTCTCTCTCTCTCTCTCTCTCTCTCTCTCTCTGTATCTCTCTCTCTCTCTCTTTTTACTACCATCACTGAGAGCAAAGCCACCCTGCTCGGTTACCCAGGCAACCATCCCCTCATCTGTCAGGGAGCCATAGCGACAGCCAGGCTGCTAGGGAGGGATGGACCAAGCAGGAACCGAGGCATGCGGCTCGTATTACCGATAATCATTTTGTTAAATAATTAGGGCTACCCAGACCGACAGCAGGGAGGACCCTGATGTAATAATGAGGAGACCCTGTGTGCTGATATTAGGAGTGGCTGGGAGCAAACAGAGGATACATGTTGGCTTGCGTTCTGTTCTAAACCTCTGGGCTCTGACTGTCTGTGTAAACACCACCCCATACAGCCCTTATAGACCTGTTCTGGCCAAGTCCTGCACTGTACACTCACTCTCTGCTGTCTGGCAGTGGAAGGGCATTGCAGCTCACCATTTGTGCGCTGGTGTTAGAATCAGGCAGGGTGTTATTGTGTATAGACTGTCATGTAAATATATTGAGGGTGTTGAGAGCATTCCATACATACTGTGGTGAAAATCCTTACCCTGAATGTCTGTCTGTCCCCTGTGTATATGTACGTGTGTGTGTGTGTGTCCATTCCAGGGAAGGTGTTTGCCCGCTACATCCTGACGGGCGTGTGGAAGAACCTGATGGACACTCTGTCCACGCCACTGACGGGGCGCATGGCGGGCAGCACCAAGGGGCTGGCCTTCATCCTGGGAGCGGAGGGCGTGAAGGAACAGAGCCAGCGGGAGAGAGACACCATCTGCCTCAGCCTGGACGGCCTGCGCAAGGCCGCCGCTCTGAGCTGCGCTCTGGGTAAGAGTCGGACCCGGCACAGCCCAACACGGCCCAGCACAGCCCTGACGGCGACTGTGTGAGCTTTGGTCCGGGTCCAGGTGTTCACGTCACCAGTCGTTTAGCGAACACAGCTGTGCCTCTCTTCTCGACACGGCTGATCTCGTGTACTCCTTTATCGTCAAACGTATTCGTGAGTGAAAACGACATGTTGTGTGTGTGTGTGTGTGTGTGTGTGTGTTCCTCAGGTGTGGCTGCCAACTGTGCCTCGGCTCTGGCCCAGATGGCCGCAGCGTCCTGTGTGCAGGAGGAGAGGGAGGAGAGGGAGGGGGGCGAGTCAGGAGATGCCATCACACAAGGTACCAATAGTGAACACCCTCCCTCCCTCCATACCTCCCTCTCTCTCGTTTTCTTTCTCTCTCACACACAGCTCATATATGTTATATATGTTGTGTTATGTCAGGTTGCCTTACGTTGTCTTGTCCCAAAAAGTCAGTGCCCAGTCTGACCTTGTGTTGTTTTGTGCACCTGACAATAAAAACGTGAAACGTGTGTGTGTGTGTTCCCAGTCAAGCAGCGCCTGGAGCAGATGAGCCGCCCTCCGGGTGTACGCCTGCACACGGCTCATGTTCTCTGCATGGACGCCATCCTCAACGTGGGCCTGGAGATGGGGAGCCACAACCAGGACTGCTGGCCTCACATCTTCAGGTACACCCTCAGAGGGCGAGGCGGGGCAGGGCGGGGCACGGCGGGGCAGGGCGGGGCGGGGCAGGGCAGGGAAGCATTAGTGAACATTTATGAATTCCTCTTCTCTCTTGTATTCATCTCTTTCCCTCTCTCTCTCTGTCTCAGGGTGAGCGAGTATGTCAGCTCCCTCGAACACACCCACTTCAGTGACGGCTCCTCCCAGCCCACCATGACCATCACCCAGGCCCAGCAGGCCGTAGACCTGGGGCTGGAGTTGAGTGGCGAGTCCTGTGGGGAGGCGACAGAGCTGGGCCTGAGCCAGCCCGTCATCCAGCCCCTCTCCATCCAGGAGCTGTTGAGAGAGAGCAGCAGGGGGAAAGGTCTGGACGCGCGCAGCGGGAGCCTGATGACCGGCACCAGCGCTGCCAAGGCTGTCTGCTCCCTGTCCACTCAGGCTGACCGGTACGTCACTAAGGAGTGCACACTTTGTAGGACACTAAGGAGTGCACACTTTGTAGGACACTAAGGAGTGCACACTTTGTAGGACACTAAGGAGTGCACACTTTGTAGGACAGTAAGGAGTGCACACTTTGTAGGACACTAAGGAGTGCACACTTTGTAGGACACTAAGGAGTGCACACTTTGTAGGACACTAAGGAGTGCACACTTTGTAGGACACTAAGGAGTGCACACTTTGTAGGACAGTAAGGAGTGTACACTTTGTAGGACACTAAAGGAGTTTCTCCCACTTTGTGGTGCACTAGATTGCAGATGACACTATGTGAGTGTTGACTTTTATAACGTCGACGTCATGTTTCATTGGCAATATGAATCCTCTGACTTTGTGATAAGGTTGTAGTGTAGTGTTATGGATTTGTGTGTTGAGTATGTTGCCACCAGGGGGCGTTATATTACTGTACAATTTGCTTTAACCAGATGTACGTCATGCATGTGTCGTACCAATACCAGTACCGAATCATGTCACTGTAATAATTGAATTCTGTCTTTTTAATATTTTCTTACAATGATACGTGGCGTTTGTTAGTGAAAAGCTATTCTTTACTCAAATACAATCTACACAATTCAAAATATATAGTTTTTCTGGGAGTTTTTCCTTGTCTTCCTTGAGGGTTTAGGTTGGTTGAGGGGCAGCTCTATGGGCGTATGTGAAGCCCTCTGTGACATGCTTGCGTGTAAAAAGGATTGGATTTAATAACTAAAGCATTCGCACCATATCTCCTATAATGCAGAGAAGTAGGAGGGGGAAGTTACTGAAGTGATGGCATGTCTCTGAGTGGTCGGACATCGACGGGCTGAGATGGTTGAAAGGCAGCCGTGGCTCTTCTTGACCATTCCAGATCAAGAATCAGTCACATGTTTGTCCTAGTGATGAGGCTTTGGCCAGATATTCCGAAACAGCAGCACAGTCCATTCTGACTAAGCCCTGCCCTGGCCTGGCCTTCGCTGGCCTGCTGGGCTTACATAACCTCTGGGCTGCTTTTAGAAGAAAGAATAAAACCTCTTTTATAGGACAGATGTTCTGGAGGCTAAATGTAGGACCACCAAAGCACTAATGCATTACTGGATGCAGCTGTGTAATTAGCTAGTGATGAACTCAGCATTTCTAGTTTTTCCCCCCATTTTTATTGATGGGTAGAGTCAGATTAGAAGCGGATCAAAACTTTTCTGTAATTCTTCAAAAAGTAGTCCCATCCCCCAAAGTTCATACCATTTGGCTCATAGACTTACAAGTAGATGATGTTGTGTCCTAATGAGTGTGTGTGTGTGTGTGCAGGCTGTTTGAGGAAGCTGCCACCAAGCTGAACCTGGTGGCCCTGGTGGGCTTCCTCCACCAGCTGAGGAGAGCGTCCCAGTCGCAGCTCTTCTACATGGTCACAGAGACGGGAGACTACTCCCTGGCCATGCCAGGTACCACAACCATGTTCTGCATTCAACAGCAGAAACGTGACGACACTTCCTGTAATGCTGTCAGTGGTTTTCAGTTCATCTGTCTGTGTGTGTCCGACTGGCTGACTGTGTTCCTGCCTGCCTTGCTGCAGGCGAGGCCAGGTCCACCCTGGACAGACAGAGTGCCCTGCACCTGTTCCGCCTGGGGGAGGCCATGCTGCGCATCGTCAGGAACAAGAGCAGACCTCTCCTGCACATGATGAGGGCCTGGAGCGTGGTGGCGCCACACCTGGTGGAGGTAGGGAACTGCGGTTCTCTTAAAGTCTCCACCTCGATATCTCACAAACACACACACACAGGGAACTCGTTGTCCTTGAAACACGATCGTGACGGAGTGATAACATCTTCTTCCTCTCCCATCTGTCCGGTCGCCCCAGGCCGCGTGCCACAAGGAACGTCACGTTTCCCAGAAGGCCGTGTCCTTCATTCACGACGTCCTGACCGAGGTCCTGACCAGCTGGGCGGAGCTTCCGCACTTTCACTTCAACGAGGCGCTGTTCCGCCCCTTCGAGCACATCATGCAGCTGGAGCTGTGTGACGAGGACGTGCAGGACCAGGTCAGCGACACACACACTCGTGGTCGGAACACACACACACGTGTACACACAGAAACACACATAGACACACACCAACATGGATATATTTGTGTGTGTTTGTGTTGCCCAGGTGGTGACGTCCATCGGGGAGGTGGTGGAGATGTGTTCCCCTCTCATCCTGTCTGGGTGGAGGCCGCTCTTCAGCGCGCTCAGAACCGTCCATGGCAACAAGACTGACACCAAAGACTATCTGATAGGAGAATACTCCATGGGTTGGTATAAAGTAATACTCTGTGAATGTATGACAGTATGACAGCGAGAGAGCACTGAGGTCGAGACAGCTCTGAGGATGACATATCCCCCTGGCCGTTTCAGGATGTGACCCTCTACTCTGTGTGTGTTTGTGTGTGTGTGTGTGTGTGTGTGTGTAAACCAGGGAAGTCCCAGGCGCCAGTGTTTGATGTGTTTGAAGCCTTCATCAACACAGACAACATCCAGGTGTTTGCCAATGCAGCCACCGACTACATCATGTGCCTTATGAAGTTTGTCAAAGGCTTAGGTGAGTCAGGTACTGAAATTAATTTTTCCATAGTCCATATTTTGTGTTTGTGTGGTGTGTGCGTGTGTATAAGACTGTGTCTGTTCTCCCAGGAGAAGTGGATTATAAGGAGATAGGAGACTGCATCAATGCCTCCACACACAGCTCCACCGACCTGTGCCTGCCTGCACTGGACTACCTAAGGAAGTGTTCGCAGGTGGGAACCATTGTCCTCGAGTCCATCACATCAGTTTCTTACGGGTGCCACACTAAAACGACTCCCTATTTTCTGACTGAATTCAAATAGATCAGATACCTGTAAATATAAGAATGACCATTGCAAGTACACATACCTTGATGTGGCTTTAAGTGAACGGGACGCTTTGATTCATAGCTGCTGGCCAACATCTACAAAATGCCTTGCAAGCCTGTGTTCCTGGGAGCACGTCTGGCCAGCCTCCCACTGAGAGTGCAGGAGAGGTCGGTGAACAGTGAGGACGGCATGGACTGTGTCCTGGCTGAGTTTGACGACGACACAGGTGACTGTCTGAGGTTCCCCTCTTGGTTTCTCCCCTCCTCTCCTCTCCTCTCCTACCTAACCCGCTGTCCTCCCTCCCTGCCTCCCCAGGTCTGATGCAGGTGTGGATCCTGCTGCTGGAGCAGCTGACCGCAGCTGTGTCCACGTGCCCCCGCCAGCACCAGCCCCCCACCCTGGACCTGCTCTTCACCCTCCTGCGAGAGCTCACACACACACCAGGTCAGACAGACAGACAGACAGACAGACAGACAGACAGACAGACAGGGAGACAGACAGGGAGACAGACAGGGAGACAGGGAGACAGACAGGGAGACGGAGACGCACACTGTCGATACTATCCTGAGAAACCAGCTGGTCATTTAACATCCGACTGTGACCACGTCTTTCCCTTCCTCCCCAGGGCCCGGTTTTGCCATCTTCTCCGTCATCCAGCTGCTCCTCCCAGTAATGGCACTGTGGCTCCAACGTAGCCATGGCGACCACTCCTACTGGGACGTGGCGGCGGCTAACTTCAAGCACGCCATCGGCCTGTGCTGCGAGCTGGTGGTGGAGCATGTCAACAGCTTCATCCACGCAGGTACAGCGTCCACCACAACGTCACACCTTACTGGATAGGATGTGCTCCGCGCCATCCCTCATCACTTAGAATGTGTGCCTACCACCACTCTAGATATTGGCTATGAGAACCTGATCAACCTGATGCTGAAGGATCTGTTCAAGCTGCTGGTCTCCTGCGTCGCTGAGCCAGCTGAAGCCATCTCCAGAGTAGGCTGCTCCTGCATCAGGTGAAACAACACACACACACATGCATGCATCCAGTCTACTAGCTGTTGTCTGAGTGACCCTTTGAGACTGATTCCATGTGACTGACTGTGTGTGTGTGTGTGTGTGTGTGTCAGGTATGTGCTGGTTACTGTCGGGCCTGTCTTCACTGAGGAGATGTGGAGGCTGGCATGCTGTGCTCTTCAAGACGCCTTCTCTGCCACCTTGGAGCCTGTCAAGGTCAATATAAGCAGACACACACACACACACACTGTGCCACCCTACGTTTCTGAGGTCAGATGGGTCCGTTGATGTCGCTTTGTAACGTAGTAATCCAGGCTTGTTTAGACCTACGGTACGGGAGAAACCTGATGTGTAAACCCTGCTCTGCTGGCTACTCTAATACTGTCACCAGATGATCCATTAAGCTTCAGCACAGACATACGTAACAATAATAACCTTTGATTTAAACACAGCTAAAGTATGGACGTGTGTGTACGTATAAAAGGTGCCTTTGTGGCACGCTGTAGCCATATGCTTGGCCCTGGCCAGCGGCGGTCCTTATGCCGCGGTTATGTGACGTCTGTGAGCGCTTGTGGCTCCGCATGTGGTGCGGCCCTCTGGCACAGTTGTGCTTTAATATCTCACAGATATAATCTTCTTTACAGCTTAGGCTGTGCTAGCCTTTTTTTTTCTCTATTTTTTTTTACAAAGCTGAGAGAGAGGGGGGGGTCTGAAGTGCTGAGTTCAACAGGGGAACATGCATATGTTCATCGACATGGAGGGGAGCTTTACATGCTCGCGACGCAGCGTTTGACCTAACGGGGGATTACCAAACCTCTGGAGTGAAGGACAATGCAGCGTGTGTTATCTGTGTTGACTACCGGGGCTATTGTTGATGTGGAGTTTTAATCTTCGCACACGCTCGATGTTCCTCAGTCATATTAACGTCTGATCTCAGCGGCGGGGGGGGTTATGTAATAGTTGTTATTGGATAGTCATCTTGCAGTTCAAGTGCGCGTTACGTACTGAGAATTTCTCAGTGATCCTTTTAGAGATGAGGTCAGACTCATCCACTTATAGAAACTACTTTCACTGTCCCGTTGAAAAAGTGTGTTCCGTGTGTGTGTGTGTGTGTGTGTGTGTGTGTGTGTGAATCCTTGCAGAACCTGCTCGCATGCTTCCGTAGTGGTTCAGACAGTTTCTCTGGGGACGCCTGTGAGGTGAAGTTGGCAGCTCCTTCCCACTCCCCTGCTGCTGAGGCAGAGTACTGGAGGATCAGAGCCATGGCCCAGCAGGTCTTTACCGTACACTGCACACTGCACACTGCTGCTGAACACTGCACACTGCACACTGCTGCTGAACACTACACACTGCTGCTGAACACTGCATACTACTGTACTCCTGCCTCTAAGTTACCAGAGGAGCAGAACTATGACCCAGTGTTGTTCGCTCCTGTCCAAGGTCTTCATGCTCGACACTCAGTGCTCCCCCAAGACCCCCAACAACAAGGAGGGCTTTGAGCACGCTCAGTCCTGCGTGCTCATCATCGAGCTGCCTTCGGACCAGCAGTCCAATGGTCACACCCAGAAAAGGTTGGCAAGGATCTCTCTCTCTCTCTCTCTCTCTCTCTCTCTCTCTGTCTCTCTCTCTCTCTCTCTCTCTCTGTTTCTCTCTCTCTCTCTCTCTCTGTTTTTCTGTCTCCCTCCCCCTGGGTGTATATTTAGGGAATGTTATGCAAAGCAAGAATGACGTTCCCCTGATCTTCTTCCACTCTGTCTCTCTCCCCTCTGTCTGTTTACTTCTTTCACATGCATCAGGAAAATTGGGTAAGAGTATTACAATTACATCATATTTTCTGTTATTAATTTTACAAAACATCTGTACCCACCTGTATGTCAGTGCCACATGTCACCCTACAACAGGCCTGGTCTGTCCCAACTCACACACACACACACACACACACACACACACACACACACATAAACAGCAGATGGTAGCAGATGGTCCTTGGGATAATCAGGATTGATACTCTCAAACAATGTTTCTGTAAATGACAAAAGAGCCATACTTCTCCGGACTATAATATACTGTACTTTGATCAGTCTCTTCAGGATTATAACCACAATGGTATCTGACCGCGCGAGAAACAAGCCCTCTTTAGTGCTGTTCCCAGAATATCCAATATTACGCTGCTCGTCCACGCGCAAAGCCGTGTGTTAGATTAAAGATTGCTTGTAGAACTTGATGGCTCAGTAAGCTGAAAGTGTTGTGGACCCGCATTCCTAGATTTATAGCTCAGCGCTGCACTCGGCACTCTGAGTAGTACAGATCTGATTGAATGATCCTGCGGTAAACGGAGGCAGACCTGAGTCCCTGCCCAAAGGAGATGGTCTCACCCTGCCTCGCCCAGAACACCCAGCTGATAACCCAAGCGCACGCTGAGCAGCTGAAGATTCCTTCCCATCCAAGCTGGGTCCGCACTCAAACAGCTCTGTTCAGGCAGCTCTTATCACTACACCCAGCTGCTTTCCGTCATAGCATCACGTCAGTCCAGTTGACCCTTTCTGTTTGACCCTTTCTTTGGAGATCAAGTCAGACATGAAGTGAACCAGGATGTTAGCTTTCTAAGCAACTGTGTGTGTGTGTTCTGTATGTGTGTGTGTGTTCTGTGTGTGGTGTGTGTGTTCTGTGTGTGTGTTTCCCTCCCCAAAACAAGGATCCCGTTCAGGACTATCGTGGTGAGCCTACTGTCCCACCAGGTCCTGCTCCAGAACCTGTATGACATCCTACTGGAAGAGTTTGTCAAGCAGCCCGAGGATCAGGATAGGGTCACGCCCCCCGATGACCTCTGACCCCAAGCCGGCCGGCTTCCTGCGCTACGTCTCCATGACCAACCTGGCCATCATCTTCGACCTGCTGCTGGACTCCTACCGGACCGCCCGGGACTTCGACACGCGCCCAGGCCTCAAGTACCTGCTGATGAAGGTGTCTGGCGTGTGTGGTGCCGCCAACCTGTACCGCCAGTCGGCCATGAGCTTTAACATATACTTCCAGGTAGGCTGGGAGTGTAGCTGGCAGGCAGTAGCAAGGAGAGGAGGGAATGTGGGGGTGCAGACCAAATCTTGCCGTTGTCATGTTAATAAAAATGCAGTTTCTATCCTTTAAAAACGGTGACAACTATGGAATTTGATTGCTTTGGCTCACACTCCTCCACTCGTCCCGCCCTCCTGTCCTCCTTGCAGGCGCTGCTGTGTGCCACTCTGAGCCAGCAGGACAACATGACGGCCGTCCACGTGAAGAAGATGCTGTACGAGGAGGAGGAGGGCGGCTCCGACTCCTCCCACCCCGGCTCGGCGTCCTCGGAGGACGAGGACATCTTCGAGGAGACGGCCCAGGTGAGCCCGCCGCGGGGCCGGGACAAGCGCCAGTGGCGTGCCCAGATCCCCTCTCTGAGCGTGGCCCCTCTGGGCAGCGCCGACTGGGCCTGGCTGGTCAAGAGGCTCCACAAGCTGTGCATGGACCTCTGCAACAGCTACATCCAGATGCACCTGGACCTGGAGAACAGTCTG
Organism: Mallotus villosus; assembly: GCA_903064625.1. Taxonomy (NCBI): domain Eukaryota; kingdom Metazoa; phylum Chordata; class Actinopteri; order Osmeriformes; family Salangidae; genus Mallotus; species Mallotus villosus. The sequence continues at coordinate 1,371,342 of CAEFZP010003577.1, read as the reverse complement.
GACCAGACCCCCCTGGCCAGAGGAGGTGGAGGGGGCGATCCCCTTTTCTTCCTGCCCCTCTTCCCCTCCGAAACCTCCACCCCCTCCACCAGCGGGGGGCTGTCCGGGAGAGGGACTCCCTCCGAGGACGGCTCCCGCTGCCACCCAGGGGACACCCCCTCGGAGGAGGCCTCGAGCCCGGCCTACAGCAGCAGCCTGGGCAGCCAGAGGGGGGAGAGGAGGGGGGAGGCGGCGGGAGGGGTAGGGGGGATAGGAGGGGTGGAAGGGATGGGGGGTCGGAGGAAGGAGTGGTGGGAGAGCGCCGGGAACAAACTGTACACCATCGCCACCGACAAGACCATCAGCAAGCTGATGCTGGAGTACAAGAGGAGAAAGCAGCAGCAGCAGCATAGCCACGCCCCCGTCTTCCTGAAGGAGACCAAGATGGCCGCCGCCGCCGGGGGGGACAGGCGGGTTCCAGAGTCGCCGGTGGCCGCCGCGCCGCCCCAGAGGCCCCAGCAGCTGGTGGACCCGGGGCCTATGAGGCACTCTGTCAGCGCGGGGCCCGAGCTGCTGCGGCAGGACAAGAGGCCGCGCTCGGCCTCCACCGTCAGCTCCCACAACGTCTCCCTCAGAGACGCTGAGGCCCAAATACAGGTGAGCGGTGGGACCGACGGTGTGTTTGTTTCGTGTGTTGGTGTGTGCCTCCGTGCTTGTCCAAGTTACCTCTTGGTTCACACCTCTGACCTGTCTGCTTGTGTTCTCAATTCCAGGCATGGACTAACATGGTTCTGACGGTGCTGAACCAGATTCTGCTCCTCCCTGACTCCACCTTCCTGGCCCTGCAGCCCGCCCTCTTCCCCTGTGTCAGTCAGCTGACCTGTCATGTGACAGATGCCCGCGTACGCCAGGCACTACGCGAGTGGCTGGGGAGAGTAGGGCGGGTCTATGATATTATTCTGTGATTGGCAGGCAGACTGAAAGGCCAATGGGAGTTGTGTTGCGTAGCCAATAGTATTCTGTTATTGAAGTCATGCTTTCTTATGCTGTGAGCTTTATCCCTACCATCCACTCATTGATACAGTGAAAGCTGCCTAGAAATGCTTTTCTATTTTTTACCAACTATCGTATATACATATTTATTGTCCCCCTTGTATCTTCATGTATTTGTCTTGCGAATGTATTATTTATGGAAATGCTTTTGGATCAGATTGTGTGCCATACTGTATGAAATGATCAGATCTGATCATCTTTACCTTTCTTTGTGCTTGGTCAGTGGTTGGTATATTGCACTCCTTATATGACACAATGTCTGTCTTCAGAAACACTGCACTCGATGCCTTCAGGCTTCAAAATCCAGCCCACTCCTAGCAGACCATCCTTACGTCTATCCTACTGCACGCTACGCCTGTCAAACAAGGGGGGGTTGGAGAAGTTCATTGGAAGTGCAGAGATCGTGTGGCTTTAGAACTGGGACACAGGAAGCAGAGGGTCCGTAATGAGTCAAAGCGCCCGTGAGTCAGCTGGGCAGCAGCTAGCTCAGTGGGTCCATGAAGCGGTCCTTACCCCCAGGGCTTTACTCTGTGACCCTGTCTCTCTGTCCCTGGGAGGGTGGGAGAGGAGTGACTCTAATCCAGGCCTCGGCTGAGAGTCGCTGACCTGGCCCGGCTGTCTCATCGTAGATGGCTGGACACACAGCAGCTCCATCCAGCAGCCCCATTCAGCAAGCCCCATCCACAGCCCCATCAGCAGCCCCATCCAGCATCAGCCCCATCCAGCAGCCCCATCCAGCAAGCCCCATCCAGCAGCCCCATCCAGCAGCCCCATCCAACAGCCCCATCCAGCGCTGGGATACTTAACAGCTTTTATCATCATCATCGGCTCCCACCCCCCCACCTCCCCGTTCGCTCTGAGTAACAACCTCACTTTCTCGTTCTATCAATTTCTCAATCTCTTATCAATCTATAACTTTCTTTCCCAGCCTCATCCCACCACTGTATGAGAAGTTAGGACGGAATTGAGGGCGCATACTGTGGCACAAACATGCTGGAAATACTCGTATTGCTATTTCCCCTCATTGCATGCTGTCGATGCATGTCAAGTCGGAATTGAATTATTGTGGCAACATGCGGTTTGAATAGAATATGCAGTTCTTCAAATCCATTTTCCTCTCGTTAAACCTCTGTGTTTGAAGTCAGACGGTCTCTTTTATCTGCTTACGAAATGTTACTGCTGTTAGTCGGCACAGATCCTGAGCCTAAACATTCCTTACACAGTATTACTATCTTCGGTTCAATGTCTTATCTTTGGCTTTAAGATGGGAATGGGAGTAAGGATGACACCCTGCTACAGTACAAGGTTCTACTGTGTATATATATATATATATGCTGATCCACCGTATGCCTCTCCAGTCCGGGTGGTGACAGGCAGATGGGTAGTTCTGTGTGTGTGTGTGTTGAAGCCAAACACTGTAGACGGCTGTACGATGTGCAATAGGAGAGAGATGGGCGTATCTGTTAATCCTTTTTTTTTATATTGTTTTGTCTGTCGTCTTTATAATTTAACAGCAGATCAACGGGGCAGAGAGATAAAGGGGATGGAAATGAAGTCACTGATTAATGTAGCCTACGATATTCAACTCACTTGATTGTTTTACTGAAATGACTGACTGACTGAAGGTATCAAAGCCACTTCTAGAGTGAGGAATTATATTCTGCTCCTTATTCCAATGACCATTTGAAGGAAGATTATGTCCCAAATGTTTGACACACTGTTTGGGAAGAATCCTAAACCTCAAAACAAAGTACTCAGGGATTGTAGGATATTGTAGGCTTGAGTACCAATTTTACCATTTCAAATGATTTGATGTCATGGGGCATAGGGCAATGTCATTATATCCAAAAAGCACAGAATGTGACTGAACACCTGCTCATTGCAGTTAGTAGGCTTTTTATTCAATGATAAATCTAAGGCCATAAAAGTGAGAAAGTGTATGAGGAGGAAGACATGTTTGTATGAGCATAAATAGGTAGAGTTAGGTTGTGTAAAAGGAAACCGCTTTATGAACAGTTACTTTGACATCTGAAATGTGTGGACTTTCAAACAGACAAATCAAATCAAAATTCAATTTGGTTATTTGCTTTTTGTTCCTTTTACATGGCTATGTTTATATCTATGAAAAAGAATTTTGGTCGCTCTGTTAATTGTCGGTTTTCCTTCCTTGATTCTATGTAATATAGGTCTGTAAATGGCACAACCAAAAATGAAAGTTTTACTAAGAATGCTAACTTGTCAAAGTTGTGAGTGTGTTTTTGAAAAGTTTGGTTTCTGTCCTTGAGGAAGAATCTTATTTCTACTGTTCGGGAGTCCCTAAAGACACGCCTCAATGTATGTTTTATCATGTGTAGATGTATTCATATCATAGTCCATTTATTTCAAAGTGCTTTCCTGACAATGGTTTATGTGGTATGTGTTGGATAAACAAGCAAACCTATCATTGTGTTAAGTTTCATTTCACTTCACCCTAAATGATCTGAAGGCATTCAAAGATGATCCAAGTCCTTTAGATGGTGTGGGTTTGCAGGTCCTTTAGATGGTGTGGGTTTGCAGGTCCTTTAGATGGTGTGGGTTTGCAGGTCCTTTAGATGGTGAGGGTTTGCAGGTCCTTTAGATGGTGAGGGTTTGCAAGTCCTTTAGATGGTGTGGGTTTGCAGGTCCTTTAGATGGTGTGGGTTTGCAGGTCCTTTACATGGTGTGGGTTTGCAGGTCCTTTAGATGGTGTGGGTTTGCAGGTCCTTTAGATGGTGTGGGTTTGCAGGTCCTTTAGATGGTGAGAGTTTGCAGGTCCTTTACATGGTGTGGGTTTGCAGGTCCTTTAGATGGTGTGGGTTTGCAGGTCCTTTAGATGGTGTGGGTTTGCAGGTCCTTTAGATGGTCTGGGTTTGCAGGTCCTTTAGATGGTGTGGGTTTGCAGGAGATCTATAGTAAGAGTAGATCCTAATGTTATACGACATTTAACCCTTACATGTCAGGAACTAGGAGGAAGGGATTAACAGCGATCAACTGTGAGGACATATCTCAATCAACAGTGCAACAGTGAAGGAGCACTGACGTGGCGAGGGCTTTGGTGTTTTAGCTAAACATCAAATAATGATGGACTAGAATGGAGCCAGGAGCTTCTGAATTAGAACCTGCTGCCTGGTCCTGGTGGTAAAGTGCTCGAAATCTACAAATCTGAATTTCCTGAAGGCTGCTACTGTGCTGAAGGCCAAGCAGAAGCTATAGACCTACTGTCCTCGGGTCCCAGCCCTTGGGCTCTCGGGTCCCAGCCCTTTAGCTCCGCAATAACTTGGAATCACCCTCTACTGATGGAAAACATATAATAACCAAACACACGAACAAAAAGAAGCATGTATGAACATGACATGTCACACGTTCATAAACCTCTTAATCCTCTCATTTAGGTGACTAAGTATGACACATTAGCAGGAAATACATCCATATTCCCATATGTAGACTCAGAGAGGTTTTATATGCTGAGAATTGGAAGGGACACATGTTGAGGTTTCGCACAAACATTGGACATAAAATCCTCCTCGCATCCCGACAATCCGCTGTCCGTTCATCACTATGTAGGGCAGCTGCTAAGTCCAGTTCTTAAGAGAGATTGATGGCTGTCTCGCTGTGATTGGACGGTGTGACGTCCTAGCTGATCTTCTAGCTGTACACACGCTGTCCCTGCCCTCATTTTTCACGCGCATTGACCATCCCAACAAGTGACATCTTCAACACTCCGCTGTTCATCTCTCGGGTCGGCATCGCTCCGCTCTCTGCCCCAAGCCAACGCCGTTGGCCCCGCAGGTCCGCAGGATGCGTCGGTTGCTGGACTGGACAAAGTTTGGTCCCGCAGGAAGAGACTATATTGACTGGGTTGAGGGGGCCTCCCCTCTCCCCTCTACCGACAGACAACTCCCGGTTAGTTGAGATTCTTTTCCCCTATTTTTCATGGGCCAGATCTACACGTGGAAACGTGTTGATATTTAATTTCTTTGGATTATATATATTATTTATTTTTTTATTTGGGGGGGGGAGGGGGTTGTTTGTTTGAAAGTAATTATAACTACTAGCCTGTGATACTGCTCTACTACCTGTTAACAACACATTAAACAATGCCTTGTACCCTGTTTTCCCTGACATTCTTTAGGACAAAAAGTGGAACGAGTTGACTTCTGGGGAGGCCACCAGCACTGAAGTTATTGTCTACATCGTCATAGCTACGGCCTCCTTCCTCTTCCTCGGGCTCATGAGCTTCCTGGTGTGGCGGAGGCGATGCTCCGGGGGGAAGCTGGACGTGGCTAACGTGATCGACCTGGCCGACCTGCAGGATCCCGAGAGGAACGTGGAGCTCCTCTCATCCATCCGCCGCGGACGTGAAGCCTTCCCCAGCTCCAGCTCAGACCCGGAGATGAACGACGGGGTCTTCCTCATGGTTTACCTCCCCGCTCCCTACGAACAGTCCCTCACACAGCTGGCCCGCGCCGCCTCCATCACCAGCTCCAGGGGAGCGGAACCACCAGGCCGGCGCAACAAGCCCATAGAGCAGCCTCCGGCCATGACCCAGGACCAGGCTCAGATCCATAACCAGACCCAGGAGAGGGTCCAGGACAAAGAGTGAGAGCCAGGAGTGAAGCGCGCGGTCTGGCTGTGCGCAGGAGGAGGGACACCAGGACCGCTCCAGACACACACACACCCTACCCATAGACAATCATGTAGATCTTTATGGATGTTGGGTACAAATCATCTCTGAAAATAGTAGGAATGTCTCTTCTCTGAGATGTAATGGTTGGGGAGCATGTGGTGCGAGTGATATTTAGAATTACAGTCATTATGGTTCAATCTCTCTGGACGGGTTCCGGAACTCCATATTCATCATCACATGATGCGAGATATCGTGCAACTTGATCACTTTTGTTGTTTCAAGACTGTTAGGGTACAGACAACAAGTTCTAGAGGAAGGTTATATTATTTATATTACATCATTTAAATATTTCCTAATATCTCGAACTGTTAGTAAACTGTAGAAAATGCCACTTGTAAACATTCCAGTAAAAAAAATACCTAATGTAAATATCTGTGCCATGTGTTTCTAAAATAAAGCTGAGGAAATATCTTATTTGGATGTCTCATCTATGTTTACTTTAAAAAACAAAAGTAGAAATATGGAACGAAGAATGTAAGACAATAATTCCAAACATATAATATATGTTATATAATCTGGTTTTATAATCCATATAAAACCAGACTCACAAATTGAGAGCTACATTGAATGCTACATTCCAAGTTATAAATTAATAGTATGAAGAAGACCTATTAAATCTCGTATTATATTATCAAATATTTTGAATAAGCCATGACATGGGTAAATATAACAAGGGCGCCATCTAATGGCCACCTAATGAAACTACCGTGTGACTGACAAATAGGACACACAGATCATCAATATTTGTTCAATTGAAAAAATCTATACATTTGCCCAATCATCAGCTAAAAATGTTACAAAGTTTCAGACAAAAGTAGATTGACATGTAGCATTTTAATATAAAATACTTGAGTCATAGTCAATAAAATAGTTCAAAAAGATAATCCAAGCAATAACTTGACATTAAGAAGAAAGATGTATAACAGGCTGGGGTACAGAAGTTGGAGTTATCTGCCTGCCTGAAATGTACACTTTCCCTAAATAATACAAAATGGAATCAACCATCATTAGGACAATGTTGAACATTCCCCTGGTCTAGTGCACATTTGAACTCACCCGACCAGTGAACAGTTCAGAGACCAGGGTACTTGAACACAGGCATGCAAGGCATACGCAGCAGCAGTCCGACAGGGAGTACAGGGGGAGGGGGGAGATGACCGATCACTTGTTGGTCATGAGGTGCCTGACTGTGCTGCTTTAGGCTTGCTAGTGGGGTCCAGACTGGTCCCCTCATACATAACCTTGTTCTTGATGCCGTCCTGGATCAGTCTCTGCTGCACACGCAGCTTGGCGTTACTGATTCTGCAGTAGAACCTGAATGGGGTGACAAAGGACCAAAGTACTGTAGGTACACATACAACAATACAATAATACATTACAACTTTCTTTAAACATTTCTATGTGACCCGTTACATGGATAATGACTTCTTGATCCCTCATATTCCGACCTGAGGCTTTATTGTTTCTCTTGTATACAGTTGGTTATTTCATATAGCCTGCATGTACTCATAAGAGTTGTCAAGTCATGATACTACTAGACTGTGAGGAGTGAAGTAACTAGAACACCTACCATGACCCCAGTGTTGTAACCATGAAGCCTGCAAACCCCACATCAAAAGACCTCTTCACCCGACCTGCAGAAGACAGGAGGAAGAATGGCAAAGCACGGGGTGAGGAGGGAAGGATCCAAAGCATAAGGCTCATGTTCAACATCTAGGCAGTAGTACAGAACTAAGAATTAATTTCCTCGTGTGGGGAGACTATACTAAGTGGGTGACCGGCTAGCAAATACCAATTGACAGAGCCATTACTAATCTGAGATTTTGATCTTGTATTATTAACGGTAAGAGTCCATAAAAAGCCACGCACGACCAGTCAAACTCACTAGTGGCTAGGAAATGTAGTAGCCCAGCGACCAGTGATCCTCCAGCCCCGTGCAGGATGGCCTCTCTGGCACAAGGGATATTCCTGATGTTCGCGATGCTGAAGCTCTACAGTACAAACATAAAGAACATAGCTGATGAGATAACTGATAGCTAGAACCACAGGTCAGACACAATCACATTCGTTACACAGCTGACCTTCTGCTGAGGGCAGGAAGGGGCTAGCGCTACGCGTTAGCTAGCTAGCAATGTAAAATCGTTTTAATCCTGTAAACTACCATGGTGAGACATGCAGCACACTTACCTTCTCTTCACTGGACATGTTTATACTGTTAACTAACGTTGTTTCACAAAATACACGGACTGTTGCATCTATTTACTTTCATAATCACATTGGACATCGCTCATGCGCAATAGATACTTATTACGTGTACGTGACTATTAAAGTTCGTGTGAAGCGGGAAACAAGATAACATTTTGTGTTCCATGAGACTGATGTATTAACCAAATTCAAATATAATTTGATATTTTAATTTCCTAAACAGCTATATTTATATGCTCTAGTGTAACGTACTAGTTTGCACAGCGACCAGAAAAGGATAAATAAAACAAATAATAAAGAGCACCTATGTTTCTGAGCTCTATGGCATCCTACTAACAAAACTGCCTGAAAATTGGAAATGAAATGAGATCTGAAGAAAAGGCATTGACTTGGACCTTGACAATGTCAATGACCTTTCAATTACATTTAACCAACACCCTTCCCGTAAGAATAGCTACTGTTACATTTAATGTTCCACATATGAGTGGGTCCAGGGTCAAAATAGAGAGCACTAATTTAGTGCCCATGTCAAAACAGGAAAGCCATCATGTCCAGGTTGCTTTGACCCTAAGCCACCCACTATGCAGGACTTTGTGAGGACTTTGTGAGGTCTTAAGAGACAGTCAACACCATCACCTGTGATGCAACAGACGGCCATATTTCCAGGAAGAAAACAGGGTACAGTAAACCTGTCAGAGGAAAACAACAGATTAAGTTCAAGGTTTGTTTTCTGTGATTGGAAAACTGTGGACCAACCACCCCATACTGGATATTAGCCTGCTAAAATGTATAAAAACAGACACATGAAGCCAGTCAGACTCAGAACGCAACTGTGCAGCAGTCAGGTAAGTGTTCAAAAACAGATGGCAACATTTGAGGGGAAACATTGTATTATCTGATATTGTTAGTCTTTCTGTTTTCATTGCTTCAGGATGTCGGGAACCTCCGTTAGCTGTGTTACGTTCCTCGTGCTGTTGCACCTGCTCTTTTGCTTGAATCCCTCTGTGGCGTCCGACCTGCAGCACTGCCAGCCCATCAACCAGACTGTGTCTGTGGAGAAGGAAGGATGTCCTACCTGCCTGGTGGTTGAGACATCCATCTGCAGTGGACACTGCCTAACACAGGTAACCCAGTAGAGATATATTTGAGGTGCACTTGATTCATATCACCTGACACACTGTTTATATGGTCCAGTTGTGCAAGCATAGTAGGTCTATTCTAGGCTACAGAAAGATGAAAAGCTACCATAATTCAATGAGCATATGTGTGTACTGTACCTCTACAGGAGCCTATCAAGAGTCAGGAGTCAGGAGTCAGGAGAGGCCCATATAAGCGTGTGTCCCAGCATGTGTGCACGTACCGAGACGTGCACTACCAGACAGTCCGCCTGCCTGACTGCCCCCCCAATGTCGACCCCTTTGTCACCTTCCCCGTAGCGCTGAGCTGTGAATGCAACATGTGCACCATGGACACCTCGGACTGCACCATCGAGAGTCTGAAGCCAGACTTCTGCATGACCCAAACAGCTTTTGAGCCTGCCTACTACTAATCACCTGGAGATACCAGGAGCCTAAATTATGAAAATGAAAAACTTTATTTGGGAATCTCATTGACTTATGAATACAATTCCTATACAACACCATTTATTTAGTAAATGTCTTACATCAATAAATGTTCTCCAACTTGACTTTTTATTTTTATGGTTTGGTCTGTAAATGTCTGAAGCCAACTAGAAAAGACAGATGGTCATGGTACTATCAACTTTAATACTTTATTTAGTTGATTTTAGTACCACAGTTCCTACAACCACACCTTTGTGTTCTATCTTATCTCCTCCTCACAAGGTTCCAGTCACAGTGAAGTGGAATTATCAATCACGCTCGTGGTGGTCTGGCTAAGGTTGTGCTCTCCAGGCAGCAGCCTTTCCAGACAGGGACAGGGACAGGGGCAGGCCATCAGTATGTCCTTGGCCCCCCTTCGCATAAACACATAGAGGAGGGGATCCACCAAGGGGCTGAACATCACCAGGATGCACCCTACATGTGTCTTACAGGGCCCCACACAGCAATCAACAGGTCCTGTATGACTCGTGGGAGGAAGAGAAGACAGTAGATCCCCAGAACCAGCGCCAACGTGCCAATGATGCGTCTCTTCTCCAGGACGGGAACAGAAATGGAGTCGGACAGAGCTCTCAGCGTTCCCACCAAGAAGAAGATCAGCAGTGGGAGTGGGATCAGGGTCAGGACAGAGTTCAGGAACAGCGAGGCTTCAAATGACATGAAGTATAGGATGACGATCTCGACGAAGGGGAACAGCCAGACGATGGAGGACACAATGAAGGAATACTTAACATTGCGTCGGAAACGGTACCAGAGAGGAAAGGCAACCACTAGGTACCTCTCCAGAGCGATGCACACCATGAAGCCCACACTTGCTGTCAGGCCAAAGTTGTACACAAGCAGCACCACAGTATGGCAGTAGCCCTGGAGCATGACGGGTACAACACACATCTGAAGGACGTCCGAGATCAGCAGATTGATGACGTAGATTGGCGCAATGTGGTCAGCACAGATCAGGCAGTAGAGTAGATAGATGGCCAGGAAGACGACTGGGATGCCCAAGGAAAAGACTACCCAGCCCATCACGTAGACCACATGGCCAAACTCACTTCCGTTATTCTGTGTGTTGTTGATGCAAATCATGTCCATCCTTGAGTTGTGTTCTATGGAGCTAAAGAGACAGTTTCGTTTAGTTAATGAGTCACAAGGTTTTGTTACGTTCTGCCAGATGTTGTGATGATACAAATGTTTCTTATGATTTTCCTGCAGTAAAATATTCACAATTAAAATACAATGTAAAGATACCTGAGGAAAACACAATCAAAACAACCCTAAATCATAGTATTTGTGTAACTATCTCTCCGCACACATCATAGTATAGGTATGGGTAAGTAAGCTAAATACCGTAGTAAGCTATAGGGAAGTTGGTTTCCTGTTCTGTCTCTGCAGTTCAACCACAAATATTTGACGACCAAATAAGAATAGAACGTTTCTGAAGAGAAATAGGTTCAAATTGTTTCATAAAACCTCTCCAAATGTAAAATAATATTAATTTACTTGAAATTTTAAGTAAATTATCAATAAGTCCCATAATGCCTTTTTTATGTTGCTGGTGATGTACATTGATCAAGCTTTTACGTTTTTATATTTAAAAAAGTAATGCAGTGTTCTTACCTGGAGGTTCACAGAGATTAAAGGTGGGGTTGGGAATGTTTTGCTTCTTGTGTTCCGCTTTCTAAGTGGATAACAACCTCAAATAGATTACACTCCTCTAACTAGTTTGTGCGTGATGATTGTAAGATAGCACACAGCAAAAAACACAGTACTTTATAAGAACTTCCTACACACACACACACACACACACACACATGCAGAAACCCCACATTTTAGACAAGCCTTTGTGACTCATGAGGAACAAATGACTTCCACAAAAAATATTTCAGTATATTATTACCAAATATACTTGCCAAATGGCCACATCAGACACACGTCAGAAGCTCCTTGTAAATTCTGCAGAAACATTGCCTGCGTTATCCCGGCATTTCTATTGCAAGTGAATATTAGTAAATTTGGACATTAAGGTGGCCTGTTCATCTGACGTATGATGATGGAGATGCAGCAAGCAAGGAGTATGTTTGTTTATCCTGAAAGGCTGCACACAAAGTCTGCAATGCAAATGGTAACCTCTGTCAGCAGCTATACTCAATTTCTCATATTTACCTTATGGAAATATGAGGCTGACCAACCCACATTCAAACAGCTTATCTGCCAGTTGTTTCCAGTTAAAGACTGGTTTACCTGTGCCAAGAAAGAATGTGCTGGATAAATGCATGTCAAGTATACATAACTGTACAGCAGAAGACTGAGGCAGTCTCCTGGACATGGCCTCTATAGATCCTGTTCTCAGGGGGTCAACCAGGAGTTCACATGCTTTTTCAACTGGATTTATATCTACCTAAGGTGAGATAACTTACAATTCAATCTCTTTCTAATTTTTCCACTGTTGTGGTCGGGCTCATTAATGCGTGTTTGGGAAAATTAATTTCGAAATATATATACTTTTGGTTTTAATAGTAATTAACAATGGATCTTAAAATAATACACTTTAATTATTAAATCTTATTTGTATAGTCCTCTTCATAAGCAATGTCAAAGGGGGCTTTACACAAGCCCATAGATACCAAAATGATCAGTTAAAAAATGTTTTAATCAATAAAAAATATGTGTCATACTGTACTACTGCGTTAATGTTGTAAATTCATACTGACTGTCATTCCAGCAAACTCATATGTTGACACAGGAAATGAGTCAACCTACAGTACAACCCGCCAACCAACTTTCACCTGGAAAATTGTATCCACCAAAAGAAGTCCTTATCTAATTAGCAATCAACTTAACAGCCAATCAGGAGCCTATGGGGTACCTGGTTTTAGGGTGTGTCAACAACAACACCAACAGTACCACCCCTTTAGACCAGCTGGCTGACATCATTGGCTGGGTGACGTTTGCTGTGGGTCTTCCAGCCATTGGATTGGCAATCTATGCTCTAAAGCACATGGCCAAAGGTAAGAATGGAGTGCCTTTCCACATCATCAGCCTCCTTGTCTCAGATATCTTCAACTTCATTGGCCGACCACAAGTCACCACGCAAAGTGTCATATCCCCTGACATGTCCATGCTCATCTTGTACTTTGGTGTTGTCTCAAACATCACCTTCATGGTGTGCATAGCACAGGAGCGCCACCTGCAGACAGCCTGGCCACAGTGCCAGGGCTTTTTCACCAGAGTCAAAAGCACCGCCCTGTTCTCCATGGTCATGTGGGCGGCGCCCTTCGCCATCCTTGCTCTCGCGGTGCTCAAATACTATTTCTGGTTCGCTGTGACCCTGCTCCTCCCCTTCCCCCTCCTCCTCTTCTTCCTCCTGGACTCGTGGCGAGCCCTCCTCTGCTGCGGACCCTCTCCCACGCCAGAGATGAAAAGAACTGTGGTTTCCCTGGCAGTCATCCTGACCAATTACACCCTCTTATTCCTCCCCTTTGTGCTGAACATTCTACTGGAGTCATTGTGTTTTCTAGAGGAGGTGCGCTACCTGGGGCTGGTATCCCACATGCTGCTGTACCTCACCCCCCTGGTGGACCCCTTCCTATATATCTTTATGACTAAAGGACCCAAAGAGTTGGTGAAGGCCCTGTCCTGTTGCAGGAAGAGAGAGATGGATCACCCAGAGACCATCAGCACTGTGTCTGAGATTGTCACAAGACTCTGAAAATATGTATCAGACATTCATGTTTACCTAGATACTTACCTAGTTAAGCCTAAAACTCAACCTGGGAGAGACATTGGTTCCTCTTAGTGTTTTACTTGTAGTCGAAAGACTTGAGCAACATAGATTCTGGACTGCTCTGCAAAAGGCCTGAGATTGTGTGTTTTGGATGTGAATTAGATACATTATACTTAGACATTTGTATTTATTTTGGGAAACCACAAAGACTGTAGCTCTAGATACCGCAAAGACAGCGGCTTGTGTGGTCTGGATTACCCCAAAAATTGCGGCCTGTTTTCAGAATTAGTATTATTACTTTTATTACTTTTTATTGATTTTATGTAAAGCACTTTGAGCTGCAATTCTTGTATGAAATGTGCTATATAAATTAAGTAATATTATTATTATTATTACTAAGAGCCCTTGTTTTGGAATGTTACGGTGGATTTCAATTGTTCCTCAAAATAAACTAATGTGAGTGGGTCCAGTACAACAAATATCAGATGAAGCATGTTTTTGTCCATGTCCTAAGGCCACTGTGTTTATTTATCCACTAGAGGTCCTCGGTCTCACTTTAGCCCATGGATACGAGACAAAGACGAGGATATGGAAGCCAAGCAGTGACATCATTTATGGAAGCAAATCAGTGACATAAAAACATTATTTGGGAATCTCATTGACTTATGAATACCATTCCAATACAACACAATTTAGTTATGTTCAATGTCTTATATCAATAAATGTTCTCCAACTTTTTATTTTCATGGTTTGGTTGTAAATGGCTGGAGCCAACTGATTAGAAAAGACAGATGAATCATGGTACTATTGACTTTAACACTTTATTTAGTTGATTTTAGTACCACAGTTCCTGCAACCAAACCTTTGTGCTCTATCTCTTCTCCTCCTCACAAGGTTCCAGTCACAGTGATCAAAGTGGGATTATCAGTCACATTCCTGGTGGTCTGGGTAAGGTTGTGCTCTCCAGGCAACAGCCTTTCCAGACCGGGACAGGCCCCTCTCCGCATAAACACATAGAGGAGGGGATCCACCACGGGGCTGAACATTACCAGGATGCCCCATGGCTTTGTCTGCGCAGGGTTCCGCAAGGCAACCAACAGGAAATGTATGACTCGTGGGAGGAAGAGAAGACAGTAAGTCCCCAGAACCAGCGCCAATATGCCAATGATGCGTCTCTTCTCCAGGACGGTAACAGAAATGGAGACGGACAGAGCTCTCAGCGTTCCCACCAAGCCGAAGATCAGAAGCGGGAGTGGGATCAGGAGCAGGACACAGTTCAGGTACAGCGAAGCCTCAATATACGGCAGGAAGGATTCGATGACGATATTGATGAAGGGGAACAGCCAGAATATAAAGGACACTACGACGGAATACTGAACTTTGTATCGGAAACGGTACCAGAGAGGAAAGGTAATCAGCAAGTACCTCTCCAGAGCGATGCACACCATGAAGCAAACACTTGCTGTCAGGCCATGGTAGTACGCAAGCAGCACCACATAGTGACAGCAGCCCTGGAGCATGACTGGTATAACACACATCTGAAGGAGGTCCGAGATCAGCAGATTGATGATGAAGATGGGCACAATGTGGTTAGAAAAGATCAGTAAGTAGAGTAGATAAATGGCCAGGAAGACGACTGGGATGCCGAAGGAAAAGACTACCCAGCCCATCATGTAGACCACATGGCCAAACTCACTCCCGTTATTCTGTGTGTTGTTTTCAAAGTAGCTGTTGCAAATGAGGTCCATTCTTGAGTTGTGTTGTGTGGTGCTAAAGAGACAGTTTTTGTTTAGTTAATGAGTCACAAGGATTTGTTACGTTCTACCAGATGTTGTGATGATATAATTGATTATTATCATTACCTGTAGTAAAATATTCACAATTGAAATACAGTGTAAAGACACACGAGGATAACACAATCAAAACAACCCTAGATCTATTAAATAGTATTTATGTAACTGTTTCTCTCCACACACATCATAGTATAGGTATAGGTAATTCAGTTAAATACCGTAGTAAGCTATAGGGAAGTTGGTTTCCTGCTCTGTCTCTGCAGTTCAACCACAAATATTGACAACCAAATAAAAATAGAATGTTTCTGAAGATATATACCTGTAGGTTCAAAGGGTTTCATAAAACCTTTCCAAATGTAGAAGAATATTTATTTACTTAAAATTTGAAATAGTTTGTCATTAACTCTTATTATGCTGTTTTTAATGTTGCTGGTGTGGTGATGTACATTTATCAAACTTTTATAAAAAATGGGAAAAAAAAGAAAAAAAAAGTATTGCAGTGTTCTTACCTGGAGGTGGGTTGGAAATGTTTTGCTTCTCATGTATGTGTGTCTGCTATTTAAATGGAAAACAACCTAAACATAGACCCCTAACTACTTTGCATGACGATTGTAAGATAGCACACAGCAAAAAACACAGTCCATTTTCAGAACTTCCTACACGCAGACACATACACTCACATTCACCCTCTCCTTATGCACGATTATCCTCCAAAAACTCATAATTTTGAGCCTTTGGTACAATACTCCGCCATTTTCAATCTGGCAACACTGAGCACCTTGACGCCTTTGTTATCATTATTGCTTTAATATATGAGGACAGAAAAGTGCCTTAATTTTCTTATTTTAATATGTGGCCATATAAATAATTTATTATTTAGAATGTTTTATGTGTTATAAATATTGCTTTAATATATGGACAAGACACATTAAAGACATTAAACAACCACTGAAAGACACGGAAGCACTGGACTAAATGGCACAAAAATGTGTTTTACATTTCCACTTACCAATTTTTTTAAGGTAAAAAAAATAAATGATGATGTAGCCTATGTCATTTTGTATCATTTCATTTGTGACATTCGTATGGTCATGGTGCAGCATGCAATACACTACCACCCACCTCCTGCGACAAAGTATCCTCTTTTTCACAAACTCAAATCTGGTCACCCTAACTATACCCCTTCAGGCCAGAGTATTACCCCAGGGGATACACTGTCCTAAGCCACAAAGGAAGGAGAAGAGAAACGTGCCAAGGATAAAAGTATGCAATTTGGTATTGTCAACTTTAGCGAATGGATCATAATGTCAGGTAATCTTGATAGTTAGTTTACGTTAGCTAGCCAGTGAAGGGGTGTGACGTTCGTTATTGACATTAAGTCGAAACTGTCATCAGGGTATTTTCAGAATAGCCATGTTCAGCTGTAGCCTACCGCAATTTCCGTCAGCTGGCCCAGGAGTTAGAAAATGTACCTTAGAGGCCATCAAATAGAATGACAACTCTTTCATACATGCAAAGCAGGTCACAGAAAAATAATCCCTATTTGTATATTTGTGTATGCCGTTTGACTGGTAAGGTCCTGCGATTCCCACACAGCGGTAGTCTAGTGGTCAGCTAGCTCATCTGTAAATGAGAAGAGAAACGTTTCATTCCACACTTCACTCTTAGTATTTTGAAGTTTAAATGAGCAGCAACAAATGTATGCTTTTAAATCTATGCAATATTCCTGAATAATAAGTATATGCATTTTTATATAAAATATACTGAAATATCAGTTGTATAATTGAAGTTAAAAAAATGACCCATCTGCAACCGACGCAAGCACGCCCCACAATTTCCCCAGAAATGTTACGCTCTCCAGAATGTGCTAGATAAATGCATGTCAAGTATACATAACTGTACACCAGAAGACAGGGGCAGTCTCCTGGACATGGCCTCTATAGATCCTGTTCTCAGGGGGTCAATCGGGAGTTCAGATGCTTTTTCAACTGGATTTATATCTACCTAAGGTGAGATAACTTACAATTCAATCTCTTTCTAATTTTTCCACTATTGTAGTGGGGCTAATTCATGCGTGTTTGAGACAATTCACGTGGAAATATATATTTATACTGTTGGTTTTAATAGTAATTAACAATGGATCTTAAAATAATATACTGTAATTATCTAATCTTATTTGTACAGTCCTTTTCACAAGTAATGTCATAGAGGGCTTTACAGAAGCCCATATCCAAATGATTAGTTAAATGTTTTAATCAGTCACAAATAAATGTGTCTTACAGTACTGTTGCGTTAATGTTGTAAATTCATAGTAACTGTCATTCCAGCAACCAAATATGTTAACACTCAGGAGTCAACCTACAGTACAACCCGCCAACCAACTTTCACCTGGAACATTTTATCAACCAAAAGAAGTCCTTATCTAATTAGCAATCAACTTAACAGCCAATCAGCAGCCTATGGGGTACCTGGTTTTAGGGTGTGTCAACAACAACAACAATACCCCCCCTTTAGACCGGCTGGCTCACATCATTGGCTGGGTGACGTTTGCTGTGGGCCTTCCAGCCATTGGATTGGCAATCTATGCTCTAAAGCACATGGCCAAAGGTAAGAATGGAGTGCCTTTCCACATCATCAGCCTCCTGGTCTCAGATATCTTCAACTTCATTGGCCGACCACAAGTCACCACTCAAAGTGTCATATCCCCTGACATGTCCATGCTCATCTTGTACTTTGGTGTTGTCTCAAACATCACCTTCATGGTGTGCATAGCACAGGAGCGCCACCTGCAGACAGCCTGGCCACAGTGCCAGGGCTTTTTCACCAGAGTCAAAAGCACCGCCCTGTTCTCCATGGTCATGTGGGCGGCGCCCTTCGCCATCCTTGCTCTCGCGGTGCTCAAATACTATTTCTGGTTCGCTGTGACCCTGCTCCTCCCCTTCCCCCTCCTCCTCTTCTTCCTCCTGGACTCGTGGCGAGCCCTCCTCTGCTGCGGACCCTCTCCCACGCCAGAGATGAAAAGAACTGTGGTTTCCCTGGCAGTCATCCTGACCAATTACACCCTCTTATTCCTCCCCTTTGTGCTGAACATTCTACTGGAGTCATTGTGTTTTCTAGAGGAGGTGCGCTACCTGGGGCTGGTATCCCACATGCTGCTGTACCTCACCCCCCTGGTGGACCCCTTCCTCTATATCTTTATGACTAAAGGACCCAAAGAGTTGGTGAAGGCCCTGTCCTGTTGCAGGAAGAGAGAGATGGATCACCCAGATACCATCAGCACTGTGTCTGAGATTGTTACAAGACTCTGAAAATATGTATCAGACATTCATGTTTACCTAGCTAGTTACCTAGTTAAGCCTAAAACTTAACCTGGTAGAGACATTGGTTCCTAGCTCTTAGTGTTTTGCTTGTAATCGAAAGACTTGAGCAACATAGATTCTGGACTACTCTGCAAAAGGCCTGAGATTGTGTGTTTTGGATGTGAATTAGTTACATTATATTTAGAAATTTTTATTTATTTAGGGAAACCACAAAGACTGTGGCTCGAAATGCAGCAAAGACAGCGGCTTGTGGGTTCTGGATTACCGCAAAAACTGCGGCCTGTTTTCAGAATTAGTATTACTACTTAGATAACTTTTTATTGATTTTATGTAAAGCACTTTGAGCTGCAATTCTTGTATGAAATGTGCTATATAAATGAAGTCTTATTATAATTTTTCCTACTGACAGCCCTTGTTTTGGAATGTTACGATGGATTTTAATGTTAGTAGATCCAGTACAACAAATATCAGATTAAGCGTCTTTTTCTTTGTGTCCTAAGGCCACTGTGTTTATTTGTCCACTAGAGGTCCTCAGTCTCACTTTAGCCCATGGATACGGGACAAAGACGAGGATATGGAAGCAAATCAGTGACATCATATTTTTAATTTTTAAAAGGCATTGAATACTTATATTAAACCTATCCTGTACATCTTCAGGAGCCTGTCAGGAGACGCCCATATAAGCGTGTGTCCCAGCATGTGTGCACGTACCGAGACGTGCACTACCAGACAGTCCGCCTGCCTGACTGCCCCCCCCAATGTGGACCCCTTTGTCACCTTCCCCGTTGGAATAGAATTCCAATACGACACAATTTATTTTTTAAATGTTCAATGTCTTATATCAATAAATGTTCTCCAACGTTTAATTTTCATAGTTTGGTCGTAATCTTGTCTCCTCTTCACAAGGTTCTAGTCACAGTGGTCAAAGTAGGATTATCAGTCATGCTCGAGGTGGTCTGGCTGTGCTCTCCAGGCAGCAGCCTATCCAGACAGGGACAGGCCCCCTTTCGCATAAACACATAGAGGAGGGGATCCACCAAGGGGTTGAGCAGCACCAGGAATCCCAGCAGCGGTGTCTTCACAGGAATGTGCATAGCAACCAACAGGAAATATATGACTCGTGGGAGGAAGAGAACACAGTAGATCCCCAGAACCAGCGCCAATATGCCAATGATGCGTATCTTCTCCAGCAAGGGGAACAGAAATGGAGTCGGAGAGAGCTCTCAGCGTTCCCACCAAGAAGAAGATCAGCAACGGGAGTGGGATCAGTATCAGGACAGAGGTCAGGATCAGCCTGGCCTCATCAGGACTGCAGGAAGTAGATGATGCCCAGATAGGCGAAGGAGAACCGCCAGACGAAGGAGGACAACATAATGGAATACTTCACTTTGCATCGGAAACGGTACCAGAGAGGAAAGGCAATCAGCAAGTACCTCTCCAGAGCGATGCACACCATGAAACACACACTTCCTGTCAGGCCAATGAAGTACATAACCCCCACCACAATATGGCAGTAGCCCAGGAGCATGACTGGTACAACACACATCTGAAGGACGTCCGAGATCAGCAGATTGATGATGAAGATGGGTGCAACATGGTTAGCACAGATCAGGCAGTAGAGTAGATAGATGGCCAGGAAGGTGACTGGGATTCCCAAGGAAAAGACTACCCAGCCCATCACGTAGACCACATGGCCAAACTCACTCCAGTTATTCTGTGTGTTGTTTTCAAAGTAGCTGTTGCAAATGATGTCCATCCTTGAGTTGTGTTCTATGGTGCTAAAGAGACAGTTTCGTTTAGTTAATGAGTCACAAGGTTTTGTTACGTTCTACCAGATGTGATTATATAATTGATTCTCATTTTCTTGCAGTAAAATACAGTGTAAAGATACCTGAGGAAAACACTATCAAAGCAACCCTAGATCTTAGTATTTGTGTAACTGTGTATCTCTCCGCACACATCATAGTATAGGTATGGGTAATTCAGCTAAATACCGTAGTAAGCTATAGGGAAGTTGGCTTCTGCACTGTCTCTGCAGTTCAACTACAAATATTTGACAACCAAATAAAAATAGAATGTGTAGAGAAATAGGTTCAAATTGTTTCATAAAACCTTTCCAAATGTAGAAGAATATTCATTTACTTTAAATTTGAAATAAATTCTCATTAACTCTTATTATGCCGTTTTTAATGTAGCTGGTGATGTACATTTATCAAACTTTTATTTAAAAAAAACAGTTTAATAAAAAAAAGTATTGCAGTGTTCTTACCTGGAGGTGGGTTGGAAATGTTTTGCTTCTCATGTATGTGTGTCTGCTATTTAAATGGAAAACAACCTAAACATAGATTACACTCTAACTAGTTTGCATGATGATTGTAAGATAGCACACAGCAAAAAACACAGTACATTGTCAGAACTTCCTACACACAGACACATATCACATTCATCCTCTCCTAAACTCCTAACTGGTGAGAGGTTCTTATATTTAGCTATTCTGTCAACTGATGGAAGTAATGACAACCACCTTGTCACAACATGACCTAAAAGATTACAGTTATCCATTTCCAAAAGCCAGCAGGCTGTCCTAATAATGAATAATGAGATAATGAAATGGCTATAGACCTTGAGCACACACTGAAACCCCACATTTTAGACAAGCCTTTATGACTCATGAGAAAAAAAATACTTCCACATAACATATTTGGATGTGCTTGCGTCAGCTAGGCACACCAATGTACAGTTTTAACAACTTTCTTTTTAGAAGACATTATCATAAGTCAATTTGCAGATGACACAACCCTCTATACCTGGGCAAAAGGGGCCTAGGATAGATTATACCCCGAGTACATTACGGCCTAGGTCCTCAGGCCAGATTATACCCCCATGATATCAGTAGTGTTGAGTGATATACAGAAAATGTACTTAATTTTATTGGGGGTTCAGCTTTGTCAGGTAAATTAAGTGAGAAATCTAACTGACTTAAATCTTAAATCTTGCTTTAAATTAAAATGATATATTGTAAAATATGTTACACGTAGGCCTATGAAATAATCAAAATAGAATGAGGCGTTCTTGAGCCACGGTTGACCGTTTTTCAACAGTTTCAATGGAGAAAAACTCCTTTTGTCTGAAGCTACTGTTGCTGGTAGCATAGCACTGATCCACAGAGCAGTACACAAGTTGGGATTTTTTTCTTTGAGCTGCTTTGCATGTATGAAAGAGTTGTCATGCTCTTTGATGGTCAGTAAGGTACATTTTCTAACTCCTGGGCCAGCTGATGCAAATTGCGGTAGAACTGAACATGCTATTGTCACAAACCCGGCTCGGGGGTTGAGACAAAACAAAGGGGAACACATGCGTGAGGACTAATGCTGTGGTAATTTATTAAAGAATATTAATCTAACAATCAAACGTGAGGTATGTAAGTCAGTAAATCAGTAGTGTGAATGTGTGTGAGTGTCTCATGATAGTGAGCAGTGTTGAAAGGTATATTAACAAATTGGTGTTGTCTCAAACATCACCTTCATGGTGTGCATAGCACAGGAGCGCCACCTGCAGACAGCCTGGCCACAGTGCCAGGGCTTTTTCACCAGAGTCAAAAGCACCGCCCTGTTCTCCATGGTCATGTGGGCGGCGCCCTTCGCCATCCTTGCTCTCGCGGACTCGGTGCTCAAATACTATTTCTGGTTCGCTGTGAGCCTGCTCCTCCCGATTAACAACCATTGGATGTTTGCTATAAAAAAGGTTATGCATGGTCACATGAAGGAAACATCTGCCATACAACTAAACAACTCTGATCACAGGCGTCAGTTTCTCATACATTTTCTTTAATAACTTTAAAATGGGATACAAATATTGTCAGTTCCACAGAAGACTCTAGAAAGGTGTAAAACATCTGATATGAGTTATCTGGGGGTAAGGAGGAGTCTGCTGGCTGCTGGAGGCAGGCAGACAGGCAGGTAACAGACATACAGACAGGTAAACCAGACAGACAGGTCAACCGTCAAGGAAACAGTGCAGCGCTCCATGAGCTGGTACAGTACAAATCATCAGGCACAACCGCCACAGAAGTCAACATCAGAGACAGTGTGTGTGTGTGTGTGTGTGTGTGGGTATGTGTGTTTGTAGGGGTGGCGGGATTGGCCCAGGTGTCAGTGTCATAATCAGATACCATACACTTACAGTCTGAGAGAAACACATTCACTCAGTTTGTAAACAAAAAGCTCTTAAAAAAGACAAGAAAAAAAGAGTGGAATAAAATGCACTCTGAAAAGCTCTATAGAGTGACTACTGCATTACAAAAAAAAGATTGTGTGAGAAGGAGACCTATAGAATATTAAGCCTTTTGGAGTCCTGAGTATATAAAATAGAACAGAACAGACCGGAGAAAAAGGCCAAAGTCAGTCAAATCAACAAACAACAACACAAAACACAACCATAAAAAGGATTGTTGTCTTGAAATTAAAACAACCATCATCCAAGCCTATCGCCATGACACCCAATGTGATAGCCAGTGTCTGTGGACGTTGCCTGGATACGGCTGGTGGATGGCAGGTCTCTTCAGGAAGGAGAGGCATCTGCTGTGGTCTACAATACCTAGCTCAAATACTATCAAATACCTGGGGTGCGCTTGGTTCAATTTACCCCCATACAATGTACTACATGGAAAAGGTCCAAAGTAACATTGTGTACTATGAGATAAACCCAGTGTACCCTAAATACTTGTAAGCATTTGGCCAGTGTATTTTACCTACGTTTGGCCCCAAGAGGCTGGTCCTGGGTCAGTTTAGCATTTTCCTTGTTCATGATCAGTGTTAGGATCTAGGAAAGTAAATCTGAATGCGGATCTGGTCCCAGGGGCACCATTATGGCAGAGGTGTCAGGAAGGGAAGGGGGCGACGTGGGGATGCAAGCAGCAAGGGGCCGTGTTTGTGTCAGTCTCTTGGCAGAGTGGTCCAGAGCAGGCTTCGGGGGTAGGGCCTTCAGCCTACTACTGCGGAGCATCAGACTCTGGCTGTGGTTAAAAGGCGAGGAACAGGTTCACACTGGGCCCCCTGGGCCTGGCAGGCCTGCTCCCAGGCCGGGCTGCCTACAGGAGAGGAGTCTGGGCTAGCTTGACCCCTCGGCCTGGCCCTATGGTTCCCCTCAGTCACGGCCCTAGAGGAGGAGCTGGAGGCTGGATCGGTGGTGTGCTCCCCTGTAGGCCGGCCCTACCGGCGGGGCTGATGCCTGGGAGCACGGGGCAGCTGCGAGGGGCTGGAGGAGGAGCAGGAAGGCATGGAGGCCAGCGAGGCTGTGGCTGCGGCATCCTCGGCCTCCTCCAGCTCTCCGGCGTGGAGCTCCTGGCTGACGCTGGACTGCAGGGCGGCCGGGGTCAGCCACTCTTTAGGCAGGCAGCTCTGCAGGAAGGGCACACAGGAGCTGAAGTAGGCCAGCCGGTTGACCCAGCGAGGTACCTCCCTGCCGCACAGGATCTGAGGGGGGAGAGAGAGAGGGACAGACGGACAGGAAGTCAGGCAGAGGGAAGGCTGAGAAACACTTTGAGGACCTGATGGAAGAGGAGAGACCGTCGTACAGCAGCAGACACCCGACACCACAGGCTCGCTGGAAGTCTTCCTGGAAGAAGGTCTGCTGACAGCTAGCCTACATGAACATTAGGCAGTCCAGTAAGGCTGGGATGGTAATGGGAATGTACACTTATATTAAAACCAGCATCGTTGCATTACATGAAGTAGCAGGACCTCCTCTGTCTGAGAGCTGCATTATCTGACTTCTGTTATTGTGCTGTTCGAAGACGCTCGCACAGCAGGAAGAGACGTTGTCTTTGGTCTCTGTCGTAGCCTTGGCGGCTGCAGTCCAGCACGCCCAACATACATGAATCAACCCTCATCTGTTTACCTCATCTGTTCAAATCCTGTATGACAGAGAACAACACTCTCGTTCTCAGCATTACAACCCTCCGCGTGTGATTTTAAAACGATTCTGGCAACTGTCCTATCATCTCAGGCAACAAGTCGAAATGTGACGGGGTAAACTTTCCCCTTTGGTGTCTGTGTGTCTCTGCACGAGGAGGCAGGGCTGGGGAAAGAGTTGCTTCTCAGAAAGAAGCAAAGTGTGACAATTACTAGTGAGAAGATGGAGGCTGTGAAGAACACCCACTCAGAGCTGGCTCACAAGCTGACTTAATCCATTCTGTGTAGCGCCAACAACTGACTCTAATCCAGGCCGCCGAGCAGATCAGGTGGAGAGAAGGAAATGAAAGTGAGTCAGACACAGACTTCCCTTTCCATCGTAACACAGGAACTGGTCACAGCCCCAGCGACATCCTCAGGGCCAACCCTCCACATAGCCTTGGCATCGTGGCCTCCACAAGGCCCAGGCCTCCTTGGCCTCCCCAGCCAGGCTCCAGCAGCTACTCAGCCTCCACTCATTCCTCTGCCTGGTGCCTGAGGCTGGCTGGGAGAGATGGCAGCTACTGAGTCTATTTGTGTAACGACGGCACGGGATTTGCCATTCTTTGATATGGGTGGGGGTTTTCGGAACAAGATAACGTAACCTATGTAGGCTAGGCCAAGAAGAATCCTCAAACACCCCATAATAACTAAGCCAAGATGAAATCTGATCCACAGAGGAAATATAAAAAGAGGAATAAATGGGAAACAAAATCCAATTCAGGCTCACATTCAACGTGCAAACACATTACAGAAGCAGGACAGAGTCTGTCTCGCTGGTCGTGGTCAGTGGTGACAGGCAGCTAAAAGTGGCGTGTCAGCCGGGTGAGGAGGAGCACAGGCAGCTAAAAGTGGCATGTCAACCGGGTAAGGAGGAGCACAGGCAGCTAAAAGTGGCGTGTCAGCCGGGTGAGGAGGAGCACAGGCAGCTAAAAGTGGCGTGTCAGCCGGGTGAGGAGGAGCACAGGCAGCTAAAAGTGGCGTGTCAGCCGGGTGAGGAGGAGCACAGGCAGCTAAAAGTGGCGTGTCAGCCGGGTGAGGAGGAGCACAGGCAGCTAAAAGTGGCGTGTCAGCCAGGTGAGGAGGAGCACAGGCAGCTAAAAGTGGCGTGTCAGCCAGGTGAGGAGGAGCACAGGCAGCTAAAAGTGGCGTGTCAGCCAGGTGAGGAGGAGCACAGGCAGCTAAAAGTGGCGTGTCAGCCGGGTGAGGGGGAGCAGGTCCTGGTGTCGGGGCGCCGGCGTGGCAGCAGAGGCATCATCCTCGTCGTAGTCATCATGATCGTCTTCCATCATCAAAGCTTTATTTGCCTTTCAGATGGAGGACTGCCCTCAGACACACTAGAGAGCATGTCTCAGAAGGGTTAGTCATCTGCCTCTCCACGCCACGCCCCTCACTCCACACACACAGACACACACATACACACCTACTCATTAGTGTTTCATAATGAAGATGGAGGACAAAGATCAATGGTTTGAATAAAGAGAGAAGACAGGTGTTCTAAGATAACCGACTACCATCTCTTGATCAATTACACTCATATTCACCCCTCAGGGAAAATGACTCAACTAGACAGGGCTTTCTGCTGATCTGACACGGACCATAATAACAGAGTCTCCGACCTAACAAAGAGGTTAGCTACATTAGTAAACATGAGCCCAAAGCCTGCAGGAAGAAACACTAGTGTCTAGGGTCATCTGATCCCCAGACAAGTTTACCTTTGAGGCTGGTGTGTGTATGTGAGTGAGTGAGTGTGTGCGTGTGTGCGAGTCTGTGTGTGTGTGTTTGTGTGTGTAGCTACGCCGGCGTGTCAGGGCTTGTATCACAGCGTACTAATCCCTGTCTCCCGGCCAAGCGCTGACTATAATACTGACATCCTAAAGCAGCTTTGGATTACCACCAAGTTTGGGCTGGGATGAAGGTTCCGATTTATTCAAATAACTTTTTTATTTGATGTGTGTGTGTGTGTGTGTGTATGTACTATACCATACCTCTGACAGAGCTGATGAGAAGTGGTTGCAGTTCTTGTGCATGAGGTGGTAGGCGTTTCCCTTGTATTCTTTGCCCATCTCCTCTACGATGCGCTCCACGTCTTCCTCATTAAAGTCCGTGCTCCCCAGGACCAGGGCCTCTCTGCAGGAGGACGGCATGTTAGTGGCCGTACCATCACACACGCCACACAAACATGCCTGTACGGGACTCCAAATCATCAGGAATTAGGTACGTCCTCCTGTCTATCCAGGCCAACCGTGCTGCCGTCATTAGCATCAGTGGAGAAGACTCTCTGGAGCCTGCAGGCACATCAACTAGAGCAGCACTGATGCCCAGCTGCATAGGAGCACTGCTAGGAAAACACACATCTATCTAGGCTGCATGCGCGGAAAACACACATCTATCTAGGCTGAATGCGTGTACTGTACACAAAGACGTCTAGTCAGCTGTTCATGTGGTTGTTGTTGAGCAGCTGTGTGACTAAGCTCTCCTCTCCATGGTACGGGACGAGTCTGACCATATGCTTCATCCCACAGCTCTTCATGAGGGCCGAGACACTGGTGGGTGGCTGGCTGACTTACAAGCTAGTCTTTCAGTCCACTAAATAATGAAGTGAAATGATCAGGACAACATTATTCAAGCAGTCGCACATGGTTCGGAAGACAAACATACACAGAAGTAAAAACCTTCTCTTAAAGCAGAGGCACTCACTTGAATTTGAACGTGTCCCCGAGTTCTGTGGCGTCGCCCGGTGTTATCTCAAAAATCCCCTGAGAATGGGTATGGATGTCCTCCATAGGCAAACTCTGGAGGGAGCACACACGCATGCACACACGCGCACACACACACACGCGCACACACGCGCACACACAGGAGAAACAATAGGATTGCATTAAGACACTTGCATCTCCTGAGCACACACCTACGCATTCACACACACGCACACACACACACACAGCAGGGTACAGTAGAGAGGCTGACCTCTGCCGTAGACCTCAATCCCTGAGTGGAAGACTCCGATGCCCAGAGAGGTGGTGAACTCATTGATCCAGTACTGTGGAGAGGAGACAGAGAGACACACCACATGGCTCAGTATTGCCAGGTAAAACTGAAGGGAGTAAAGTACAGAACTGAAAACAATGATCATAAGACTGACATCATGACAATGACATGATCAAGCAGTTGTTCCTGCTTTGTTTTTTTAAGTGCCGGGCCTGGTTGCACTAGTGATGGATGGAGGAACACCATCTGGCCATTCTCCAGGGAGGGCTGTGATTGGTGAACTCTCTCCCACTGACCTCTCATCCCACGTAACCATGGAAACACACCAGACTCTTCAGAACAGAAAGGCAAAAAACCCCACACCCATTCCCCATCCCCCTTCTCTGTCTCGCATGTGTCTGCACGCTATCAGGTGCGAGGGCCGCCATTCCTGTGGTGCACTGTGCTCAGTGAAGTCTGTTGCTAGGCAGAGTTCGCTGGTGTGAAATGGATACGTATGTGTCATCACAAGACAGTTGGTGTCGGGGGAGAGAGGGTGCTACATCTCGTGCTCGGTCTCTCAGAAGGGAACCGTTCACTAGCCTCCAGGTCCAGAGGTACACAGCAGACACTCTGGGTTCCTCGATGGGCATTTACATCCAAAACCCCATTGGTCCTCCAGAACAGCCCGATAATCAGTTACACTGCTGCTGTTCTCACATCCAGTGTCATGCAAATCCGAGCCACTCTCATCTGCAGCACTGCTTTCATTATTCCACTCTTGAAATTTGCATTGCAAACCATCCCCATGGGTCTCTTTGCCATGACATTAAAAACAAAGGTTATCATTATTATAAGACTTACTGCAACCCTCTCAGTCTCAATCAGACGGTATATTTAAACACACCGTCCGTGACCATGAATGAGTCATTTGAATCCCTCACTTCTTACAGCTCACAACTGAGCTGGCAATATAAGCACAAAACGATGCTATCTCAGAAGAATAGCCAGCACACTGTCCAGTTTGTAGTTCTCTCTGTGTAAACCATTGATGGCTCTCTACTATGTTGCCTCATCCATCAAACGACTGGATATTTGTGACCCAATAAACGGTAGACTGAAAAATATGAATGCTCTGTAGTAGCCCACTGTGATGCTTGTCTTCTACCATGTGACTGATCCTATCTGGCAGCCATGGGTCATGCCTGGAAGACAATGAAGGGCTCAGCAGAGTAGATTCAACATTAGGCTGAAGCAAAAGCTAGGCCTCGTGGTTAAAAGCTATCTTGGTTAAGTAAATCCACAATTCTCTCGCATATTAGCCTTGGTTAAACCAAGGCTATCTAAACATTTACTACATTTAACAGTGCAGTATGGTGATGGAAGAGAGGAAGCATGCTACAGTGTCACAGGGAAGGCTTGAGGCTACCTAAAGCCTGGCTGGTATAGTAATCTCACCCTGGCTCCTCTTTAGCAGTGTGTGTAATAAGGCTCTTATCCCTCTGCCCCTAATTACAGCAAAGCTCATTAAAGACATCCTCCACAGCAGAGCGAGAAAGAGAGAGGTAGAAAGAGGGGTCCAACTCTGACTTTGGGGAGGAGAACCATACTCAGCATTGTTGTTCTGCTTGGTCCGGCCCTTTGAACGGACTGCAAACAGACACCAGCCACAGCCCAGAACCAGAACTAGGTTCACGTTAGTAGAAAGGGGGCAAAAGAGGACTACCTGCTCTTGTTCTCCAGAACTGAAACGCCGCTCAGCTGCCAAACCCATCTGACCAGCTTGCTAAACCTAGCTGCTGTAAAACTGCAAGTGAGGAGCATTTATACCAAATGGAAAGGAACCAGAGTAACATTCCAAATAAATCCCTTTCTGCCCATAGTAGCCTAACTAAAGTTAAAAGTCATAGGAATTATTTCCACTATTTACAGAGACGGCCAGAGCTGTAGGATGTAACTGTAGTGGAGTGTTGTCGAATCCTAATCCGGTCCCATCCAGTTTGGCCCCTTGCAGATACACTACAGTATAACCCCTGGCCTTCAGATCAGTTCCTCATTAACCTGAGTTAACTTAACACACTCGGCTCTGCTGGGAATCCACTTATGTGAAACAAGACTCGCTACTGCTGCTTTGGCTCAGGCAGTCTCCTTCCTTTGGACTGGATTTGGATGGATGTTGGTACACAAACACAGTCCTCCAGGTCATGTTTTTCATTTGACCATTGCTGATGTCCATTCATAAAATGGATAGATAAAAGTTTGAAATCTATTTGAAGTATTAAACTGTAAGTAGTAGGCCTAATAAAAAATATGATGCAGCTACCTGCATCAACTTTGCTTGTCTACTATCAGTGAGAGATCCAGTACATCTTTTGATCTGTCTCACACATGGCTGAGGTGGGGGTATAGTCCATGTGAGGAGCTAACCTCATCTAATTGAGACAAAAAAATGATGGAAAAATGAATTCAAATGGCTAGTCAATTGGTAAACAAATACCCATGCAATGACATGGTATTTTCATCTGCATCTTTTTAGTCTGTCCGTTACAGGAAAGACGGACAGGCTATAGGTCTTAAAGTCAACTGTTGGAGTAGTTTACGTAAACAATGTTTACTTTGTTAAATTATTAGGTAAACTCTTGTTACTTTACCAAATAATTGTTAAAACATCAATATATAAGGAGAGTGGTTGGCGTGTCAGCAGCCTTCTAGTGTCCGTATAATTTTGGAAAAATGGGAGCATTCTGAAAAGCTTTCAGAAGAGTACAACAAATTAATGTTATGATCAGTTAGACCCCAGCTGCAGCATTATGTCTATGGCATACTGCTTCCTAAAATCTGATAATACATAAATATATTATAATCATAAATGTCTGACACATTGCAAGAGACGGCTGTGCTGAAGACAGCGACTCGAATTCAGTAAAAAAATGAATTTCAGCTAGCGTTACTACTGTACTTGATTCCTGATCAATTTCATTTTCTTATTGTGACAGTAAAGTAGACTTAACGGGTAATTTTTGCATCTGAACTGGCTTTTGGTTTGGGTTATTTAGTTCCCGTCAAAATATGCTGACGTAATCAAAGAACTGAGAAACTTGTAGAAACTAACGGGACAGATGCTAAAAACATTTTAGACGTAAAATGCTAACGTTAGCCAGCAGCATTTCATCGTGTTATTGCTAGCAGCTAGCTTGCGTCTACTCTAACCAACTAAAAGTGTTATGCAGCTAGCTTGCGTTTCCTATGGCCAGGCAAAACCTTAACGGTCGGGAGCTAGCTCTAGCATGCTGTCACAGTTTTGTTTTTTCTTTGGACACTCTTACTAAGTTTTCTAGATGGATAAAATAGCAAAAAACTTACCATATCATAGACGTTTAAAATGATCGGCTCGTTTGCCATCACTGGCATCGGGAATTTCTTCCACTATGCTGGTGTCAGTATGCACTCTGGCAGCTAGCTAGCGTGCTTGCTAGCCGTGGCCACCCAATATTTCACGTTATTGATTTGCCTGCTCGCTACCTAGTTCCCTGGTATCTTCTCCAGACACTCTGTCTACTACTAGCTTGCAAATCCGCCAGTGCCAACAGAAAACGCATTAGTGATACGTTCCATAGAAAGTTCATCAGTCTCGCAATCGCATAGGGGTACAGTACAGTAGCTAGTTCGATCCAATTTCCCCATGCAAACAGATGTGATGTCAGGTCGCCAGGTTTTGCTCGCCGTTGTTGCTGTATAAATTGAACTGCTCATTCAGTTAAATTATTTTGGCGTCGCAACATTTTTTGTTTCAACTGGGAATAGCCATTCCCAAAATCTTTATATGACTTTCCTCAACGCCGTAGTTAGTTACTCCTTCCAGATTAAAAAAAAATCTCCAGCAGAAATAACGGTGAGGTACAGTCAGTACCAGATGCCTGTCAAGTAAAGAACAACGGGAAACATTTCTTCATGATTCCCTCACCACCCCGCGGTGCACGGGGCTGGCACGGATCGCATTGACTGTGCTTCTAACATGATGTATTATTAGGTTGTACGAAAGAGGTTCAAGTTAAAACTACTTTGTACACAGAAAACTCTGACGTCGGTCATACACTGTGAATAACTGACCTAACAATGCCCAGCCCCGCTCTCGCCCGTTTTTCCACCGGCAAGTACTGACATAAAACGGGGTGACACAAAACGAATGGAACACAAACGTCTCCAGCAAGCACGTATAGGTTTGTGGGAAATGTCGTTTTAATTGTTTAAGTATCAATAATTGTATACCATCGCCACCTGCTGGACAAAAGCTTACTCACGACGTGTGCTTAGTAGTTCAACGTCTTTTATTCATAAACCTACACCACAATAATAATGCCACACCACTTCCACTCTCAAATGTTACATTCAAGTAGACTCAATAGAAATACTGAAGTGCATGAACATACATTTTTATTCAACTACAAGGAATCTGAAAGTGCAACTGCATCAAAGAAAAACACTTGGAACTAATCTTTATATGAATATGTTATAAAATATGCATTACTTATTCGTCTTTCATTTTTCTAGCAGCAAGGACTTTACGGAAGATTTTGACATATCGACAGTAACTGTAGCCCAGTATGCAGAGAGAGAGGAAGGTGAAAATTAAAGCCACATACACAGTTAGATGTTCATACTTCCTAAAAGAAAATAAGATGCACAGAATGGGTTTAATGGTTAGGCAGCTAAAGCACAATGTAATCATAGACCTACACAAGCTAACGAAAGGTGAGAAATCCAGAATAAACATGCTATATATAACCATGTTTCTACTCATTACTTATCAGGATATGAATCGTATGTGAAATGTTATCACAAAAAACAACTACTTACGGAATGCTAATGCCAAAGGTCTGGACAGCGAACACAGCAGTCAGATCACAGAAGCTGAAGAAAGAAGACACATCGATGACTTCAAAACCACTAACCCCCAAAGTCCTCAAGGAGGTTTAATCACCAAAACTTCAAGCGTGTCAAACCTGTAATTGGGGATCCAATATTTTCACGCGGAACACATAAATGGCACTGTCCACTTGTGAGAAGGTCAGGTAGTTCCCAGAACTCTGGTTCAGGATCTCGTACGGCTGGTCCAGATCTCCCAGCTCGTCAGGCACCACCGTGAAACAGCTCCGGTAGTTCTGTTGGTAAGAGGAACCGTTCAACACTTTCATCCACCTCATCTGAATTTCCCTTAAAGGACTATTTTAAAAAGGGTAATTCACAGGCAGGCTCAGTGTAGTGTGTAGCACAATTCCTAAACAATATATATGACGCATATCACAAATCTCAGTTGCACCATTCTTCAAATACACTACTTTAAACAAGCCTATTTGACTGAATTATGGATCTGTTTAAAAGATTGTAGTCTAGAGAGACAGTCACAACCTTCGGTCCCCAGGCTGTCTCCAGACTCTTGCCCTCAGTCAGCATGGAGTTCCAGGTCTGGGCCTCAGACAGACAATCCATCTACAGGACACAGCCACCCAACAAGGTTACTATAGGAACGACACACACGTACGCATGCTGATCTCAGTGCACTTTACCTGTCGCATGGTCGTATTGAGGGAATAGTCATTCCGTCCAAAGATCTCCCAGATGATGTAGTTGGCATCTACACTCTTGATGAAAGTATCCCCATCGTACCTGAGGAAGATATAAGACGTGTGCTGGAAAATGTTCCAACCCTTTGAGAACGGCAGAATTCAGAAGTTACCTCCTGCACTCACAGGTCTAAGTGGGGATTAAATTCAGTACTGTAGTGTAGTTTGAGAAGACATCCAAATTTCTCCCAGTCGTAGTCCACCACCTGCAACAATGGTCAACAAACCCTTAATAATAATCGAATTTAAAGAAGAGCATGTCAGTGATAAGGGAGTTTGGGTGTTTATAATTCGGTGTTGAGGTCAACCAACAAAGTTGAATGTTTCAGAGCAGGTGCACAGTACTAGAATGACGTGCATAGCTACGGGCTGCTGTCTAGGCAAGCCAGCAGGATGTATAAAGTAATACTTACCAAATCCTCTCCTAAGAAATCCTTAGAGTGGTTCCTCAGTACATCTCTTAAATAAGACGACAGCCACACACAAAAACACACACGTTACGCAGGCTCACTGACACATGATATCTGTGTACAAGCTCAAACAGGAGAGCCACAGCGATAGAGGTGGAGCCAGGTGGTTCTTGCCAACCTTGGAATGGTGTAGTTTCTGAGGGTTTTCATCTCACAAGTGAAACCCCACGGCCTGGTGAAGACACAAGAAACGACACTGTGACAAAAACTCTCAGATAAACTGATTCCCAAACAGTTTAAATGTAACTACTCATCTATTTGATACATTTCCACTTTTCTGACTGGGACTACCTTCGAACACGGATGTGTCTCTTAGGTGGGCAGCCAACATGAAAATAGGATACCTGTCAACAATACAGGAGTAAGGATATAAACACGTCCACATGAGTTAACAAAATGGTCAATAAAACCAAGAACATTTCATATTTCTACTGTGACACAAGGACAGTGGTATATAATATAATCATATACCCGGTTTGCGAGCAGGTCACAAGTGTTGCCAATCTGGTTGGGAAGCAGCTCCATGGTCATAACACCACTGGTCCGTTTACTAGGACACAAACAGCAAGAGGTCAAATACTAACAGCTGGGTGTGTTTTGAGACATGTATTTTATCACCACATTTTACTGCATCGGTCAAACAACTTTTTTACAGTGAGACTGACAAAAGTACTGACATCAGAGCCGAGTAACTCTTGACATTTTCGTAGTTCACTTTCTGACGGATCGTGATAGTCTGAAATAGACAGCAAGCTTTAGCTTTTCTAACTTTTTAAACAAGTGCTTTATGTCTCACTCATGATACGTATCAGGTCATTTGAATATGTTCAGATTTGTGTAGATGTTGGCCTGGGGACTGGTGTGTTTTATGTATAGGTTCTGAAACATTTCAAGTTCCAAGTCAGCCTCACCATGTTCAAAGTGGCGACCTCTTTCTTTACTTCAGAGTGGGACTTCTGGGACATGGTCAACAAATGCCGGTTGTTGTTAAGCAAAATCACATGAACCCCCTTCCCCTCTGTACAGACAACATGGGCCCACATTTTAATTGAGTCGCCTTTGTCCATATAGTATGCCAATGCAGTCATACTGTTCTTGAAGGTGATGAACGGGCAGCTGTGGTGCGTCATGTGCATGGAGCTCTTCGTTTCCATAAGTAATGGGTACCTGACCAGGGAAGAACACAGGTTACATTCAAATAGCAACCAAATGTAATTGCCTATGTGAAGACAAACAATAATGAAATTGTAGGAAACCTCAACTGCCCCATCATGAAAATATTTCTTGGAAGATTAATATTTTATTGCACATGCTACAGGCAATTGCACAGGACAGCCCTAACCCCCTCTCCCCATATACATCTGTTCGGACAGCTTCCCATCTGGTGATTGGATGATTGGGGTGAACTGGTCCTTCTGGTCCATGTAGATCACATTGCGTGTGAGCGCCCCCCTCCAGGAGGGTAAAGCCACCAGCTCACGCATACCCACTTTACAGTAAAAAAGCTTGTTGTTCTCCATTTTCACCAGCATGTTCCAAATCTGGTCTGAGGGGAGATGACACACACACATATACACACAAACCCAAGAAGTCGTACGTCCACATGCAACATACTACACAAAGTCAGCGGTGGACAAGGTGGAGGAGACATACCCAGGGACACCTGGTGTATCTTGCTTCCCCCAGAAGCCTGGTGCACGTTCCTGCCGTCGGGGAGGAGTAACTCGCCCCAGTCGTTGTCGTTCCTGAAGCTGTAGATGATGGTGTGATCGGTCCACAGCAGCAGCGCGTTCATAGCCGATCTCAGGAAGTGCATTCGAAAAGGTCCGACGGGGTGTTTGCCCTCCTTGAATTTGGTCAGGAAGGGGCTAGACACGGTTGCATGAATAAAGTTAAGATTCATTTTAGGATAGCGGCAAGTTATCCTTCCCCAACAGGGTAAATTACAATACTGCTGGTTAAGACCATCCAAGTCTTAGTTTAACAATCTCTTACAGTCTTCTAATGAGCTGACAGGACTTCAACCGAAAGGATCAAATGAGTCACCTGGTCTTCCAGGCCTTGTCCACCAGGTTGTAGATGAGGAGAGAGGGGTGTGAAGGGGAACCGGGGGAGGTGTTTAGCACCAGACAGGCTAGCGTGACTGGCTGGGAACCAAATGAGGCGGTCAGGATGGTGGTATCAGGAGGCAGCACCAGCAATGGCTGAAAATATCTGCTCTGGCTTCCTTCGAAGCGTGCAGATCCCATGAGTAGCCTATGGTCCTCCCATGCAAGCAATGTTCCCAGTTCCATGCCCTGCACAAAAAACACACACAAAAGTATGATCACTTCCAATCCTTGCACACTCAGAGATGACCATTATAGGAAGGCAGATATCTATCATCTCTCCATTGGCAAGTAACTGGCCTGCAAGGGGTAGTACTTTACACAACTGGTCCTCTGGTAGATCCCCCTTCACAGGATCAAGAGACAAGCTGGGGGGTGTGGTCAATGTGCGCAGATGGACGTCCCACCAGTAGAGGGTGCTGTTTATAAGGAAGAGGATGCCGTCCTCTAGCAGGGCACTTTCGTCCACAGTGAAGTAGCCCTCGGGCGGCACAGGCACCAAACCTGGCTCCACCTTCAGTTCCTCATAACTTTTAAAGGCATCCGGCGTGTAGAAGCAGCCAAGTTCTGACAGCAGAATGGTACGATATGACTTACAAGTGCTCGACACCACGATCATGCGGCTACCTGGGGACAGCCGTAAGGACACTTCCTGTCCACTGTAGGGCTTCTCCTCTTCTAACCAATAAAAGTTATGCTGGTTAGATATGATGAAGCGATGCTGGAAGTTAATTGGCTGAGCGTTTATATCGAAGTTGTAGTATTTCCTGTTGCCAGGGATAACCGCTTCCCAGTATCTGTAGTTGAGAACAGATTTGTTTAATAGCAGGTTCGGAAGTGCATACTTAACCCTGAAAGTCAATGATGTCACATGTGGGTCTTTATCACAAGAAAAGGGATATTGTGAAAGAAAGACAAAACAACACACCCATCCTTGTGGAAATGTCCGTGGATAATTTCCTTGGATAACAGTAGGATTTCTGGGTACTGGCCCAGGTTGAAGAACTGCTTGGTCAAGTATTTAGACAGCTGCAGGAGAAATGAAAAACACAGCAATAATTGGTCAAATAGCTATCGCAGAAAGGACCTAACTGATTTTCGGTGTGTTGCATATCTGAAGATCCAAGAGTAAACTTGAAAAGAGCATTTTGTGTGGAGGTCCTCTTTGGATTGAGAAAACGTTCTTTACCACACCTGTATGGTCACAGAATAGTGTTCACTACATTAGACACACCGTTGAAGGCTTAAGTGCTTTCTGTTCGATTTCAGATTTATCTGCTTGCTCCGGGGCAAAGACCCACATTCTCACTGTCTGAAATATAAACAAGAATCATAGGTTAAATAACAAACGTATCACAAAATATATACATAATGCAGTTCTGCATTACGATGATGCAAGAAAGAATTGTGTCTGATATACTGTAAGTACGTGGGGAATTGGCTTTATACATGTGGCACAGACCTCCATTCATCCACTCATCTGGTATAACTACTGTTCAGTCTACTGTACCTCAAGGAATGTGTCTGGTGAACTTCTACAGAAGAAACAAAATGTGTCCAATGTGATTAGAATTATAGTGTGCCAGATAAGTCCAAGTCTTATAACACCGGTCTTAGCTTAAACAGTAACCAGGGTAATTGAATAAAGCGTTGAAGTAATTGAATAAACCAAAATAGACAAAATATTTGAAAGAGACGTCACAAAAAACGTTATAAAGTTAAATACTAAAATAAGTAACAATAAATTAGAACATAACCTGTTGTTAAACTGATCTCGATGTGTACTGGTTTTTCAAACATTACCTGTTTATAGGCATTATAGCATACCAAGCAAAACTGAAGACGGAATCTTTGATGTAGAGATATCTGGTGTACTCCTCCTTTCCAGTCTGCCGACACAAGTGTGATACAATTAATTTGACTTGACACATTATAAGACTCTCAATATAATCTATTTTAAGATAATTAGGAATAAATAACCAAAGTGTGCATACTGGGTACTTACAGACACCACTGGCTGAACCTTGTGGAAACCATAGGACTTGCATGTCATCATTGCAAATGGGGCGCTACAATTGAATCATTGTTCAAATCAAGTTAAGATCAAATGTAGAGATAGTGGACCACAATGAAAAACGAGCACGAAGAAAAGCAGGCGACATATACAAATGTGTCTCAAAGAAACAATATTTTAGAGACAGTCCAGTAATATGAGCTTATCGAGTGTGCCATGATCAGGCGGACAGGTTTTTTATTACCTTTTGTTGTTCACAGTACAGGCTTTAGGGTACAACCACTCAACCAAGTCCTTTTCAGCATACATGAGGAATACCTGGCGTTGAAGATAACAGATGATAATGTATTGATAGGTTGGCTTAGTACAGTAGTGCTAGGCTTCAGAGTGGAACTCCAACTTACTCTATCGGCTATGTTGAAAAATTCTTCATCTTTCATATTATTAGTGTATCTGCAAAGTAAATGTAATTCAAAATTTAAAATAAGTTTAAAATGACAGACAGAATATATTTTGCAACAGAAGGGTAAAATAAGATCGTTAGCTGTCAAGCTAACTAACATACAGTACAGTATACCACAAACTGTAGCTAAACATGGATGTAGCTAGAGCTAGGTCCATTATCTTATTTTATCTTAAGTCTTCAAACCATATAAATGGCTAAATGATGTACAGTCAGGCAAATGTACCTCCATACCCCAAAACTGAAATCAATCCTGAGGAAAAGGATAGAAAGAAACATTAGCATCTTGAGCATCATGTTTGTCCAACTGGTCATTTTGTGTGTGTGGGGGGGACAGGGCTAAATTCTAAAGCGCCAACTAGTACTCAACTGTCAAACCCTAATGGGCGGGTCTTCAAGGTCTACGAGACATTCGCGCGCGCGCGCGCAGACATACACACAAAACATCATCAACACGACGTTCTCCGTTCTGTGCACGTGAACAGACGGTGGTGGTGGGCGGGCCTGACTGGCTGTCATACGCAATGCACGCTATCAATGTCTGGCCACAAGCGAGCAAGCAAACAGAGGAACGCACTATCTGAAGCCCACTTAGCCTCTACAGGGAATCGGTCATGTCGGATAGTGGGAATCAAGCTGAGGCTCAGAACGGTGGAGCCCACGGCAACATCACAGAACCACAAGTAACCAGACCAGATGTTGGTAACAAAGTGGCCGTGGTTTTAGGGGCTCAATGGGGCGATGAAGGCAAGGGGAAAGTTGTGGATCTTCTGGCCCAGGACGCCGATATCGTTTGCAGATGTCAGGTATGCCATATTAGCAACCAGGGACCAGCGTTTACAATTTTATTTGACCGGGCCTTTGCCAGCACAATATATTTGTCTACTTGCAACAATAGTAAATCAAAATGTTAGTTTTGCCAGTTGTGTCATAAACTATGGGTCCTTGCTTGGTTCATCACAGAGAAGTACAGAAGAGGATGTCATTAGCTTTGGCTAGCTTGTGGCTGCCTGTAGTACAGGCTGTAGAGACGTTAGGTCGCTAGCGTATGTTAGCCACTGACTTGCTAGCTAATGTGACCTTGAATTCCATTAAGTGAAGCGCCTCTTGACACTAGATAATTGCATGTTCTTCATGATCATTTGATTAGCCCAGTGTTATGTTGCACCCACAGGCTACCTAGCTAACTAGCATCATGCAATTGCAAGTGACAGTCAGTGCATACTCCGGTTTGTGGCTTCTTGTTATGGGGGTTTTGGTTATCTTTCAGGTCACCATCAGAGTATTTATTTCATAATATTCGGCGAAGCAATAGTCCACAATCTGGGGACGGTCACTGTATATACGCCTTTAGCAATATAAA
The DNA here is from genome assembly GCA_903064625.1 of Mallotus villosus. NCBI lineage: Eukaryota > Metazoa > Chordata > Actinopteri > Osmeriformes > Salangidae > Mallotus > Mallotus villosus. Next base: position 1,331,984 of record CAEFZP010003577.1, on the reverse strand, counting down.
AAGCTAGTGCGAAGTCTAATGAGGGAAGCGAGGCGAGTCTGCGCAAATTGTCAGAGCTTTGCTAGAAGAGGATGCCTTTTTGTCAATATCCCCAACACAGAACAAGAGTGGAAAACATTGTAAAAACACGTGAAATGTTGTGATGGGCAACAGCCAACTAGCCTTATCTGCATAACTCTACTGCAATTTTACATGTTAATTTTTACTTTTTTATTTTATTATTTCTATACTGTGCTAGAGTATATAGTCTGACTGAAGCCCCTTTATACCTGAGGATAAGGCTCTGGGATAGGCCAAGTCATTGAAATGCACATTGATTGTGGTTAGACCTAAACAGCAAAAGGTCAATGAGGTAGGTGTACAGTAGCTCAATTGTGAGCAAACATTCCTTATCTTGCTCAGAAGAATCGTATCATCTCCTGAGGCTGGTTTAAGCAAAGAGCACTGAAGAACCACAAGAGAAATAGAAGTGTAATAAAGAATGTCTTATAACTAAATACATCTGTTTAGTTAGGAAAATACTCACTAAACAGTCATTTGATGGCTAGCAGCAGACAGTTAAGTACACACAATACAGCATTTGGGATTACTGATGACTACTTGTCTAAAAAACAACATGAAAAAACACTTTTGCGTGTTACAATCCGAACCAACCAACCTACTCTTTGAATAGTCTTGTTTCTTAATACAGTGTTTTGTGTTCTTAGGCATGTCTGTAGAAGAGACAGTCTTCTCTCTGGAGTAAATAACACGCTTTGTGACTTATCAGCAGTCTTGCATCCTTTGGTTTCCATCACTATGTCTGGTATTGATAACAGGGTGACATGACTAAGAGAGTCTCCATTGTGAGCCTGGTACTCTGCCAAGGCTATAGTGTACCATGTAAAAATAAACCACTTACTGGCATACTACAAAAACTTTGAGACACTGACTGCATACGAGTGTGCATGCTTGTCGTCGTGTGTGTGTGTGTGTTGCAGTAGCAGAAAACAGATAATGTTCATCTTTTTATAAAAAGGGCTGTGCCAGCAGTCTCTCCGGTGTTCCTTACAAGATTCTTGAGGTTGTAAAAGCACAGGGGGGACTAGGGGCAGGAGGGTAGAGCAGGTGACTGGAGTTGAGGGGTAGGGGGGTGGGAGCAGGAGAGCCAGATGTCAGAGGAGCATCTTGGAGTGTCTCTGGGCCTCATTAACGAGGGGGGCAAAGGACGACGATACTCACACCCTGACCCTCTTAGGCGGCAGGTGCCCCCCACAGTGATTTGTTGTCTCTGGGGATCACATAGACCCATCGGATTTGATTCATGTGACTGTCCCGCCTATCCACCTAGTCCTATGAATAGAGGTGTATTCATAACATGACCTATGAGATGATAGCCTGCTGCCTAACCTTTAGTGCGTCTCATATGGTTATGGTGATAAAACGCTCCACTGGAGGAGATGTAGTCCAGTCTAGTAATGTACTTACTTACACATAGGCCAATTTGGGCTTCTAAAATGCAACCGTTGAAAAAGAATGATCTGACCTCCATGAAGCAGCCGCTCTGTAGAGAAGCACATGCTTTCATCTATAAACACGTAGGATCAGAGAATGGCCTCTAGGGTTCTTCTAGCTCCTTTGGAATGTGAACATAGCCATAAGCTGTACAGTGTCTCTGGCCAGGAGGTATGAACCCTGAGGCGGAGAGATCATGAGACCACAGTCTTTGGAAATACCAGCATCAGCTCTGAGCCTGCAGGGCTGAGCAGCAGTCACCTGGGACACAGTAGCATCTGGTTTACAAGGCCATAAGTTCTAGGCCCTACAGTGGCTCCTAGACCCTAGTTTCAGTCTGAGTGGTCTGGACAGAACCTCCACATAGTCTACCATACTGCAGGATAGAGCTCCTACCACCAGGTCCTGGTTGAGACTTGCCCAGAAACATTTCCACGGCTGTTCTGATCTAGAAATGCCTTCCTTGACTACGGTGTTTAGGGCTAGTGTTGCTATGGTGAAGTTTGTCCATCTTGTCGCAAACACCTTGAGTCTTTTCATGGGGTGTTTACTTCTTTCAGGTGTCCGGTTGGGTAATTGTAGGTTGTGGAATGCCTCTTTGAAGTCAGTTGACTGTATGTTGATGGATGGATGTTGACATCGCTTCACAGTTGGCATAGCAACGCAGAGAACTGCATGACAACTTGAAGAATCACGGCCATGCAGTGACTTTGGAGACCTAAGCAGCTCAACCTTAACCTGACTGCAGATGGTTTGTTTTCCATGAGTCGCCCTGGGAAACAGTTCTGAAAAAGGCAGGCACAAAAGGAAGGCAAAAATACTTGTCAGGTATTGGATTAACCATCTGTCTATCAATGTCTGTCACAGGCTAACTTCACTCTCTCCCATAGCTGCCAGTAGTTTCTCATAGGATGCTGTTTGGTCCGAACCACTGTGGTTCAGGCACAAACGAATAACTTAGAGCTTGTTGAGTTGGATTCTCGCGTGGCTGCTATCTCGCTAATCCAGCTGTCTCGCAAGGTTATGTCAGCCTATACCGCAGCATGATTGCATCTCTGCTTGACTGACTCAACCTCATCTTAACGATCCTCTCAACTAAGGGGACCTAACCCTAACCTGGCTAACCCTGACCCCCTGGTTAAGTTGGCAGCAAGGGCCACCTCAAAGTTGAGAGATCGCGACATCCAAGGCTGTCGTAGGGTCAGCTAGCCCTGTGACCGCCACCAATAGACACATATCCCACCAAAGAATGTTCCAGGTTATTGTTGGGTATCACAACACAGTCTGTCTTTAGAGTATTCCATTCACTCAACCATTAGTGGCGTATAATAAAGAGTTTTACTGCAGCAATAATGACTTGTGGCAGCCTGCCAAACGAGTCAGGCAGCATGACGTGACAAATGGAAACTATGCAAGGGGAAGAAGCATCATTTAAGTTAGAAAGCTGCAGGCTTGGCCCACTGTAGTTTGTTGGATGGACATGATTAGTTCCATCCAGCAGACGATATAAGGTACCTCTAGGGAATATGGGCCAAAACGAGAACACTTTTATCCTTACTGCTCTTGACATTTTAAATAGAGAGTCAGGTGGCTGAGCGGTTAGGGAAGCGGGCTAGTAATCTGATGGCTCCTATAACAGTTATGTGGGTTTTTAATTGATATCATGGTTGTTCACCTTTGTTTGTTTTGTATGGTTTGTTTGAGCCTCCGTCTACAGACATTGTTCTACCCCTACGGGGATGGGCATGTTTTTCTTTATTGATTTGAGTCAGTCCCTGCAACAGACATCAGTCAGTAAGTCACTAACAGACAGCAGTCAGTCACTACTATATAGTGCGGAGCAGCAGGTGGAGGGGTGGGGGGGCTGCGTGGGGGGCATTGGAAACATATCTAAAAAGGAGAGGCATGTGCCCACCCCCTGTAGCTGGTGCACCAGAGCATGACATGTCCAGGAATAGCACAGGACTTCCTGCCCCTTGCTTGGTGAAGCTTTTGGCAAACCCACACTGAGGTATTTACTAATGGTCCCAGCATAAGACACACACACATCCCCCAGAGACTCAGTGTAATCATGTGCGTGTGTTTAGCACTATGTTAAGTTTGGGCTATAAAATGATCTTTTTCAACCAGTTGTGATGGTTAAGGAACATCAAAGCAGGGTTTGAGTTCACAGCAGCTGGAATGCTCAGTGCACTGAATATTCCTTTTCAGGGACATGCCATTTGATCTCATTTACAGAGATTTCATGTGTTTTGGCAACATGTTTGAGGCTAGCCTCAGTGTTCTTTTGTGAAGTTTTGACTTGTCCCTTATTTCTTTATTTGTCAGCCCCTTATTGTGACGTCCCTACCCTGTCTCTCTCTTAATCGTTCTCCCGATCTCTGCTGACAGGGCTGGAAACAACGCGGGACACACAGTGGTGGTGGACTCTGTGGAGTACGACTTCCACCTGCTCCCCAGCGGCATCATCAACCCTGACGTCACTGCCTTCATTGGTGAGCTACGCCCCGTGCTGACTCTCAAGGCGGGCAGTGGGGAGGGCCGGGAGCCAGGGCTCCTGGCTGTAGCAGTCGAGTGCTCTAGAGAGGATTCATCTGCAGTAACATCATTAGGCTAATGGTACTGTGAAGTCTGCCTGGTAGCCAGGGCCTCTTCTCCTGGCTTCTTACCCAGAACATCTTAGCAGTTCGTAAGCACTTACAGGGTCAGAACCTGAGCCGTGCTCGAGCCGGGCTCAGGCCCGTCCAGTCCGGTTTAGAGGACCGATGCGCCACCTCTGGCTGTAAGTGTGACTGTCCGCTCACCTCAACAAGGTAAACACACGGATCTGAAGTAGCTTTAGTCTGGTGAAGGCAACGCTGTGCAAAGCTGGCTTCGGTTGGCCCAGTCGTGTCCTTCGAATGGTTTGCTTTTGGACGAGCGCTAAGCAGGGCGATCTTTGGAAGTGTTGAGCTGAGATATCTCCAAACCTCCGATGGAATGTAAGGAAGTCATCGTGCTCCGTGTGCCGTCTCGGCTTCGAGCCTTGGGTGCTTCAGAGGAGGACCGCTAGCGCGTCGTCCTTCTCACACCGTCTATCCTGTGGTGTCCCCTAGGTAACGGAGTGGTCATCCACCTGCCAGGCTTGTTTGAGGAGGCAGAGAAGAACGAACGCAAAGGCAAAAGTGGGTTTGGATGACGTCAATTTCATTCTTGACAAAGTTGTGCGAGTTGGTTCGTTCTTTGATTCGTCCCTTTCATCTTTTCCTTCATCTCAAGGTCTGAAAGGCTGGGAGAAGCGGCTGATCATCTCAGACAGAGCCCACATCGGTAAGGCAGCAGTCTTCCTCCCTCCCACCCTCACACTCAGGCCTCTCTCTCCCTCCCTCTCTTTTACTCTCTCTCTCTCCTCTGAGTCCGACCAGACCACGGGAGTCTCAGCTGAAGGGAACGAGCTCGTCTCGGGACAGGGCCCGAGGGGAGCCAGCATTGCAAAAGCTCGGTTGTAGAGTGGGGGGTTGAGGAGAGAGAGAGAGACAATGCAGCGGACAGAGCTGCACAGATCGTAGTTAGTTAGTTAGTCGTCTGTTATATAGGAGAGGCTGCATTAGCTACGCTTGTGTTGTAAGTCCAAATCAGTTTTGGCCGGAGCTATTCAGGTTAGTAAGCATTTAATACTCAGTCTGTCAGCTGTCTCGTCAGCTAGATTGGACGGAGGTGTGTAGGTCTGTTAGAGTGAGTGAGTGAGTTAGGGCAGAGCTGTTCAGGTTTGTGAGTGTCCCCTTCTCTACCCTCTCCCACAGTGTTTGATTTCCACCAGGCGGTTGACGGGGTACAGGAGCAACAGAGACAGGAGCAAGCGGGCAAGAAGTAAGACCCCGTCTTCTCTCTCCGCATGGGCCCTGCGCTGCCCTGCCCTGCGCTGCCCTGCGCTGCCCTGCGCTGCCCTGGTCTGCACTCCAGGGGAACCACTAGTCCTAGCTTTCACATCAAACGCTTATATTCCTGCCTGCCCAAGTCACGTCAGCTAGAATGACATGCGAGCATTCTGAATGGGAAGAAAGAAGAAACCTTGGTTCGTCGTGCAGTGGGGACGCGTGTGCGCGGGGAGCTGCGACACTGGGAACCCACGCCCGCACGCGGGAGTGTCCACCGCAGAAATGTTGTCCTCTGCGTTTCCCCCGTCCCCCGCTGTCCTTCCTCCGAGGGCAGCCAGGAGCAGAGGGTAGCCCTTTCAGCAGCACCCAGGGACCAGGGCTCACGTGCCAGGGCTTGGATGTTCCGCGTGTTTTTAAGTAGGGGTTCTTTGTGGAGGAAACCTATGTGTGCACAGGGATAACATGCACTCTCCACACAGCACCAACAGGGCTGACATGCCCTCAGTGTCAACTGCACCCTGAGGTGGAGTCAAACCCAGGACTGCGAAGCACTGCGCCGTAGAACATGGCAGTTACAGGAGACTGTCTGTCTGGGTGTGCCTGTCGGGTGTGTTTGCTGGACTGCCTGGTCTGTTTGACTGGAAACTGTGTCCCCGGGAAGGATCAAACCTGTTTAGCAGGAATGGGATACAGCACTTTGTGTTCAGCACAGTTAAGAATTCTGTTTCATTATCTGTTTAACACTCAGTTCATTGCCTTTTACTATTACTGATTTGAGGAAATCTCGGATCTACTATTTCTTGAAAGGTAAAAGCCTAAAAGACGCATTTGAAGAGAACTCCAACCCAGCCCGTGGTGACTTCTTTAATCTGTTGCAGGGACGGGGGGATAAAATAACGTATATTTACAGTGAGAGCGAGCCATTCCTGAGTGTTTGGATGTGTGACCGTGTTAGCTATCTGGCCCGAGTGCTCTCTGCAGGGACAACTTTGGTTCCCGAGTGTGAGAAAGACGTAGCGATTAAAGGCTTATTTCGCAGTGTGTGGAATTCGAGCACCTTGGGGCATTGTGCTCAAGCCGCCTGTGTGAGAGGCCTGGGAACAGAACGCGGAGGCTAGCGCGGCGCAGGTCCACAATGCAACATGCCAAATGCAGTGCAGTACAGTGGGCCTTGTGGTGTCACGGGGGGTCCAGTTTAGAGGGTAACCGGGGTTGGGGGGGTCTTACCTTACATCTGTGATGACGGGACGGGGGATTCACGTGATGTTTTGCGCTTCGCAAGCTCAGTCAGATCTCGTTACGCATATTCCACATGCTCGCATGTGCACGGATAAACACTCGCACGCACACACACACACACATTTGCATACATTCCACTGAGTCTCCTTACACGCGCATATTTGTGTATTTGCACAGTTGGGTAGGGATGTCCCACGTCAGCATGTACAGGATTCCTGAACCTGTTCTTCTTCTTCCTGCCTCCCCCAGCTTGGGGACCACGAAGAAGGGGATAGGTCCAGTGTACTCGGCCAAGGCGGCCCGCAGTGGCCTCAGGATATGTGACCTGCTCGCCGACTTCAACGACTTCTCCGAAAGGTGAGGGTGTGTGCGTGAGGCGTGTCCACGTATGTCCTCATCGGGGTGCGTACACTGTGTGCGTAGGCGTGTGAGGTATGCGGAGAAGGAGGGGTCTCACCCGTGAGCGAAGGCACACCCGCGTGCCTGTTCAAACACGGGCATGAAGTGAAAGGGCGTCGGTAATACCTGTGTTTACTCTCCGTACACGTGCTCGCGGAGGAGGACAAGTGCGTCTCGCATGTGACGCTGCTGTGCTGTGTTGTGCCCTCGCTCAGGTGTTGTGTGAATAACACTGGCTCTGTGACATGGTGGCTTGCAGGTACAAGGTGCTGGCTCACCAGTACAAGGCCATGTACCCCACCCTGGAGATCGACATAGAGGGAGAGCTGTCGAGGCTGAAGGTGAGTTGCAAATGTTTTTTTGATCATATATTGTATATTAGTTGTAAACCCCAGTGGGGCGGCTCCTCCATGACTGGGCAGTACAGACAGTAACACACACCCACAGACTATGACTATGCATTTCAAACCAACAGGTTTACCCATGTTTATTTCATTCTGCTGATCCAACATTTAGTGTAGTTCAACTCTGGCCCGATGTGCGCTTGGTTTGTCCCCCCGCGCAGGACTACGTGCAGAGGGTGAAGCCCATGGTGAGAGACGGGGTCTACTACATGCACAAGGCCTTGCACGGACCCCCCAAGAAGATCCTGGTGGAGGGGGCCAACGCGGCGCTGCTCGACATCGACTTCGGTCAGTCCCCGCACGCATCATCCTTCCACTTCGTAATGTCCCGTAACGACGTCCGCTAACTACGCAGGCCATAGAGATGAAAAGAGTGTTAATCCCCATTGAAGCGAATGTAATGGTTGAGCGAACTAACACTCTGATGAACTCAAACAAGCCCCTCAGGACAGCCAGCCTACCGGTCTGGTGCAGTGTGGTGAGTATGGCTGTGCATAGGAAGATCAGACCCACTGCAGAGAGCAGATGCATTCACACACACACACACACACACAGCCTCTCTTCTGTCCCTCGCGCACTCGTGTCTCCTGGACCGGAGTTTAAAAGCATCCGATTGGAGTTCAAAACACATGATCAGTGCTAATGCTTTGGAGAAGGAGTGCCCTCTCCGTTGAAGGAGGGGCAGTTGGGAGGCAGGAGAGAACACCAGAGAACACCAGAGAACACCAGAGAACACCAGAGAACACCAGAGAACACTAGAGAACACCAGAGAACACTAGAGAACACTAGAGAACACCAGAGAACACTAGAGAACACTAGAGAACACTAGAGAACACTAGAGAACACTAGAGAACACCAGAGAACACCAGAGAACACTAGAGAACACTAGAGAACACTAGAGAACACTAGAGAACACTAGAGAACACTAGAGAACACTAGAGAACACTTCCTCACCCTGCATGAGTCACTGCTGCCCTGTCTGTCACCATCAGCCTCACCAAACAACAACAAAAAAACACTTTCACCCACTGTTGAACAATTGGTTCTCAATTGTAGCCAGAGGTGTCGTCAAGGGTTACTGTGAAACCAAGGTCACCCCGTGTTCGTACAATGCCTAGTTAAACCAGTTAATAGAAGTGAGTTTATATGTCTGTGATTTTCAGAGAACGACACTACCTGTACCTGGCCTGTCCACACCTAGATATACACTATGTAGATCGGACCCTTTCTGAATTTGGTGGTTAACTTGGACAGTTTTATTAGACATGTCCACTCCAGTGTGATTTGGAGAGGGAGGACAGGGAACAGACCAAGAGGAATCTCCTGGATAGGACCCAGAGCAGAAGGCATGGAGACTGTGTTCTTACAGCCGTCTGGACTTGTATATATGGATGACTAGATGCCCACCCATCTGAGCTGAGCTGCGAGTGTCTGTCCGCCCCAGAGAGAGAGACGGGTCACCTCTGATCCACCCGGTGACTCACGCGTGCAGGAGAGAAGCACGCTGTCCTCACTCCTGTTACCAGCGATGTGGATATACAGGCTGTTTATGTGTTGGGGATTATGGTTTGTAGGTCAGTTTCGACGTGTGACCTCGGCGTGTGTGTGTGTGGTCTGTGCTCCAGGGACGTATCCTTTCGTGACCTCGTCTAACTGCACGGTGGGCGGGGTGTGTACGGGTCTGGGCATGCCCCCTCAGAACGTGGGCGACGTGTTCGGCGTGGTCAAGGCCTACACCACCAGGGTGGGCATCGGAGCCTTCCCCTCGGAGCAGAGCAACGTAAGAACCTTGTTACCTGGGGCGGAAGAAGAGGGCTCTGAACCACTTCTTGTAGATTGAAGACTGAAAAGTCTGTTTAATAAGTAATGTCTCCTCTCCTTGTCCAACATCACCATCTAGTGGACAGTGTTATACATTGTCATTGGCCTTTCCTCCCACGTTCCAGGACATAGGAGAGCTTCTGCAGACGAGGGGAAAAGAAGTGGGCGTGACCACAGGCCGGAAGAGGCGATGCGGTTGGCTGGATCTGGTCCTCATCAAATATGCCCACATGATCAATGGCTTCACTGCGTGAGTCTCTAAGCTCTACCCCGACCTTCACTTCTTCAGCGAGCTTAGCTGTCAGTCGTGTGTGTGTGCTTTGTGTTCACTCGTCGCTGTGTTGTCCTCTCCCCCCCCACCAGCTTAGCTCTCACCAAAGTGGACATCCTCGATGTCTTCCCTGAGATCAAAGTGGGTGTGTCCTACACCGTGGACGGCGAATTTATACCTCATTTCCCAGGTAGGCGTGTCTTCGGGGATGGATTCTTCTCTAATGCTGATACCAAAAGCTGAGAGATGGCAGCCAATAGCTTGACAGTACCTCACAGTTGTCTCCCTCCCCCTCCCCCCGCCAGCCAATCAGGAAGTGCTCCAGAGGGTGGAGGTACAGTACGACACGCTGCCGGGGTGGAGCAGCGACACGTCTGCCATCAGGACATTCCAGGAGCTTCCGGAGAACGCCCAGAAATACGTCCGCTACATCGAGGCCCACCTGGGCGTGCCAGGTTAGAGACGGTCACTCTCTCTTTCCTCCCTCAGTCTTTTCTTTCTCCTGCAACCTCATCTCCCTCCTCCACCTCGTCACATCCCCGTCTTCCTCTTCTCGTCGTGTTTCTGTTTCCGGACTCCGGTCTGGTGTGGCGTTGAAGCCTTCCTCTCTATTGTTCCCCTAACTCCCCCCCTTCCCTTCTGTCGTCTCCTTACAGTGAAGTGGATCGGAGTGGGGAAGTCCAGGGAGTCCATGATCCAGGTCTTCTAAACCCCCCCAACCCCCCTCCACCCCCTCCCCGCTCTCAAAGACTGACTCTTCAGCTCACCTGGTTCTCTAACCCTACATCTCCTATGCCTGCGTGTGCCATATACCCTGTTACCTCCCTTTAGCGCCACAGAAGGGTCATGTGTTACCTCTCATCGTACGTGTGCCAACACTGCTTACAGACTCGGCGGGTTCGTCCCTCGGTCGGTCGGTCGGTGTATAGGTTTCTCTTGCCTGTGTTGTCATGGTTGCACATTGTGCCAGTTGATATTGTTCTGTGCTGTCTTGCCTTGTACAGGAGTGAGAGATTGGCTGGGTTTGCACTTTCAGCTACTGGCTCCGTTTTGCCTGTCATTTGATTTCCAGATTGTGTGTGAGCAGGGTCTTGTCTGAAGCCAGTAGCCACAGCAACCCTGTGCTGGACCCATAGCCCCATTCAGACCTTTAGAATGTATCACAGTGCTACTCATAGATAAGATGCTAGGATCTTAATGTTACTGCTGACAGCCTCGAAGTCTCAGGACTTTCTCTCCTCAGAACCGTTTTTATTTCCGTATGTTTTTATTCCCCGTATGTTATAGCTTGCGTATGTGTTTTCTACGTCTGTTAACCTCCCGTGGAACACCAAGTGTCTTCACACCTCCCGGTAGCTGCTCCCCTCGTGTTCACATTTAGCTCCAAGCGACTCCACGGTGTCCCGTCACGTCCATCGCCCGTATAGCTTCAGATAATGCCAGTCCATATGATGATTATGAATCTCCCAGGCCTGTCCTAGTGTGTAGTAGTAGAGGGAAAGGGGTGGGGGTCACCTTGGAAACGGGTCCATGGAGTTCACATGAAATGTTCTCAGACACGGTCAGCCATGCACGACACGGAAGGCACACTGCAGAGGCTGGGGTGGACTTGGAGCTGTGGCTTCGATGTTACATTTATAGTTACTGAACGTAACGAGAATGTTCTGTCGTGTTTGAGAATAGGACTCTTCGATGGTCGTCTGGCCTCCCTCCAGGAAGTGTAGCAGTGACGCATTCTGTTCGCCGTTGTTTGTGAATTTGGGTTTGGGGTCGGGACACACATTAGGATGCGGTCAGAGTTAGTCGACACCTTGAATAGATTTACTACGGCAGATCATTCTTCCATCTCACATAGTGTCTTGTATGTTCGTGAACATCTCCTGGTTCTCTGACCACTAGTAAAGTGTGTCCTGTCTGTGTGTGGCACTAGCCAACAGTGTAGCAAGAGATAATACTGGGAATCAAACTAAAGGGACATCTTTAAACGCTGCTTTTAAGTATATATTCAGTCAATATATCTGTTTGTCTACCGAGAGCATGTTGGTGTTGTTAGGAGGACTTGGCCTGACCTCGTCTCCTGCTGGGGGGGGCCTGACCTCGTCTCCTGCTGGGGGGGGGTACCTGTCTACACAAACTAGCAGCTCCGGCCTAAACTCAATTCTAACCCTCAACCACCGATTCTAAGCGCTAGTGGTGAGTGTCTCATACTGTCCTGATCTCCTATAGCTTACTCCAGGACAGACTGTGCCTTCCCATCACCCTCGTAAGCCCCTCCTCTTCACACACACACACACACACACACCTGCCACAGCCACCCAAACCACTGCAACAAGTGGTAAGAAGTGTCAAACGGAACGAGTTGACCTCACGACAGCTCCATTTGTGTCCTGGTTCCCCTCGGGCCGTACTGCGCGCAGTTCCCCCGGTGCCCTCCCGGGGAGAGGGGTCGCAGCCATGACGGCTGGGCATGTGACATGTGGCTCTTCTTTAAACACGGCCACGTGTCAGTCAGATCAATAGGCTCGGGTCAGCGACGCGGAACTGACGCGGAATGAGACGTGACAAAGGGCTCCTGATCCCTCTGAAGAAGAAGAAGGCTGTCTGGCTGTGTGGGATGTGACAGCCCCGTAAGCAGCCAGTCAGGGTGAGAGATGGAGCGCGAGGAGGAGCGCTGTGAAGAAGGGATATTTCCAGTTCAGGATGTCATTCGGTGGTGCAATCCAGGTGTCGTTCTATATTTGCAGAATTTCGCCCCCTACCCCTGTTGCATTTGTAACTGAAGCCTCTCATGTTATGTGAGCAAATGTTATAATGGTCCCAGCCCATATTATGGTGTGTCTTAGTAAATCGAATCCAGTTTGACTTTCACTCAGTACGATTCAGTTTTGATTGTATCATTGCGCTGACGGGCACGTATTTGCAAAAACATGTGGATTGTTTTTTGAGGTACTGTTCTGTGTTGTATGTGCGAGTGTATTAATTCCTTAAATGTATATACAGAGAAACGGAACAATATTATCTTGGTCTTATAGCTGTTCTGTATTTGGTGAATATGCTTTGCCTGTGGCACCATGAGGGGCTGGTTGTCTGTGTTTGTGTGTGTGTTATTTGTGAGTGTGTGAGCGTGTGTGCATGTTTATCAAACATTGTTTGTACATTACTGGTCTTACTATTTGTAACTGAAGATACAAGTAATTTTAATATCAATGGGAGATGCACACCAGAACAAGATTCCAAATAAACATCATGGGAACTGCTTATGTCTCTGGTTCTTCATTTAGATCACGTTAATAATTACTGTTTAGAAATCAATTGTTTGTCTTGCTGATGTTAGTTAATATACTGTACAAGTACATTACAGAACACTTGTGTACTTCAGATAAGCATGATGTCGTTAATGTCATGACCACTAGAGCGCGCCAGATATCTGCAAATTAAATTATATTTGACACCATAATACGTTCGCTTGAATGTAGTTCACCACCTGGGCAATTCATGGACAGCAGGGCTACCCTCGAAGGACACATACATACATGCATATGTACACGTTGTGACAAGATAGGAATTAAAATGGCAAATCAAAGTGTTTCTTTGAATCGTAAACAGAGTGGAATCGCCTTTCCAGGAGTTGTATAGCGGGACTCAGTCGGGATTTAAACCTGGTTGCTCTGTACACATCTACAACTCCTTTATAGAGGAGGTGAACGCCCTCTCTATCCTCTTCTCCCTGTCTGACCACAAAACCACCTGGTTCATTTCCCTCCCCCCCCCCTCCTCCCCCCACAGGCTTCCTGCAACATTTGACTACATCTGAATAACACCACAGCTAATCTGGAGGCATCAGCTGCTATTGAGACAGATGAGAAAACGCTGACAACAGAGTCAAGCCGCGGCGCTACCACGAGCTACAAGGATATATATCTGTGTGTGTGTGTGCGTGTGTAAACTGTCACTTACAGAGGCAGACAGTCTATGGAGACAGAGTACCTGAATTCTACACCAGCAGGCAGGCATCTGTCTGGGGCCAGGAGCTGAGCTCTATTGTCTGAGTACAGAGGAGTAGAGAAGTAAACCACATCAGAGAGTTCCTGGCTGCCCCAGGTTGCTCGTCTGTCTGTCGGGTCTGTATGTGTGTGTCTGTTAGATCCTAGTCAAGTCCCCCCCCCCACCCCCCCCACCTGCCCTCAGATTTGAATCCCTGAGTATAGCCTCTTTGTCCTATAGCAGCCTTCGCATTGTTCTGGAGGAGGAAGCTAATAGACATCCAAATGAGCCGTCTACAGAGCATGCACAAAAACATCAACACACACACACACAGCACACTTTTACACAATCATGTAAAAACAAATCGTAAAAATGGGAACACAGACAAACACACACACACACACACACACACAGTTCTTATGTTTGCGTATATACAGTGACTGAGACACAAAAGTCTATAGAAACAAATAAAACAAACAAACAAAAACGTGCAACAGATAAAACCAGACTGTATGGATTAAGGTTGTTTGCCCATTCCCTTTGCAAGACGCTGGCAAATAGAACTCGATAGAACTTGTGATAAAACCAAAGTTTTAACACAATTCCTCAAACCAGAGGTGTTAATCAGCTACAAACAGCTGTGTGTAGCTATCCACTGGTGCTCTCCTCTGCTTTGAAGTGACATGGAGTGTGGACCTTGAGCCCGTGAGTGAGCCTCTTGGTCCTCTCCCTGCCCCACAACCCCCCAGGGCCCTGCAGGCGAGCCGGCCCACACCCCTTCTCCTCCTCTCCCCCCACCCCTCCCTCAGGCCAGGCTGTAAAGGGCCTCATTACAGCAGATGTGAGACTGCTGCTGCTGTCGTTGCTAGCTGCTGTGCCCCCCCCCCTCCCCTCCCCCCCCCCGACCCTACGCCTGGCCCAGCAACCCCCCTCCGCCCAGCCCGGACCTGGTCTGAGAAGCCCAGCAGCTGTTGAACGAGGGGCGGCATGGGCCAACGCCTGCCTGGCCTCCTGACCTCCCCTCCTCACCCCCCTCACCCTGGCTGGGTGGGGGCCGGGAGACAGCAGATGGGGGTCGACCAGAGGAGGGGGTCGGGCTGGGCTGGGCTGGGCTTGGATTGGGGGCAGTTATGAGGGTGGGCTGAGAGGGTGAGGGTGAAGGAACCAATAAAGGGGGAGAGGATGAGACAGGGGAGGAGGGGTCAACAGCAGCCTGAGTTTCAGACTCAGACACCACAGGGCCAACAGACACCACAGGGCCAACAGACGGCGGCTGCAGGAAACTGTAATCCTTTCTGTGTTCCCATGATGTGTCCCTGTGACTGTAAGAGAGGAGAGGGGCTTCACCCTTCTTTGTGTTCGTTTTTTGTTGAGGTAATGTGAGTTGCAGATGGGGAGAGCAGTCATTGGCCCAGGCTTCCACTTCTTAAGTGTCACTGCTACAGTAATCAGGTGGTCATACATACACAGTATCTGTGAGGTACAACCTCCAACTTCTCCAAGGTCAATATAAGCAAGGGGAGATAGAGTTTGCATATCAAACAGTTATTCAAACTGTCAAGAAGTATACAAAGCAATGCAGTGAACAAAGTGTAGAAATGAAAAGAAAAAAGAAGAAAAAAAAAGATAGCAGATGTTCCTATTTGTGATGAATACACAATCTTATTGATCATTGTCTGATACTTGTCCAGGTCTGGCTTCATGTTCTGCTGCAGCAGTCTCAAAGTGACTCAGTGGAGGTTGTCTCTGGACAGAACTGGCTTTCTGTCTTTGAGTGTGTGTGTGTGTGTGTGTGTGTGAGTGTGTGTGTGAGGCTGTGGTTGGACATTTGCTTGCCCTGTGTCTCCAGCATGGACAGGTGTTGGCGTCAGCAGTGTCCAGACTCGTTTCTGCAGCTGCTGAGCCCCCCTCCCTCCCTGACAGATGTAGCCACACCACCCAGGTCTTTATGGAGCTCCGCCTGTTTTGACTTTAAATATTTGCCCAGGAGGCACAGCCCTGTCTGTGTGTATGTGTGTGTGTGTGTGTGCGTGTGTGTGCGTGCGTGTGTGTGTGTGTGTGTGGGGCTCTCTGTCACGGACGTAAAACCACAGAGGACCGACAGCTGACACCGAGGCAGACTGTCCAGGACGTATACAACCACAAGTTCTCCAGAAATTCCTCGCTGAGAGACGCGTAAAGATTTGGAACTAAAGTCGAATGTTTACAAAGCAGACGATCGTGATCAACATTAGCAATTCAGACACACACAAGCAGATGCACAACAACATCTGCCACCATCATCGTCGTTCTCTACTGTAGGTTTGAAAATCTGAGACTGCCATTCAACATTCACATGGATCCATTTGATAGCATGCCAATTTTACCCGACTCTCTCTCTCTGTCAAGTTCTATTGTCAGATATGAAGTCCTCCGCCTTCACTAGTATACAGCAGCAGCAGCCTGAAGGTGACACTCAGCCCTCTTCAAGTCTCCAGTTGGATCTTTGTTCCATCACAGGAACTGAGAGGAAGAACACACGACGATTTTCTGATCGACAGACACAATCTCCAAGAGCTATAGGCAGGATTCACAAGCTAATTACAGTCTTAAGGTGGCGAGAATTCTGATGATGATCCTGGGAAAACTTTTCTCCAGCTGGATTCAAAGTCTGGGAAAGAAGGAAGGAGGAGTGGGGAGGAGAGAGGAAGTGCACCTTGTAGTGCCATCTGGGCAGACCAACCCACCCCCCCCCAGCCCATTAAGATAGAGGATTAAGGTGTGCTGGTAATTGCAAGGTGCACCAGGCAGGAGCACACCTAGTGATACATTCTACTGTCCACGAGAAAAGGGGAAGGAAAGAGAAAGAGAAAAGGAGAGAAGAAGTAGAGATAAAGAAAAGGGAGAGGGATGAAAACTGAGAGAAAGGGAGAGGTGGGGTTCAAAAAAAAACTTTCTTTGCGCAGCGAATTCATCTTGAAACGTAGCTTCTGAATTCTGCCAAACAGATGCTCGTACAATTGCCTCTCTGCCCCCCTCCCCTGCAATCGGAGTGCGGTGCCCATATGGTTGCAGCTGATGGGGGTGATTGTTGGTATTGTTCACTTTGTCAGCGATCCTGGAGATGTGGGAGCTCTAATGATAATGCAGAGTGCAGATGTGGTCTAGGAGAGCCCCATCGTTAACCAGCACAGCTGCTAGCCAGCCAGCCAGAACCACTCTGGCTGGGATGATCCTCCGCAGGAACCAGGCACATGCACGGACACGCACTGACACACACACACACACACACACCACTGCAAACAGATACAGAGTGTATGTGCACAAGCGCACACACACAAACACAAAATTAGGGCAGGGATGGAGAGAAGAAGGGAGGGGGAGAGGTGAGGAGGGATGGGAAAAGGTGAGCATGGAAGCAGGGTGACCGGAAGAGAGAAAGCAAAAAGGGAGGAAAGGAGAACGATAGGAAGGGAGGGAGGCGACAGATGGGGCCTGCTAGGCCAGAGCTGGGAAGGAGAGGAGAGGTTGGCATCACAGGGTGAGAGAACACAGAAACGCTCCTGTTCCTGCGCTCAACCATCCTTGGAACTACTCTCTCTCTCTCTCTCTCTCTCTCTCTCTCTATCTCTCTCGCTATCTCTCTCTCTCTCTCTCTCTATCTCTCTCTCTCTCTCTCTCTCTCTCATCTCTCTCTCTCTCTCTCTCTTTCTCTCTCTCTCTCTCTCTCTATATCACTCACTCACTTTGTTAGATGGAACATTCTTAGTGCACTGAAGCAGAACTACAGTATGTAATTGTATCCCCAACAAGGTCTCTAAATTGAGAGATCACGGTCGAACTCCCTTGAGACACTACCAACCCAGATCTGGTGTTGCTTCGAACATTTTCGAACACAGTTCTGCATGCTGGCTGAGAGAGACACAGAGGGTTGAAGATTTGAAGAACGAATATTGGACTTGAGACAGGGGAACTTAGACAGGGGGTTGAGACGGAGTCGTGAGATTTGAGGTTGCGACAGGGAGGTGAGCTGGATTCCTCCAGTCCACAGCTGGCTGCTAGCTGTGAGGCGTTCTGTATCGCAGCTCTCGCCCACACACACGGACACAGATAGACACACAGACACATACTTTGCTTGCCATGCGGTGTATGTGTGTAGGTGTGTATGTGTGTGTGTGTGTGTGAGTTGCCTGCTGAGTCACACCTTTGCTGTGGGCAGGTGCGGGAGAAGTCTGGAGCAGACTGCCTCTAGCAGGGGGGCTCTCTGGTCTGTCTGACCCCCCCGTGGGTCTGCTACCATCAGATCAAACACTCTCGAACCAGAATACACACACTGGAGAGTGAATCCCAGCAGAACAGCTTGCTTGAGCAATACTGACTACTTTCCAAAACAGCTAAGCAAGATGGCTGTCTGATGATCACACCATTAGTTTGTCTAAAAAAAAAGTTATCATGAACAATAATTTATAATCTTTCTGTTTACTAATCATAATAAATTAACAATTTCACAGAATTATTTTATGATTATATTATTTCGAGACAATTGCCGTCATGTACGTTTCTTTAGCTCTTTGGGGAGCTGCTCGCCATACTTAGCACGTTCCCATGGAAACACCCTTTCATTCCTCGGCCGAACTTTGTTCAGGTCAGTGGGTATAAAAATGGGGTAGGGGTAGAGGACGAAGACTGGGTGAACTTTATAAGGTCACCACAGTAATGTTCCCTGTTCCCTGATCCACATGTAAGTCCTGCCAACCAGCTCGGCCCCTATCAACACCTCACGCCCTGCACTGCACTTATCTCCACCCAGCAGCATACCCACATACCCACAGCTGGCTGGCAACAAGAGAGAGAGAGAGAGAGAGGAAAGTTTAAACACATTACAAAGCATTCGTACAACAACATATCTTATATATCTTACATACCTTCTATATTTCAATATGAAGCAGTCTCACACCTATAGGTGTGTGGTAAACAACAGTTGAGGGCTTCACTAATAAACCAATCTTATACTGCCAATAATATAATTCGACAACATAGAAAGCGCAAGGCGGCCTCTTAATTCAGTTACAATTTTATGAGTTCTAATCTTAAATCCTCCAGGCTGCTTTAGATTAGCAGTCCGACCCAACTCCCCTTTCTAGTAGCTGCAGTCATCCTGGTCGTTTGGGAGCCGGATTCCTCCCGCTCCATCGAAGATTTACACATAAAAACATGGACCGTCTAATCTGCAATACCAGACCCCCCCAATACCACCTTCACAAAAAACACCCACTGGCTGGGGGACACTGCGTGTTGGTGAGCGTGTGTGTGTGGGTGAGCGTGTGTGTGTGGGTGAGCGTGTGTGTGTTGGTGAGCGTGCGTGTGTTGGTGAGCGTGTGTGTGTGGGTGAGCGTGTGTGTGTGGGTGAGCGTGTGTGTGTTGGTGAGCGTGTGTGTGTTGTGTGTGTGTGTTTGGAGGGGGGGGCCCGGGGGGGAAGGGGGGGGGTTTGATCCCCACTCTAACAGAGACACACACATTAGAGTTTGCGTCTTCTTTTGTTCAGGGGTGCAGTGTGGCTCGCTCCATGGGACCCCAAGTACCCCTCCAACCAAAAGTAACCCCCCCCCCTCCTTCTCTGCCTGCAGACTAGCAGCACCGCTACTTTGTCTGGGTCGAGACGGGCGCTTGTTGCTTGCCTTCTGTCTCTGTTCACTGGGAGCCTGACAAAGGCAGCCTTTTAAACACGCAGACAAGAGGGAGAAAGACGGATTCCACCCTCATGCCTGTTCGTGTCACCTTCCCTAAGCTGTGCACTTACAGAACCATCACGGCTTCATTCACTACACTTGAATTTCTTGGCAGCTGGGGGGGAGAAGAAAAACAAAACAATTCATAAAGGTACATATGAATCAACAAGTTTATGATTTTTCTGCCCTGGCTCTTTGTGCGCAGTGTTTTATTAAGCTCCTCGTACAGAATAAGCCTCAGGAGAAGCAACAGTTTAAATGTCTAAGTGTAATCCACTGTAATTCTCTCTGTGGCTCACGGTGGAGGGGGGTCTTCAATGAGTTTACACACAGAACAGCTACTGGACACTAAAACACTACCTGCGTCCCCAACACGTCTCATGGGGACAATCCCAATTCTCACACTGGAGACTTTCTACACTTACTTATTACACCATCCACCACTGGAGTCCTAACAACTTCCCAGCCATCCCTGAGCTGGTAGGAGTGCTGGTCTCTCCTGCCCCGGCCTCGGCCTCGGCCTCGGCCCCTGCCCCGGCCCCGGACCTTGCAGCTTGGCACGGTACTGCCTCCCGCTCACGCTAACTTCTGTGTCGCGGACCACAGACAGGAGCCCAAGCTGGTCTCTGGCTCCAACATGTTGAGCGCGCTCGCCCTCGGCACAGCCAAATGTTTCTGCAGCTGCCCCTTTGTCCCCGTTCCTTAAGTAAACAAAGGACAGATACAAATTAATGACCTAAATTCACAGCCAGCCCACACGGCCTCTTCAGAGCCACATATAGTCTCCAGCAGGCAGATGTTCCCTTGCATGGCACCACAACTCATAATAATGTAGACAAGGACTGCATTATGCTCCATCTTCCATCATGTCAAACAACACATCACCAACATTTGAGCTTCTTAAAGTGGAACTGAACCGATCGATGAAGTACGGCTCGTATTATTGTTCACGATTATTTGTTTGAACAATACTGGTTAAAAACATTCTATATTTAAATATGTTTATGAATAATATTTTTAAATATGTAAAAGACAACTTGTTCAAGGTAAAGATGTGGTATAATTAATGATGTTATTGTGCAACTGCTTACCTAATCAGTCACTGGTCTTCACTTATTCATACTAACAACATCACATTGGTGAAACAAGGTAAGAAACCTCAACAATAATGTATGCTTGAGACAGACGAAAATGTCATCGTTATTAGGTGGGAGGGGGTTAGTCGTGATAGTGAGTGGGTGGGGGTGGAGTGCGAGTGTGTATGCGTGAGTGTTTGTAGTGTGTGTGGTGGTGGGGTGTAGGCTTACAGCTCATGACCATCTGTAGCGATGCCCCAATGAATAACGCTCACTGGCTTCAAAGTGGTGAGCCTTAATGCATCTGTAGGGCAGGTTTGCAGAGCAGCAAGACATTAGCTAAAGCTGATTTGTTTTCTGGAAAACTGTACTTGAGAAGCTTTGGCAGGAGGCTGTGTGTGTGTGTGTGCATGTGTGTGCGTGTGTGTGCGTGTGTATGTTGTGGGGGGTGGTTCTTGACAAGCTGCTGCACATTTTCTCAGGTCCAGCCCACGCCTTAGCCAGTGCAGCAGCCAGATATATCAGCATAACACACACATATGGACATCCACACACACACACACACACACACACACACACACACACACACACACACACTGGCCACGCAGGGCACCATCCTGTGCCCAGGCAGAGCCCGATCGAGAGCCACACCAACCCACCACATCACATGACAGTGAGACAGGGTATGCCAACTTCCCTCCCCTACCTCCTGCCTCCTGACAATAGTGACCTGCTGGGTGGATTTACATTACACACGCTTCACAGAGCAGCTAGAGACTAACAACAACACTGAAGTTCATCTCAGATGGACAATGAAAGCAGAAGTACCTCATTTACTGTTTAAAATACACTTGCAATTGCCAAGTTGATTGATCTGTACTTAATGTAGTTTTTTTGTTTAGTAACTAAAAATCTGGTTACTATTGCTATAGTTGAAGATGTAAGTATATCATTACAGAATAATTCCTGGCAACATTTCAGTGATACTTAAACCTTGATAAACTACACCGTAAAATATTAATTTATGTATCACTGATATTTAAAAAATGCATATTTTTTAATTTATCTAAATGTTCAGGAACAACTTCGCTGAATATGTAATTTTACAATGAGAAATGTTCAGTTTCCGTCATTCACTCTGAAAATTACAAAACACTCAGATTAAAAGTTGAATTTCAAGGTTCTTATAATTTATTGCAGTTTGCACACAATTTAAAAATGTCAACAACAGCACACCAAAAAAGTACAAAACTAAACAGCCTTAGAATTTACTCCCCTCGAGAAAATAAAACATACTATGATTGTCAAAGCTAAATGTCTAAATCCATAAAAAGAACAAATCTTAAAAGAAA
The DNA here is from genome assembly GCA_903064625.1 of Mallotus villosus. NCBI lineage: Eukaryota > Metazoa > Chordata > Actinopteri > Osmeriformes > Salangidae > Mallotus > Mallotus villosus. Next base: position 1,310,379 of record CAEFZP010003577.1, on the reverse strand, counting down.
ACAATTCTCACAGGGAAGCAAACATAGTTGAATCAAAATCTGCTTTCTTTCAGACAGTGATTGTCCTTTTCAACAGATTCATCTCTTTTCTTTTCCCTGCTCCCCTCCCGCCATATATAGTCTTGGACATTTGAATGTTTTCCCTCCATACCCACTAAATCCATCCTGTGTTCAAGTAAGCACACGTATATCTATGTAAATGGAGATGCTTGAAGACGGGGCGTTTCACAGCTTCCTCTGCAGTTGAAATAAACAGTCCATCGGGTTACAGACACTCTCAGTGTTCCAGTTACAATGAGCTGTATACAGTAGTTTAAGGCGGTCAAGTACAATAATTATAATTTAAAAAATAAAATAAAAAGAACAAAGCCAGCAATAATTGTGATATAGAACAGAGGAATTAGTCCCACATGATGAAGTGAAAATCTGATGGTTGAAGAGAGATTGGTTGGTTACCGAGGGTGCAAAATGCCATAATGACACGAAGCTTGCTTGGCATGACAAACGCTTCTCACCAGCTGATGAGGATGTCATCCTGCCCACCAAGCCGCCAATCCTACCCCCACCCCCAATGCTTTGGGGATAAACCCCCTAGCCACAGAGAAACTCCCATTACCCACTGAGTTTTAGGGAAAGTTTAGTATTCATCCTTTGTTTAACAGCTCTCACAACATGTGCATTTCTAATTAATTTTCCCACACAGAACATTTACTAAATGTAACTCCATTTTAAGAGGTAAAAAATAAATACAAATAAATTGAAAACCCCAAATAAATTTACCTCCCCCTTGATCACACATTCAAATACAAAAAAGTCACATATTCAATCACATGAAAATATGATAGAAGATAATTTCATTTCAATAGATTCAATAAAGTTATGATTGAATAAGTTTCTTCACGAATGTTATAGCATCAAATCAATTTCTCCTATAATTTTTATAAAGGCATCTTTGAAGCAAAAAAACTCATTTCATTAAGCTTTAAAGGTGCAATCAAGCATGCCAATTCTTCCCCGTCAAAAGGATTACGCCTTCAGTAGAAAACACACATGCGCGCACAGATCCACCCAAACACTCAGGTCAAACAAGCTCAGCAAGGATCAGGTCAGGATGTCTGTGGGAGAGCGAGTTAGTGAAACAGAGTGACACACACAGAGGGTCGGGGGGGGGAGAGAGAGAGTTAGGAACATAGAGATACACACACACACACACACAAACAGAAAGAAAGAAAAAGAAACCGTATTACAGCAGTTCTTTGACTTCTCAGTTTTAGCAAACCACTAAACACACAGACATACTGAGCCGTCAGGTGACCAATAACCACTTAGGGAAAAACCTCCTTTCACTTCCTTTAACAGCAGAGAGCCAGCAGTGTCACGCAGACACGCTGGCACCCGGACAGTGCCACGCAGAAACAAGTGCCCAATTGAAATATCAATAAATAAAAGCCCACCTGTAAGTGGGAGCCAGTCACAGCAGTGGGGGAACCTCAACTCCTTGTGGAGGATAAAGGAGAAGAAAATAGGTTCTGATAGGACGGAGATTCTCAGAAGAGTTGTTTAGTAGTCGTTTAGTCAGTTGCTTTTCAAGTTGCTTTTCACCTCTTCCAAACCACCACCTCATCCTTCCTCTGCACGGTCATCTTACCCGCTGAACCCAGAGATCAGTGCATTTACACAAACGCCTCCTTCACTACCCACGGAACATTCCACAGGAGTCCATACGAACACTCACAGGAGCAGAAAAAAAAATCCCACCTATGAATCGAATGAATTCATTCAAATATGCACCACCCCCAATGCAAAACAACAACAAAAATGTGAGACAAATCATATTCATGCATTTTTCATAGCTGTAAAATTCAGTTTTTCAACAGACTGCACCCTTGAGTATTCACATAGTCTGTTATATATTTGATCAATTACAGTGTACAGTAATACAGCAATTCACATTTCAAATATACAAGTTGGACTTCATGCAACAACAGATCCCATTTTTTCCAAAATAAATCCATAATATTAATTACGGTAAACTATATCTTACATATCAACTTCAAATAAATGAGAATTTTTCAACAAGGATGTCGAAAGACTGCAGCTAGCTTTAAGAAAATGTCTATATTAATCATTCATAAAGGATTTTAGAAAATACTTCAAAGGGAGTTGAAAAAAGGGAAGCTGTACATTGCATGAGGGCCGATCGTCTTTCATCAGTCAAGTTTCCCATCAAGTCAAAGAGCTTAACGAGGCGCAGCTGGGAGCGTCCAGAGCTCACCTCTACGCAGAGATCCTTTACAAAAACAGAAAACAACACACATGCACGCATACGCACGCAAACTCGCACAAACACACGCAAATCTGTTGAAATTAGCAGTAGTGCACACACACACACACACACACATCCTCATACGCACATGTACTGAGAATGTTCATGATCACAGTACCCGTTTAGTGTGATCCAATAGTTGGTCACCCCAGTGTTGTTACCTGAACACTTCATATGGTTGTCTATGAAGCTGTGCCTGGCTTCCATCGAGGAGTGTATAGACTTCTGGGTATGGTATGCAAGAGGAGAACTAAACTGAACTACTGGCTACTGCTACCAGCACCCAAAGTTTTTTTTTCATCAAAATGAAAACCTGACAAATAAAATAGAATAGAATAAACCAAATAGAATAGAATAGAATAAAACGAAATAAAATAAATCTAAGGACCAGATAAAATCAGTAGTAACATTTTCATGTGCTATTAAAGTGCAATTTAACAAGATTTGCAACATAGTAAGTACAAGAAACATGACTGATTCAGACCCCAGATATCCTCTTCTTCCCCTCCTTCCGCTCCGTCCCTCCATCCTCCGCCCCCGGGCCAGACCCTCCCCACCCCAGCTCACCCCTCTCTACTTCCACAGTTCCTGGGAGCTGTCCTCTATGGCCCAGTCTCTGGGCAGGCTCAGAGATTCACTCTTCACCGACAGCGAGTTGACCAGTTCGCAGTGGAACTTGCGGATGTGGCGGTAGAGGTCCCCGGACTGCGTGAAGCGTCTCTCGCACCACTTGCAGGCGTGCGGCTTCTCGCGCGTGTGCACCACGGCGTGGCGGCTCAGGTTGTGGGAGTACTGGAAGCTCTTCCCGCAGGTGGTGCAGGTGTACGGCTTCTCCCCGGAGTGAGTCCTCTCGTGGCGCTTCAGCGTGTACATGCAGGAGAAGGTCTTCCCGCAGATGGAGCAGGTGGGCACGTTGACGTCGCTGGCGGGCTTGGCCCTCACGCCCTCCTGCTCGCGGAAGTGGCTGCTGAGGTGGATCTGCAGGATGTGGGGGCTGGGGAACACCTTGTTACACAGCGGACACATGAAGATCTGGGTGTGGGGGGGCGCTGAGCATGTTGGAGACGTAGGGGAGCAGGGCGCTGTCTATGGTGGCCGCCTCGGCCTGGGCGCGCTCGCTCTCCGTGCCCAGCATGTCGTCCTCCTCGCTGGCCTTGTCCTCCCGGTCCAGCTCCCCGGCCAGCGAGGCCTCTCGCAACGCCGACAGGTGGGCCTCCAGACCCAGACGTCGCTGGGCCGTCAGACCCACCCCCACCCCGTGGTGATTCAGTCCTCCGTTGGCGCTGGGCGTGGTGCCCTTGGCGCCGCTGTGGTCCATGTGGTAGTCTCCGCCTCCCTGCTCGTCCTCGTCCGACCCCGCCGTCCTCTCCACCTTCACCTGCACCAGTCCGCCCTGCAGGCGGTCAGGTGTCGACGCGCCGACGCCGCTCAGGTACGGGTTGCCGGCGGCGACGGGCTTCACCGACAGGTCGAGGACGCAGTCTGCGTCGGCCGACACCCGGCGCGAGGAGCCGAGCGACCTGTGGGAGCGCATGGAGCCGGTGGAGCTGCTGGGGCTTCCTGCCGGGGAACGCAGCTTCCTGGCCTCGCCGCCCTGGGGCTGGGCCTCGGTGGGGCTGGAGGCCGTGGCCGGGGTGCCCGCGCGGTCCGAGGGCAGCCGCATCCACAGGGGGGTGCTGGCTTCCCGCTTGGCCTCCAGGTCGTCGTCGTCGCTGGGCAAAAGGTCGGCGGTCGCCTCCGATAGACTCTCGGCCTTGTCGGAGCAGGTGGAGCCGTTATCCTCTTCGCGTCGCGTGCTGTCGGCCTCCGTGGCGCTCTTCTGCTTCAGCTTCAGCTTCTTCTTGCACACCTTGACGATGTCGTACATGTGCAGGTAGCTGGCGGCCGCTAGCACGTCCTCTACTGGCAGGGCCTTGAACTGCAGCTTGCCCTCGTACATGAACTCCAGTAGCAGGGCGAAGGCCGGGGCGGTTACGATGTCGCTGTTGAGGTGGACCACGTCCCTCTTGTCCAGCTGGTCCTTGTAGAAGAGGTGGAAGTACATGCTGCAGGACGCCAGCACAGCGCGGTGAGCGCGGAACTGGACATCACCTACCAGGACCGTGGAGTCACACAGGAAGCCCTGGTGTCTCTGCTCACTCAGACACTGGAGCAAATGTCTGCTGTGGTCTGGGAACTCCATCCTGCCGTCCTCATAACCTGGAACACACACACACACACACACACTGGTTAGAACCTATTAAACACACGTAGCTTTATACGCACATTGGTTACAATCTGCAACGCACACACTCATATCTCCCACTTATCCTCTCTCTTTTGTTACCGAACCTATATTTGTATTATCAATCTAAATTAATTCTTACAAGTCTAAAAATGTTTGCTCAATTAAAACACGTCACCGTTGAATTGAATATGTATTTACTTTAATTTACATTACATTTAGATTTAAAGTGTTTGCTGAATCGGAACAAAACAAAAAGGTAAACCCAGTTTACGGCACTTTTCAGAGCAGGTACGAAGCCATGCTAAACTATGGGTCTGAAACATCAGCGCTTCCAGGTGATGTTCTGTTTTCTGATTCCCCAGTCAGGCTGCTCAACAGCCAGGCTGAGTGTGTCCTCTCCCCCCTCCCGTCCTCCCCGTCCTCCCGCCTGCCTCGCAGCTCACTTCCTGGCTCCTAGAGTGGTTATTTTTAATAACCCACTTTGGCCTGTCCGGCTACTTTAGGTAACAGGCTTTCAGGTGCGCAAACAGTCCTCACGTACACAAGCAAGCTACGTAGGACAGCTGAGAGTGACCCAGCAGGACTAGAAGAGATCTCAATACAAATAAACCTTCTGCTTCTTAGAACGACCGATTAAAAATAAGAGACCCACCCCCGTCTGAACGTGAAATTAAATGATGGTCTAGTCGAAATAATTCATTAAGTAGTCAAAACAAAATCTAAATGTCGAAGCATCCTGATGTGCTCAAAATAAAATCACACCTGTTAACCGAGTTGATTTGTCCTGCCTGAGAAAATACATGCGTCGCTCTCTGACAGCCTTTACGCGAGTGGTTAAATCAGCTCATTTAAATGAGACTAAACAAGTGCATGTGTAGTGCCGCGGTGGCCCCCCTCAGCCCAGCTCAGACTGCCCTAATGAGGGGGCTTACGGGGACAAGGATGTCCCACCCCCACCCCCCAAACGCCCCACAGCACCAACAATCCACGCTACCCGCCCCTCCTCAACCCCCCACCCTTCCCCGAATCTTTCGAGAAACTGCACATGGATCCGTCCCAAAGCGTCAGGCTAGAAGATTTACAATACAATCACTTTAAGTGCCCTGTAGTCTACATCAATCCTAATCCTTAAGATGGCTAAAAATAAAGATGGTAGGACAGCTCACAAGGTAGCAGCCATCAAACTAGTGGTCTGTGAGGACAGCGAGGGCCGGGTAGAAGAAGGCTTACCAACATCTGATCCAGCTGACCAGGGACATATGGCAGCTGCTGGCCAGATAAAGAGATTAGGACTAGGAGGAGTGCGATTACAGCTGTCTAGCCAATTCAGGCAGCTCAAATCTGCAAGTTCTAAATTAGTCACCATGCCTAGGGGGGAAAAGACACGGGCTTTCAAGTAATTTCATAGTCAATTAGATATATAAAAAAGTCTAAATTATTCTGAATCAAAAACACTGATTGATGCTTTTATCTTGGTTTGCATTCGAAACAACTTGCATCAATGTGCACAATTAAATTAGAGCAATTGTTCAAGAAGAAATTGGTGGTCTGACTACATTTAATAACTGAAATGTACAAAACTTTTTTTTCGTGACCCAAAAAAAATTAATTCATTGCAAGTCAAATAGGAAAACTGAATCTAGATGTTTTAAAACAAAAACATTAGTTGCGAAATAATAAAATCTGTACTCATTTCTACATTCAACTTCAATAAAAAAATCGATAATTCAACCAATAACAACATGAATGTTTACAACAAACACATCCTTTAACCTACCTCTAGAACAATCAAACAAAAAGCGTTAAAACCCTGTCTTACACACGCTACACACCCAACTTCAATCCTTTTCTCAATACCTAAGTCCAAGTATCGCCACACAAGTCTACAATATCCGACACCACCCATACCATCAAGCCCCGGCTGGTGGAGGGACACACAGGAAGACCTCCGGTCTGATCAGACCTCACAAACGGAACAACTCCACTGTCCCGTCCCCCCTTTCTCCCCACACTCACGCTCGCTCACAAACACAGTACCTGCAGTATGCATCAACTTGATTAAGTCCGCTGTAGTAGAATAGCTTGTGTGGCTGCAGCTCTCAGAATCAATGAGTGGGTATGAGACGAGAGAGGAAAAACTCAAACTGTGAGGGACAGATGCAGAGTGGAGGAGATGTTGGAGGGGAATGAGATACCTCCTCCTGCACACAGATCCGCACACACACTAACTCGCAGGCTGTGCCTTAGAATAAAAGACTGGGGGATGGCAGCCTGTCAGCTGCTCTGACATCATGTTCAGATGGAACTGCTACCTCCAGCTGTGCTCCCTTTACCGCCATATGCTACTCCTCTACGCTCTTGCCACCAGCCTCGCCTTTTATACAACTTTGTTTCTCTTTCTCTTCATTCTAAAAGGGGGTAAATGTAGTGAGGTGCTTCAGTGGGGAAAACTGGCCAACTCCCCGACGCACTACCTCTGAACTCAAGTAAAGGAGAAGTTTAGAAAATAGGTCTGTGAGAAAACCGACACTTTTTCTAACCTAGTTTCCTGCGCTGTGAATTTAAATACCCTCAAGTTTGTTTTACCCCCCCCTCTCTCTCTCTTTTTGCTGCGCTCCTTCCAGTAACTATAAACAAAGCCGAGCGCAGCACATTTGCAACTGACAGATCCACGCAGCTGATATTGTTTTCGACTTCTTTACGGTTCAGTGCCCTCACCATTACCGTCATTCATTTTCCCTAACCCTTCGGACAACTGACAGAAAAAAATGAAATAAGGAACAATGGGAACAATTGTAGAGCTCATGAGTGAAATTCTAAACAAAGGATAGCTTAGCTCTTAATGGGAGGGCAAAAACTTACTACGGCCTCTGCTTTCTTTTGTTAAAGTATTCCGTGAGATTTTTTAGAGTTTTTTTTTATCCTGTAAGAATTTGAATATCTCCTCCGCGGCTGGTCAGAGTCATTTCATCATCACAAAGCCGGAATAAATTCATAAGAAACCTCTCTCGGCTGTCTGTAGTTTATTTACTAGGCTAACTTAGATAAGTAACAATTAATAATTACATCGATCATGTTCAGGAGTTTATTCTAATACATTTTTACAAACAAACAATTTTACCAAAATTGGGTTGGGGAGGTTTATGAAAAAAGTTTCAACTAGTTTACAACTTTAACTCACACGATCTCCAAATAATTTGACCAAAACCACCGAATTATAGTCGCTATAACATGCAATGTAGCACTATAACAACATTGTAACCACTCACAGTGAGAGTGGCGATTACTCCATACACCTGTTTAGATCCTATTTAAATTGAACTTTATAACATTAATATGTTTTTACAGCATAGCGACCTCTCTTCATTCAGATGCCTATAGCCCGCAAAATAAGGATTTACCATAAAAAAACTGTCATAAATTAGCCATTAGTTTTATCAACTTCATGAAAGGCAGGCTAACAACTGATGTTAGCATAGATGCATGCAATTGAACTATCTGACGTCCATATCTATGTTTTAACTACTGTAGTACAACTAGGCTGGACGGGATTCTTAACATTGAGAGTGAGACAGTCGCGTGATTGACAACACAACATTCGCAAGACGTAGACTACAATTTCCTTGCTAGCTTACACACTCTGACCCACGCAGTCAAGCTAGGTAGCCATGGCTAACAAAAAAAGTATTCGATCAACCTGCTGTGTTATTCTCTACCAGGCCCAGATGCTATGCCGAGAGCAACTGAAACATGGTCTCGGAGGAGCTTAGCTACATAGCAACTATTTATGTTTAGACAACAGTCAGCGAGAAAGGATTGTTAGTTGCTACTTTTTCCCCTTCACAGCCCACCCCTGTCTTGATCTCCTTTCATCTCCCTTAATCGGACTCTGGAATTAAAGGCACTTACAGACAACAAGCTCCAATGTCTTCCTGCTTCCTTCGTCAAATCCTCTTGGTTGAAAAAGAACTAGATCGACTTTGAAGAAATTTCCATAACAACCTGCAGTGGCAGGAAAGACGGAGCGAGCGAGAGAGCGAGCGGAGGGAGAGAGGAGCTGCGGCAGCCAGATGTTTCCGAGCTGTTGCTACTCAACTCCAGCACAGAGGAAGCGGCTGACTGGCAGCGCAAAAGCCAATAGTGCTTGTGATAAGAAACGTGAAGGCAAATTGGAAGCAGCCGCTGAAGGGGGAAGAGGGAGGGATATCTCTTCTCGGCGTAGGTTGACACCAGGCAACAGTGAGAAGGCAGAAAAAAGGCCAAGCGAACTGGTTCCCCGAGCAGACTGGCGCAGACCACGGAGTGAACGAGAGCGCGGTGTTAGGTGGGTACTGTAGTCATACAAAAGCCAGAGAAAGAAGGAGAGAACAGGTGCATCGGCTACATTACCTTGTTAATTCTCAGAATTAAACTAACTTTATTTCTATTACAGTGTAAGTTTAATATCCTTACCCGTCGCGTGCGTTTGATTATTGAGACCAGATGTAGGACCAATGTTGCATGAAATTGGTAGTCAATGTGTTGGAATAAAGTTTAATATTCTGCAAATAATTGTCCTTTCAGCCTATTGTTTTCAACGAAGTGGCCAATGCATAATATATTGAACATTTTGAAGAACTAGGCTACATAACATCTACAATTGGGCCTGAGGCTATTTAAAGATAAATAATAAACCAACTTTTCTATCAACAGGTTATTGGAAACCTTTTAAGTTTCGTTGCACATCTTGTATTAGCCTATCCGCTTATTCCAAATTTCACAAGGAATACATCCCTGGGACTCGCATTATGTTCTAGTCCGGTCTGTTTTCTATGCAAGCTGAAAGTTCAGTCTATTTCAGGCTTACTTCATTTTTATCACCAACAAAAAGTCGCACTGTGTGCCAGGATACAATCAATCAAGCAGAACCTCATATCTAGGACACACGAGAATCTAGATCAATAGTTTTATTATACCTTTAACTTGTGAGAACATTTCCGATATCACACTTTAAAAGATGAGTCCGTTAAATTCAGTTTGAAACATCTAGCAAATATTTGACACTGCCTGTAGCCTACACTGGATTGAAATATATTCTTAAAATTGTCCTAGTAAACTAATTGGCGTCACTAATACATTCCCAAACAAACCCGGCTCCACATGTAAATGTATTCATATGCGAGGGGATCATAACGAAAATGCATCTTTAAATGCAAATAATGACCTCATTATGTGACCAATTAGTGAATGCATGTTACCGGTTCTGCATCAGATTACAATACGCTCCTTGTTCTGTCAGAATTCTTGATTGCTCCGAATATTTCATCTGGAAATAAGATGCACCACTTGTCTATCTTTTAAGCCAATAGGTCTGCGGCCTAGCCTACTATTTGAATTATTTATGAACGCAATTAAGATGTAGATGGCCACGTCAAGTAAATGACCTAATGAGTCCAAAAATATAGCCTACGCTGAAATACATTTACAAATGGAAAAAGTAAAATGCAAAAAAGTGCAAAAAAACGTTTCATTTAAAAAAAAGAATATCACTCAAATATAGTAGTCAGTTGTGATTGTCAGACACCTTTTCAGAAGCCGTTTTCTGTCTGAACCTGAAACCATGTGTGTGCTGCATCCCTCGAATCCCATGTGATTGACTTAAACCTTTCTACTTCTCCGCCCCCTTTGATCCCAAAATTGTTTTCCAGTTGACAGATGCTGGACTAGCGTTGTGCCAAAGGCACTCTGCGTGCCTGATGTTTGAAATTATATTTACCCCAAAACTCCCTTACTGTTCAAACATAGCTTTCTACCTCTGTTGTTGCACATGTTTGTTTGTTTTGGAGGAAGTACTTTTAAGACTAAATGAATATCCAAAACAATTTTTTTGCCTATTTGCTAAATATAAAGGTAGGAAAACTACACTTCCAGAATGTATATTAGCAAAACAAGATTATATTCCAGTCAAATGATTTACATTATAGCCTAATTGTATTCCATCCTTTGAGATTTAGCTGTGGAGAGTTACCAACCACTTTCAGAATTAAGAAATTATAAAACATGTTGTAAACCTTGTTATCTCACATAAGAGGAGGAAGAGAGATAAAGACCTAGCGTTCCTGCTTCTTGTCAGGCTGGCCTTCTTCATTCCTTCCTCTTGAGGTCACTGTAGATTCCATATTAGTTTCCTTAGCTCAATGGCTGTGTAGTCCCATTTAGCAGACCTGGATTGACTGGAACAGCTCCGGAAATGTATTAGGTCTATAGGCACGGAGATTACAACCGTAGTATAGTGTGATCTTAAGAAAGACGGAGACTAAATACATGTATTTTGATTAAAGGATTAATCACTGTGTGTCCTTCAGATCTCAATAAAGATAATTTTACTAAATGTATATCACATGGAGAATTGTGACATTTTATACTCAAATGTTTTTTGTAAAAATAAATAACATTAGTAGAAGAACAAATTATGTTGATCTCATCACAGGGTATCATTTACAATACCTTAATAATGACCTAACATAAACCTAAATGGGATTATACAAAAGCTAATATAGAAAGATCAATGCTTTTGTGAGTGCTTTTTCACAAGGGATCTGACCCAGAATACTTGCGGTCTACATAAGACAGATACTATAATATGAGATATTATCTCTATGTATTCACAGCGGGTGTAACAACAATAGACTGAGGGTAAGTAACAGATCAACCAGAGGCTGAACTATCACTTTGGACAAAACATAAAGGCAGTAACCCAGACCAGATGAAGTGTAATATAAACACAGGACACCTCAGGTGTTTTTACTGAGATTTGTCTACAACCAACAGACAAATAGGAGAAGGGAGTCTTGCAGACAGCATGCGGCAGCCATCACAGAAGACCAGACAGATGTTGATACTCTGTCATCTCTGTCATGGCCTGGCCATCTCTCTCTCTCTCTCTCTCTCTCGCTCTCATCTCTCTCTCTCTCTCTCGATCTCTCTCTCTCATCTCTCATCTCTCTCTCTCTCTCTCTCTCTCTCTCTCTCTCTCTCTCTCTCTCTCTCTCTCTCTCTCTCTCTCTCTCTCGCTCTTGACAGCCAGAGAGTCGGACATGAATGAAGTTCCCCGGGACAGATCCTGGCAAGGCAAACAGCTTCCCACATTAACGACAATATCAGGACTTAAATTATTCAAAAGCTATCAGTAGTGAAATAAGCCGTCTGATTGACCAATGAACAGCTGCTGTGTCTCTGGGTCTCTGGAGGTGCAGCATCTGTCTGGGGAGGGAGGGAGGAGAGAGCAGAGGAAAGGGGGAACATCTCTCTAGGGGGTGAGACATCAGGAGACACAACTGTGTGCTGTGTGCTGTGTGCTTAACTTGTTTATCTAAAGCTGGAGATGGGGATCATCCTATAGACCAGGTATTTGATAGCTCCAGAACTGATGATTTAGTGCTGTGAAGATGTTGACACAAGACGAGCTGACTTTAAGACCAACGAAGTGATTGATAAACCTAATCTGAATCAGTGGGTATTTGAGTGTGAGAGTGACAGAAAGAGAGAGAGTGTGTGTGTCTTCTCCCCAGTATGAAGGTAGTCCAGATATTGCTCCCCCCAGCTAATTCCCTCCCACAGCTGTTGTCTAGTGCTGACATCTGGACAGGAGGCAGCCAGCGTCCCATGCCAAATCTGCACCCTCTGGGCCCTTACAAACTTAGCCGAGACATCCCTACTCTATTATGTACTACATATACTGATGGTGGGAGAAACTGTGACAGAGCTGGTTAGATGGGCATCATTCACACCAAGCTAGACTTCTTAAATGCATAGGAGGAAATACATTCTGTGGAAGTTATTTAAAATGTTCTCTATCAAACATGTGGACTGTGAGTGTTTGTGTCCAGAGCTGTCCCTAGTTTGTGTCTCTGTCTGGAGTCCTCCTCTCCTCTCCAATTATCTCTCCTCTCCTATCATCTCCTCTCCTCTCATAGCCCAGGGGGGAGGGGGAAGGACAGATGCAGAGGCAGCCTCTGCATAGCTGGAGGAGGAGATGGCTGACTACCTCTTGGCTTGGAGGCGCCATTAACCAATTTGCCTTCCAGATGTCCATCAGAGAGCGGTGGCCAGCGCCGCAGCTCTGGAGTGGCTGGAGAGCGACACACGGACACACACGTACATCTGGGACAGCATGAAGTCAGCCAGCCCCCAACACTTGTGCGGTAGAGGAGATGAGGAACCGTACACCTGTGATGAGGTAGTTCTGACTGACCGAGACAAGCCTGAATGTTGTGGTTGGACTACACATTTGGTGGTGGTTTCAATGTGTCAGATATCCAAGTCTTTAGGATCTAACCAAGATTTTCTTCTGTGAAATGTTACACCTAGACACAGTAATCATGGAGGGACATATAGAGAGTGTCATAAAAGATGTCTCTCAGTCATGAAGAGCCCAGAAAGCTTCAGGGCTGGTAAATAGCAGAGGTGGTGCCATATGGAGAATGTGAAAGAAGAGAGGGAGATTTGGAGGTGTGGGGCAGTGTTTTTGCCATTTCCGTCATTCTCATTCTGTACTCTGATGGATTACACCTATCTTGATTGTATGTGTATGTGTGTGTGTGTGTGTAGGCGTGCATAATGTATCTCTGTACACAGGAATGTGTGTATATCTGTGTTTATCCCAGCATGAATCCAGCATGAATCCAGCCTGTCTGCGCAGTGTTTTGCATTGAGTGTTTGTGTGCGTTTCTTTGTGTGTTTGCCGTGCAGTTGTGTGTGCGTGCCTGCGCGTGTCATAGCCGCAACCTTAGCCAGTACGAACATTTGCCTTGTGGTATGAATTCCCAGGAATGCCTAACCTGTGCCAGCTGTTGAGGGACATGTTACGTGTGCCAACAGCAGCGGCTCTGCCCACCGGATCATCTGTTCCAGCGCCTCCATCTGCAGTGCTGCTGCCCAGCCTCCCTCCCTGCATCTGGACCTTCTATAGAAGGCCTTCCAACAACGCGGGCCCAGGCCGGCCTGCCAAGCTGCCCAGATGTTCCTGCTGTAAGCCCCAGGCTAAATGAATGGAGCTTCATGCTCATTATTCAGGACTGGTAAATTGCAAGTGGCCCCTTTTCCTTTTTTTTCTCTCCTTTTTTTCCCCCTCCCTTTTTTTAGGTTTCCTGCCCCAACAAATCATCCATCAGTGGGTGTGTGTGTGTGTTTGTGTGGGTCTCCAGTTGATGTGAGTGGGTTTGGAGTCATTTCAGGAGGGGGGTTTAATGTTGGGGAGTGGGGGTAGGTGGCCGAGGGGGTGTGGGTATAGGGGTGAAAGCCAGATGTGTCTTTCAGGGGGCTGGGACTATCCGCTGAATATCCCCTGTGCTGGTCTCCAATTGTAAGGACAATACCTCAAATGATAGAGCTAGACAGATCAATTCTTCCCTTTTATCTTTAATTTTATATTACTGATCATGGTAATGGAGCAACACGCTGTAAAACCAATGAACGTTGACACAACGATGCGTCCATTGTGATAAACACAACATGCTCACGTCACAAAGCAGAGGGGCACAATTAGCTCAGGAGATCATCTGCATAGCGGAGGTGTTGAGCGGATGGGAGGGTGAGTATGTGTGCGTGTTTGTGTGTGTTTGTGTGTGTGTGTGTGTGTGTGCCAGGGTTGCCCACCGAGGTGGCATCTGCCTGGGTTTAGCCGGGTAAGCTCCATGTGTGGTGCTCCACAAGGCTTAGAGGCGCCCACAGATGGTGACAGAACGTTCCTCTCCTGACATTCCTGGGACCAGGAGGTTCCATGCCGTGGCAACCCGGCCACAGTCGCTCACTGCCCGAAAGCACCAACGTAAACAACAACTGGACCGGACAGAGTGGCGCGCTCCTAAACACGACAAAAGATCAAAGATCATGTCGTTGAAATAATCGAGCAGCACTAATCACTGGGAAAATGCAGGTCATGTTGCAGTGGACATCTGAGATGTATTTCAGATGTTTTTGGATTCCAATCATGTTTATAAGTATGACCAGATTTAGTGTATCTTGGTTGAATCGAATAGATCGACCTCATTTATGGCACCTTTAGACGTGACGGTTAGTTGTGGTGAGAGCGTTGTTTCGGCAGTGCTGTTCAGGTTCAGCGTAGATGAATAACAGAGCATATGTTGTTTGTGAGAGATGCACCAACAGGAACACTGTCATGATGCCTCTTCTGTTAACACGGACAAAACCCTCAGCGCAGAGACCAGACAGACCAGCACTGATCAACACTCCGACTCAAGACACAACTAGGACCAGAGAAACACACTGCTTGTAAAAAAATATATATATTATACAGTTTGTGGATTTTTTTTGTTTTCTATATTTGTTTTAATCTCATGACTTGTGGGGATTCTACTCCTATAATGTACTGTGTGTATGGTTTATATATGGAATGCCTGACTGTATAGACCCTGAATGCAGGGGGTGGTGGCTTAGAACCATAGTGAATGGGAGCCATGTTGTCGTGGTTACGCAGCCTTTCCCCATACTTGTGAAAGCATATCTTGTCTAGACCGTGTGGATTTCACATAGGAGGAGTTGGAATTCTGTTGTTGGTAAATGGGAGACTGGGGTTATGGCTTTTCCCAGGCCAGCTCTAGTCCATAGGGACCTGACCCCAACACTGTACCAAGAGGAAGCGTATCTGCCATATGGGCATTACACACACAGTCTAAAGCCCTCTGTTTTTACATGCTACACACATATGTTCATGTCATCAAGGAAATGTACTCAAGGTAATCACTTTTGTCACACCTGAAGATACGTTGCACACCCAAAACATGACATCAAACTGTAATCCCCCTCCCCCCCCCCTTTAGACTTTCTGTACTGTGTGACAACAACCTTTAAAAAGATCTGACCAAAATTTGTTGTGTGGGGGTATGTGTGTGTGAGTGTGTGTGTGTATGTGACTGTGTGTGTGAGCGTCTTTCAAAGCTTCAATATGTCTGACTAAAGGATTCAGTGAAGATTCCTCCCAGCCTCCCCAAGGAAGCTGTAGCTGATAGTCAGAACGCCCTGAGGGGGATCAAAGACAAATATGACAGACTACAAGGACTGTGTTTGTGTACGTGTGTGTGGTTCTTGACACTAACGTGTGCGGCTGTGTGTATATATTTCCTCGTGTGTGTGTGTGTGCCTGCGTATTTGTTTTGGGGCGGAGGGATGCTGACGGAATCCAGTTGTTTCAAACCAAACAGCGTCTGTGCTCCCAGATGTGTTCAACACAGCTCAGCGAGTTACTCCCTGGAGGCAGCCTCAGCCCCAGCCTCACCCCCAGCCTCAACCCCAGCCTCCCTTTGCAGGGCCCCCAGCACTCACTAAACTAACAGCGTCTGACACAACAGCACAGCTACAGTACATACAGTAGTGGCTCCCTGTGGGAGTCTGGGGGCCACCCCAGCTGTGTGGATAAGTACAAGACGTTTTCGTCAGTGTGTTGACTTTAACGAGAGGCAGCCGGGAGAAAGAAGAAAGCCAGAGACAGCACAGCACTCCCTAGTGGCCTGGAAGGTTTTCCATGCACGTATTTGTCTCCAGAGACAAGCAGCTGGAGGATAGTCAGTGCCAGGACCATGCCAGTCACAGGACTGGCAGCGGAAAAACATGGGTTCAGAATGATGCCCCCCTGACTGGCAGAGATTGAGGGAGCTTTTATGAAACCAAGTGATAAAACATCCGTTTTGATTTTCAACTTCATTATATTTTGAAAAGTTTGGAAACACCTTATTATTTGGGTTCTGAAGGCTCATAATGAGGATGACAAAATACAGTTTCCGATCTTACCAGGAGACATCAGAGTGATGTATCTCTCCCCTGTGTGCCCCAGACAAGGCCAGCCTCTATGCCATCACCCCAACCTAACCTTGACATATGGCTCCTCTCCCTGGACGCTCCATTGACTAGAAGACCAATCTGAGATGAGCTCTGATGGCGCCCGATGGAACGACAGCATGCAGCTGGAAGCGGAAGAAGCATTTGTATGTGTGTGAGAGAGAGAGAGAGAGAGAGATTGTGTGTGCGAAAGTGTGTGGGTGGGTGAACACAGGAAGAGGAAGATGTTGTCGGGTGCCTGGAGATGTTTGTGGGAATCCAGGCAGGAGGAGGGTCTCCCTGCTCCAACTGCCTCGTGCAGGTAACAGCTGGATCAGCCCCAGGCAGACAGGGAGCTCTGAGGACTGGGCCTAAACACCTCACACTTCCTGCCCGTACTTACGAGGTACCTTGAGGTGCTCTGGATTTGGGTCAGCACAGCATTTCCGTTTTGGGCTCGATTTTCTGATGTGATTCCCGAATGTGCATCCAGTGCACAAAACCTGGGGTCTTCATTGTCTAGTTTGTATACATTTTCAATCTGTCTGTGACACACCTAATCTAGGGAGAAGGAGAGAGGGGGAGAGGGGGAGAGGGGAGAGGGGAGAGGGGAGAGGGGAGAGGGGAGAGGGGAGAGGGGAGAGGGGAGAGGGGAGAGGGGAGAGGGGAGAGGGGAGAGGGGAGAGGGGAGAGGGGAGAGGGGAGAGGGGAGAGGGGAGAGGGGAGAGGGGAGAGGGGAGAGGGGAGAGGGGAGAGGGGGAGAGGGGAGAGGGGAGAGGGGAGGGAGAGGGGAGAGGGGGTTGAGAAACAGAGATGAACGGTTGAGAGTGGGGATGCAGGAGGACAAGGACAACTTGAAAAGGATCAGCGCCATTCTGTTCTAATTTCCATGTCCAGACGTGCCCCTAACACACACACACACACACACACACACACACACACACAACCGCACAATGTCCACAACTGTCAAGTCGTCCTTGGATCCTTACAAAAGCATCCAGACCCAGTTTTAAAGGCTAAAATAGAAATATGGGCTAAAGTTACACAGCATGAATTTTCACGGCATGAAGTTTCTTCAACTGTCTGCAAAACAAGCAACCTTTTCTCTGACAATCTCTTATCCACAAAGCCCTGGCTTTAAGACCTTCCTACCCTCAAATGGAAGCACTAACTAGACTCTGGACCTCCCATGCTCCTGTCTCCCTACGCTATGTGAGGCCAGAGAGCCGCAGAGTAACAGTTATAAATATGGGTTGAAAATGTAATTAAATTAAACAAAAGAATACATGATTTACTTTTACTAAAGTTTATTAGTTAATTATTTACTAACTTCTTGTCTAGATTCAGTCTGGCATTCTTCTACATTTTGCCAGTTCAGAGGCAGTCCCCACGTCAAGGTGGAATTCTCTGGCTGCAGCCTGTTCATTAAAGCATGCTCTCACACACACCAATCACATGGCAGTGTCCCACACGGTACTCTCTGTCTCTCTGTCTCTCTATCTGTCTCTCTATCTGTCTCTCTGTCTCTCTGTCTCTCTCTCTCTCTCTTTCTCTCTCTCACACACACACACACACCCAGGCCCCTCTCCACACACTCCTAAACAGACGTACGCAGCCCAGGCCTGCCCAGTCGAGCGAGCCCGTCGGGACCAGCCCTGTGGTGACCCCAGGGCCCCAGTGTGTCAGTCCGCCATCACCAACCTGGATCCCCATCTCCCTATAGGTGAGACAGTATGCCAGCTGCACCCCCTTTACATTCCACAACAACACTGAGGTACAGAAGGTCTGCAAGGCCAGGAGGCCCTCAGCCTAATCCCACCTTCCCCCATTCCCACAGCCTCCAGTCTGTCTCCACAGTCCTCTCTTGCCCTGTGTCACTACCAAGGGAGGCTGTAGACCACCTGACCCCTCCCCATCCCACAACCTCCCCCCGCTATGCCCAACTCCCATGGCCAGCCGAGCCCCTCCTCCCACCCAGATTCCCTCCCCCCCCTGCCCTGGGAAGCTACGTAGCCCCTGGTTCTTTCATGTGAGTCCAAGAGCGGAGGGGAGAGTGGGGGAGAGTAGGGTCATCCATGCCTGGGAGGCCTCAGGTAGATAGAGAGACAGCTGCGGACAGACCAGGCACAGGAGACAGGAAACAGGAGGCAGCAGGCTGGCCAGGGCAGCTGCAGCCAGAGCTAGACACTCACGCCAAAGGTGTGCAGCAGGCAGGCAGGCCAGTGCTCCACTGAGGGTAGCAAACACGGTCACAGGCCTCCATTCTGGGTCATCTCACCTCAGCCAAGTGATGAATGTGACCCCCAGAGCCACGAACCATAGCAAGATAACAACTCAAACAGAAAGTCATCCAACCTACATTTCCAATTGTCTACAAGTACACACCCATGGAGAAATGACGTAATTCGACAAAGTCAGTGTGTGTGGACATCGTGTTTACATCTTTGCATGCGAGCGCTTTCACGGTGTGCCACTGCATGTATTGTACGCGTGCGTGTGTGTGTGTGTGTGTGCATGTATGCACCTGTGTGTGTGAACACCCTGTGCCTGTGTGCGGTGGGACAGGTTGAGACCCCCCCCCACCCCACCCCCACCCTCCTGCCACAGCAGAGGGCCAGCTGACAGACCGATGGCGTCTGTTGAGCCCTGGGCTCCGCGAGGCCCTGGGAGAACAGGAAGGACAGTATGGGCATGCTCGGCTCCACCTGTGTCACCGCACAGCCCCTGCCTCTGCCCCTCTGTCTGCCTCGCTGCTCCTGCGCCATCTGGGTCTCAGAAAGGATTTGGGCCTAACCTGCACTTCAACCTCATTGACCCTCGAAACCCTGAATACCCCTGACGTCCTACACATTCCCGACTACGAGATCCCTAGCCGTCATCCCAATCTCTCTTCTCCTGACTAGGCCACAGCCCTACAACACTTTCCACGAGTCCTTTCCCTGATAATGATTGCGACTGCGAGCATGATTGAATTATGTTTTTTGTGGTTTCTCTCTATTGACTACTTTTCCTAAGGACTAAGTATGTATTTATATGTAACTATTCATACAGTACATACAGTAGTGGCTCCCTGTGGGAGTCTGGGGGCCATTCAATCATTGACATTAGTCCATATTATGGCACTGACCAAACCACAACTTGCCCACTTGACTACTAGTCAAGACAGAGTGCAGTTCCATCCTTCACCACATGAGTGACTGATGCACTAGTGAGAGACGCCACAACAAATTACCTGCGTCTGCATGAATATGATAGCCTATGTGTTGCAGAAGGAATTATGAATCAGACAGCCTTCATTCCTATAGGTTGTGAGGTCAGTTTAGGGTTAGGTTAGGGTTAAGTTTTCAAGAATCCCATCAGTATCTGGATGTACCACAGCTACCACGTGCAGAGATTAAGGGTCCCTTTATGATGATTAAGGGGGGCAAATAATTTCAACTGTTAAAAGAAACAACTCCAAAAATGTTCTAACTGAATTTTCAGATATTTAACCTTTATTCAACCAGGAAAACAAACCCATTATATTTTTTAAACATGACATTTGAGGAAAAATCGTATAGGCTATGCTGTGAGAAAAAGGAACTTCTATTTCGTCCTATAGTTTTAGGGCTTGTGGAGGCCTACAAAGCATACGTAAGCGCAGTTCATAGGCCACAGCTCTAACCTGCTGTAGCCTCTGCAAGTTGTAGCTTATCTACACAGCCTAGTAGAACAGGCTACAATCCAACAGATGCAACCGCCTTATTACTGTACCGACAGCACCACCTGATTCTCGCGACTCGCGAGGGTTGGCTTAGTATAGAGAAACACTGAAGAGAGTGAGCAATGAAACAGTCGGGTCGGGGTACCTACCGATTCTAGTGCACGGTAAACGGTGCAGACAGGAGTAACAGACGGGGAAGCCGTCCGAGAAGTGGTTGGTGACGTCACGAGTTTTCCTGAAAGTCAACAACAACCCACAGCGGTAACCTGACAGCGACGGTGCACGAAACAAGTCGCAGCCACTTTCTTCAACTACGCTGCCGGCCGCTGATATTCATTTGGAAATTAAACAATTCTAACAACTAGAGCAGTGCGTTCTTGTCTTTATCTACACGCTGTCTTTTCTAAGCGCCTGCTCTAATAACGCGTTAAAGGGAAGCTCCAGCCCATAAATTACAGGAGCGTAATATCGGGGGCTGAAGGAAACCCCATCAGATCCCGCGCCAGGTAATAACCATGACAACAAGCGTAGTTATATAGTGTAGTGTGAAAATAAGTCTGTAGGCTAATTATGTGAGTTTCGGCATTCACTCTGTATGTTTCTGATAGTAGACACTCTGGTGTGGTTGTTGCTGTGCTGACAGCTACAGACAACTACACAGCAAGTGCTGGATGATGCTGCAGAGAGCGAGGAGGCTGAGTTGAAGGAGGAGGGAGTCAGGGGAGGTGGCGAGTTCTGAGTTCGGATATGGCCTAGTGCCTGTTCCAACCATCATCTCTCGCCTCTCAACCCTTTACCCTGGGCAATGGAATCCATACTTTAGGCTAATAATTTATGCCAGTTCTTTCGATTCAGAGTGAGCATGCAAATGTCCTATCTAGCTGCTGCTACTTGAAGCATGCGGCCGGTTTGACAGCTAGCTCGGTGCAGTGAAGTGAAATGATGCAGGCTAGCTACAGCCGCAACAGTGATATCGTTTCAGGGAGCAACAATTTGTCTATTGCCGTGTTTCTGCCTTTGAGTTGTAATTATATTGTCAAACATGAACTAAGTGTTTATCTTTAAATTGAGAGAGGCTACGTCCTCAAAAGGGGAACATCCCCAACCATGTAAAATGAAATATAAATATATGAATCTAATCACAGTATACCTAATAGCCTTCTCCTTCAATTGTTTTTTAATTTATGCAAGATTACCATAATTTGCTTTCATTGTTACTTTGACCATCATATTTATATGTTTATATAAACACTGATATCACAAGCCAACCAGACCACTGCTCACTGCTCAGTGTCCTGTAGAACCTTTTAGATGGTGCTTGTGACATCAGACTGTAGCCCAAAGCACGGACATCAAGCCCCAGAGAACTGTATGCAGGTTAGCACTGACATTTTTAATACAGCTTCATATGTAACCATAACAACAACACAAGGCCTCTAACCCTTTAGAAACCCCTCGCTGACCTAAAACTACACTTCCTGGCTGAAGCGTTTCCTCAACGTGTCGGAATGTATATTTGTGTGTGCACACCTGTGTGTTTGTGTGTCTGTGCGCGTGAGCGTGCGCGTGGCGTCGATTTCAGTCGCCGGGCTTCTCGAGCGTTGTCTGATACGGGGAGAGTACGTCTGAGGACAGGGGCAGTGGCCTGGCCAGGTGTCCTGAGTGTTTCCACACAGCCATCTAGAGTTACCCCGCAGGGCTACAGGATGGAGCTACAGGCTTATCTAGATGTGCTGGCCTGCGGGTGTCATGTACAGCAACATGATCACCTGGCTCCTACTAAGGAAACACAAGGCTGTACCCTCCATCAGAATCTCCCTCCCCAGCCACAAACAAGGGCATTGATGTTCTTTTTTGATGTCGGCGGGTACAACAGCTGACGGAAACTAGACTAATATCAAGGAAGAGTTTTCTTAGGGTTGCCTTTTTTGAAAAATGAACGATAACATTTTGTCTGTAGAATTCTGGAACGCATCCAGAAATAGTTAGCCTCTCAGCCCCCTCAGCCTTATATTTCACGTGTTCAGCTCGGCCACAGACAGGTTCTCCTGTTCCCCCTGGTGTTCAGCTCGGCCACAGACAGGTTCTCCTGTTCCCCCTGGTGTTCAGCTCGGCCACAGACAGGTTCTCCTGTTCCCCCTGGTGTTCAGCTCGGCCACAGACAGGTTCTCCTGTTCCCCCTGGTGTTCAGCTCGGCCACAGACAGGTTCTCCTGTTCCCCCTGGTGTTCAGCTCGGCCACAGACAGGTTCTCCTGTTCCCCCTGGTGTTCAGCTCGGCCACAGACAGGTTCTCCTGTTCCCCCTGGTGTTCAGCTCGGCCACAGACAGGTTCTCCTGTTCCCCCTGGTGTTCAGCTCGGCCACAGACAGGTTCTCCTGTTCCCCCTGGTGTTCAGCTCGGCCACAGACAGGTTCTCCTGTTCCCCCTTGGTGTTCAGCTCGGCCACAGACAGGTTCTCCTGTTCCCCCTTGGTGTTCAGCTCGGCCACAGACAGGTTCTCCTGTTCCCCCTGGTCTCCTGTGTTTCCGTGCTGGTTTGCTGATCTGTCTATATAAGGCGAGGGGATAGTGCTTCATAGACTATCATTTATTTCTGAATGGAGTCAGCTGTTTCACAGGTTCTCTCTCGTCATCCTGCGTGCGGGCTGCTCGCATCCCTTAACGTGGGTCCTTCTGTGCTTCCTTGGTTCTTCCCTCAGCTTTCCTCACTCTGCTGTCTCCTCAGATTTAATGAGGTAAAGGTCCACAGCGTGGAGTCTGAGGCTGTCTCTTTGCATCTGATATGATATGAAGCCAGGTTAACCTCCTGGTGGTTCATCAGTGCTGCTTTTTCAGATCGTCCTATTATTGATCTGACACTGTTATCTTCTACCGCAGCTTGTTCAACTGAGTTTTTTCTTCTTCTTAAATGTTGTGTATATTTCGTTGAATCTTTGTGTCTGTGCCCTTAACTGAGCATAGTTGGAGTACTTAAGTTACCCACAATTCATTGGGGTGTTCCTATTTGGATTGGGAGCTGTTCTCTGAGGCAGCCAGACTGATTAATGACTGTGTCTGGCCTATGCACCCTTTCTCTCTTTTTTTCTCTCTCTCTCTCTCTCTGTCTCTTTTCTTCTCTTCTCCTCTCTTATCTTATCTTTTCCTCTGCTCTCAGTACTGGTTCGGTTCTATACATTATAATTTGACTTTGTTAACTTTAGCCTATATGCTCAGTTGACGAGACAGTATTTCCATAAGTATCACACAACCCTGCATCGACTGCTTACATTGATGGCCCAAAGTAGCTGGCCTACCTGCGCAATAAAGCCAATCCTCTGTTGAACTATCCATCTCATGAGCTTTACTCTGATCACTTCAGTTCAAGCTTATTAGGGATAGGTGATCTCAAATACTGACCCTTGTGTGAGGCTCTGTCTATAGCAAATTAGCAAATGTGGGTCTGCATGACTTACTAATGACCCTAAGCCAGGAAGGGAGTTAGAAAGTAGAACATTTGCCATAAGACAAATTAAAGACACAGTAGGGCTGTACAGTGAAGCTACAGTACTACAGTCTGGACCTATTGGATGTTCAGAAAATAAAATACATGGAGGATGTTATTTCAGTCAGAGGCAAGGGCAACGTCCAGGCATCCGACTGAACAAGTTTAACACAAAACAAGGGTTCCACCTCCACAGCCCTGGTTAGCAGTCTTGCGTTTTAGTGCGGTATTGAGAAAGTGAGATCCAATGAATCCCAACTGGTGTGTTTGAGAGACAGACTTGGGGTGTGCCTCAGACCAACTCTCAGGCAGTGATGGTGTGACACTGTGCTAACAATTAACTGCCACCAGAGCGTGGCTCTTCGCAGAATTCACAGAAGACTGCTGGTGGAGGATGTGCTCTGGGAGGAGAGGGGTGCGTCATGTGTTCCCAAGCCTGCTACGATGAAGCTGTTCTTGGATGTGCGAGTGGCACACAGGCAACTGGAGGCTGCTCAGAATGCTAACACTAAAGGAGCTAGCGGCTAGCAATATGTAGCAATGGTGAAGGCTTCAGAATGAATGGTCGGACTCAGATCATCAATCAATCCGACGGACATTTCATTTAAAGTCCACAGGATTGTGTCTGCACAATTCATCATGATTTTGGTCCTTTTGGTCTTGTGTCTGAGTTCAGTGAAAAAGAAGATCTCAATCCCTGTTCAATGGTTTGCATGGGATAAGACACCATTATATGGTGAACAACTCATGGCTCCTGCTCTCTCATTGGTCAGTTGGACAGTTGGCCAGAGCCTGACTGATCGGATTGACCCGCGAGTGACTGAGGCAGTCTTTGAAGAACTAGACAAAACTGGATCAATATGTCGTTAGTCTGGGGAAATCAACCACTGTTGCTGTAGTCAAACACAGCATAGTTTGAGGAAGAAATGCCAACCGAAATATCAATACTAAGATCTTTTGATCTTATGATTTCTTGCTCTCAGTAGAGCTTCAACGAGGCTCTTTAGTGATATACCAGAGTGGAACGAAGCCTCATCCACGTTTCAGACAGGCAGTCTTCTGCTTCAGACAGACAGTCTTCTGCTTCAGACCAGGGCTCCACAGTTAGGAGACCTTCTGGTGGCTGCTGGTGACAGCTACAGTAGCCAACCTCCCAGTACACTGTTTGCAGACCACCAGACTGTATGTAGCTTGAGTCCAGGTACACATTCAAACACAGAAAGGACTGTCAGTGGGTGGGTGGTCTGACCAGACAGGGATTGTTAGGGTTGGCAAAGAGGGAGGGAGAGGGAGAGAGATAGAGAGAGTTATTAGAAGGGAGGGAGGAAATGAAAGAGAGAGAGAGTGAGGTAGGAGAAGAGAGAGAGAGAGAGAGAGAGAGGATGTAGGGGGTATTTGCCTTCACAATGAATGACTGAGTTGTTTGTCATGTCAGCTTGTGTAAGAATGAAAGGGGTTTGGAGGGGAGGAGAAGGAGGGAGGAGAGATATAAATCCTTACATTCTTTTTTTTCTCTCTTACTTCCTTCCAGGCTGAGTCACTGCCGGGCGAAAAGGGGGAGGTCTGGAGAGAGAGAACGAGAGAGAGGAAGGAGGGGTGGGTGGGAGGGAAAGAAAACAACCACGAGAGGAGACGAGACGACACACCACTTGTGTGTGTGTGTGTGTGTGTGTGTAAGAGAGAGAGAGAGAGAGAAAGAGCTACTGAGCGAGCAAGAGGAAGAGCACGAGGAAGGGAGGGAGTGAGTGAGTGAGCGGAGCCCTCCCTCCCTCTCTCTCCTCCACCCCTCCACCCTCCTCCCTCTCTCCCGTGGAGCAGCGTGGTGTGTAGGAGCGGCCAGCTCGCCGTGGAGGAACCATGAGCGATGTCACCATCGTTAAAGAGGGCTGGGTGCAGAAACGGGGTGAGTACCTCGCCTCTCCTCCTTCTTGTAACATGCCGGTTTATACATGTGTGTGTGTGTGTGTGTGTGTGTGTGAGATACGAGCAAGCATAAATGGGAGTGAGTGAGACAGAAAGGGGTGAGCACATGGATGGATTTTTTTTCTGTGTGTATTTGTGCATGCATGTGTGTGTGTGTGTGCATGTTTTGTGCGGGTGTGTGTGCATGCGTGCATGTTGTCTGTCTGTGTGTGTGTGTGTGTGTGGGGCACGTTGTGTGTGTAAGAGAGGCTGTTTCTCTCTCCTAGGACTGGTCTCTTCATCACAGTCAGGCTTGACTGGCTGCTAAACGCCAGGGTATACCTTCAGTCTGATTGTGTCTGAGACCAGGGTGTGTGTGAATGTCTGTGTGTGTGTGTGCTGTTGAGCCTCAGGCTAAAAACGTGGTAGAGGACCTGTGTGAGTTCCAGTGCACCCACAGCCTCCCCCCATCGTCATCCCTAGCCTCAGCTCCCAGCCTCATACTGGGTAGGGAAAGGGAAACTGAGTGCTTTAGTGGTTTGTCTTGGACTGCAGCCAATGCGACCTCACTCACCTCCCCACCTCCCCGACACTCCCCCCTCCCCCTGTCCCTGCATCTGACTCCTGTATCTCCTGCTCTCTCATCTACTTCTCTTTTCAGTCTGCATGTCTGTCTGTCTGCCCACCTGTCTGTGTGTTTGTCTGTCTGTCTGTCTGTCTGTCTGTCTGTCTGTCTGCCCACCTTTCTGTCTGCAAGCAGGGAGTCTTGGTCACTCCTCTTGGGTGACCCGGGCAAGAAAGCTAGGAGAAAATGAAAAGGAGGACCAGCCAGGGGGAGAAAGGAGACGCAGCGGGCTAGGGTAGGAGCGGGGAGGAGGTGAGGGGTGATGGGGGCAAATGGAACAGGGAATCAATGGTGACCACATTTCCTGTTTACAGCCGAGCTGAATGGGTCAGTATGGAGAACAGCTGAAAAGAAGTGTCATTCCTTCTCCCTCTCTTTCCCACTCTGTCTCTCTCTCTCCCCCTCACTCTCTCTCATTCACATAACAACAATTCACCCATGTCCTATTCAACAGGTTCTGAAGTTAGTAGAGCTGAGCTTCTCTCATCTCTACTAGCAGCAGAATGGTAGTACAGTGGAATGCACAGGCACAACACTGGATGGGATTAGTTGATTGATGGACTGGAGAGATGACCGCCATGGTGTCTGTCAGATTATTAGCAGAACATTATGTTCTATAGTGGGAGGGGAGAGGGAGGGTTATGAGCAAGGGTTCTATGTCCCTTCCCTCTCTCATCGCTGTCTCTCACTATATGTGTATCCCTAAGGGTTTGTGTTTGTGTGTATGTGACAGATTTGACCATGTGACCTCAACCAGGAAGTTATTAGTGTGATCTCACAGGGCAGTAGTAGCAGACCATGTGCTCATGCTCGTCCCTTCGGGGCAGACAGAAGGGGATTTCCAGAGCCCCATCCCTAACCCTTGTAACCAGGAATGTATTCTACAGGAAATGACACTGTCACACAGCAGACCGCTCTCCTCTCCTCCGCTCCTCTACTCTCTTCTCCTCCTCTCTTCCGCTCCTCCGCTCCTCTCTCTTCCTCTCCTCTCCATCTCTCCTCCTCTCCTCTTCTCCTCCATTCCTCCATTCCTCCATTCCTCCATCTCCTCCTCCTCCTCTCCTCCTCTCCTCCTCTCCTCTTCTCCTCCATTCCTCTTCTCCTCCATTCCTCCTCTCCTCCTCCTCCTCCTCCTCCTCCTCTCTGCTCCTCTCCTCTGGCCGTCTCCATGGGCTCTTGTGTGTTTCTGCCTGCCAGCGTGTTCCTCAGACAGCCGTCTGTGCATATTAAGAGGAGTGCAGCCCCCTCAGTCACGACTCAGCAGTGTGTGTGTGTGCGCGTGCGTGCATCTCTGTCTGCGTTGAGGCTTTTTGAGCCTGTGTGTGTGTGTGTGCGTGTGTGCGTGTGTGTGTTTGACAGTGAGGGTTAGCCTGCTGCTGACCAGGGACGCAGAGGAGAGAAGGCAGTGGAGCAGGGTCGTGGGGCTGAGAGGAGAGAAGGCAGTGGAGCAGGGTCGTGGGGCTGAGAGGAGAGAAGGCAGTGGAGCAGGGTCGTGGGGCTGAGAGGAGAGAAGGCAGTGGAGCAGGGTCGTGGGGCTGAGAGGAGAGAAGGCAGTGGAGCAGGGTCGTGGGGCTGAGTCACCAGGTCCAGGCTCTCTCCTGGAACACAAGAAGATAAGAGAGGGAGGGAGAGAGGGATGGAGGGAGGGAGAGAGGGATGGAGGGGGAGAGAGAGGGATGGAAGGAGAGAGGGATGGAGGGTGGAGGGAGGGAGGGAGGGAGGGAGAGAGGGATGGAGGGAGGGAGAGAGGGAGGGAGAGAGGGATGGAGGGAGAGAGGGAGAGAGGGATGGAGGGAGTGAGAGCGAGAGAGAGGGATGGCGGGAGGGAGGGAGAGAAAGAGAACAAGGTATCGTTCACGTTCATTTATGAAACAGGGATCTGCTGCCTAACGCGATCTTCTATAACAGCGCGGTTCATCCACATCCATGTTTTAATGATGAGGTAACCCACCGGTGGGATTTCATTACTGAGCATGTGCACGGGGCACACCCCACTCTTTAATCCAGGGATGCCATGGCCCTCATGCATGCTGGTCACCTGCTACTACTCCATTAGGACGATTGGGGAACCTTGACAGATGTGTTCCCGGGTGCTGCCAACCCCACACACACAAACGCACACAAACACACCATACTATCAACACCAACAACTATCGGTTTACCCAAGGCCATAGATAGCATGTAGTGGTGATGATGGTTGTCAATGATAATGCAGACTAGCCCAGGCATCCATCGTCGTGACACTCACAGTTCTACTGTGGTACAGCTGGTCAGAGGCTAGGCTAGAACCCTGGGCATCTCAGAGGTCGTGCTAAGGATCTCCCGTTTCCTGTGAGACTCAGACGTGAGATCGCCTGTGACCTTGGAGGGCCAGTGAGTCAAAATTGAAAGTGACCTGTCATCGTGTTCCTATCTTGGAACAGCTCTCCAACATCCTGTGGTAAAAGTAGTCCTTTGTGTGTGAAAAAAAAGCTCTAGTGTTCTCCGGCTTCCCTCTCAGTTTGCAGAGCTAATCTCCCGCCGCCGAGCAGAGCAGAGCTCCTGTGGGCCCTGTCACCAGTCTAAGAGCCTCCCTTCATCCCTCCTTCATTCCTGACGAGTCCCTGTTCTGACATGACCGGATTGGTGAAAGCTGTTCAGTGAAGCTCTGGCACCCAGCTTGAAATACTTTGTCATATTTGTCTTGGAACTTGCATTACAGCCGGATGAAGCTCATCATCGCGGACGATGCTTATGTGTGTGTGTGAATAGGTGTGATGGTGGATTTATCTGTGTTGTTTTGGTAGGTGGGCTAGCAGGCTACCGAGCCAGCAGGCGGCCATGATGGCTCCGTGGGTTCAGTGAGTTCAGTAGCTGCCGTAGCCCCCCTCCCTCCCTCCTCTGCCAGGCAGCCATTCCGGCTCTCAGGGTTCAGCCGGTTCAGTGCTGCTGGAGCCGCCTGCAGATCAGGTGGCAGTGCCAGCGCACTCCGATATCAATCACCCGCCCGCCGCTGTCTTGCTGTCGCCCTTCTCATCCCTCCCTTCTCCTCTCCTCCCTCCTTCTCCTCCCCTCCACTGCAGCTTTCGGTGCTGCATAGACTGTCAACACACCAATCTCTCTCCTTCTCTCTGTCTCTTTCTCCCTCTCCCCCCCTTTTTCTCGTTCCCTCGCTTCCGTTTTTCTGTCCTTTCTTTCAGTCTCATTTACATTTAAACACACGCACACACGCACACACACTCTCTCTCACACACACACACACACACACACACACACACAAACAGTGGATGTATTGTGGTGAACAACATCCTCTCTCACATCCGGAGTCAGAGCTTCTGTGTGGTTTTACAGACTCCATTGTCTAGTACAGAGTCAGCCTGTAGGGGTGGGATGGAATGGCCATGTTGGTTGTTGTTGTTGTCTTTGCTCTGGAAACATCAGAAGGCTCAGCCCTGCATGCTACACTGGGGCCACAGGCTACAGCCAAGGCCCTGTTCTCAGCCCTGCATGCTACACTGGGGCCACAGGCTACAGCCAAGGCCCTGTTCTCAGCCCTGCATGCTACACTGGGGCCACAGGCTACAGCCAAGGCCCTGTTTTCAGCCCTGCATGCTACACTGGGGCCACAGGCTACAGCCAAGGCCCTGTTCTCAGCCCTGCATGCTACACCGGGGCCACAGGCTACAGCCAAGGCCCTGCTAGCATAACAGGCTCTTTCGATTTCGTAGACACTCAACATTTGAAAATGTAAACACAGAACCGATGGAATGCCCATGGGTGAAATTCTGGACTACCAGAGGACAGGAGAGTACCAGAGGACAGGAGAGTACCAGAGGACTGGAGAGTACCAGAGGACAGGAGAGTACCAGAGGACAGGAGAGTACCAGAGGACAGGAGAGTACCAGAGGACAGGAGAGTACCAGAGGACTGGAGAGTACCAGAGGACAGGAGAGTACCAGAGGACAGGAGAGTACCAGAGGACAGGAGAGTACCAGAGGACAGGAGAGGACCAGAGGACAGAGAGTACCAGAGGACAGGAGAGTACCAGAAGACAGGAGAGTACCAGAGGACAGGAGAGTACCAGAGGACAGGAGAGGACCAGAGGACAGGAGAGTACCAGAGGACAGGAGAGGACCAGAGGACAGGAGAGTACCAGAGGACAGGAGAGGACCAGAGGCCAGGAGAGGACCAGAGGAGGTCCGGAAGAGTCCCAAGGAAGGTGGGAGTTGGGAATGTAGCAGCAAGCAGGGTAATGGGATTAGCTGAAGCTCAGGAACACTAATCTGCTGACCTACTCCCACATCTTTGATCACTGTCTGGCCAGCCAAACACACACGCACACAGGGCCTCCTGTGTTCCCTCACACAGAGAGGAGAAGGGGGCTGGCAGACAAACAGGGATTGGATGAAGTTGGGGACAGGGTTTGGGACGGGTTGATCAAAGAAGGGGACAGGTGGGTGTGAGACAGGTGGGTGATCAGGGGAGGTTAGATGGGAGGTGAGACAGATAGGGAGGTGTGAGACAGATAGGGAGCAGGACAGGGGTGAGGCTGAGGAGGGGTGAGACAGGGGAGGGGTGAGACAGGAGAGTGGAGGGCTGAGATAGAGAGGGGAGGGGTGAGATAGAGGAAGGGTGAGATAGAGGGGAGCAGTACTGGGGACACATCCCACCAGGCAGGCCTGTCAGTTTATTTACTCTCCAGCTGAAGTGATGACCAGAAGCACAAGGACAGGCTGTACAAGTGTGTGTGTGTTTCTCTCTGTATGTGTGTGTTTCTGTGTGTGTGTTTCTGTGTGTGTGTGTGTTTCTGTGTGTGCCTGAGCATGTATGTGTATGTAGCTGCCGGCAAGGATTTACAGCTGTCACACTGACATGCTCCACAGGCAGGTCGCTGGCCCGGGGCGAAGTCTCCACTGTGTGTTGGAAGCATCATGGGATCTCATGATGCTGAATGTACCCTGTGTCCTCTACCCCTGCCCGCTCCAGTGTAACAGCTGGACCAGCACAATACTGTCCAATACTCCCCCAACTCTCCAATGTATTGTCACTGCATGGAGGTTCGTTCAGCCAGGGAGAATGATCACCAAACAGGGACTGGATTGTAAGGATCCTCATGTTCAAATGATGTCCCCTTCTATCTTCATCCTGTAGAAACAAACCGATCCTTTCCTGTTTTCCCCAAACCGTACTAGTTAATACAGAAAGCTGTTAATGCCGCTTTGGTTTGCGATCATATCTGCTCTTGTTCATGAAGAGTTAACGATATGCAGAGCTATGTGATGATTAGGTACGTACAGTACCAGTCAAATTCATAAGAAAAAAGTCATATTTTCCCTTGTGTGTCCAAACTTTTGACTGGTACTAAAAGGTTGGACACATTTTCCCATTCAATTGAATGGTACTGTATATGACCTGTGAACTAGACTCCAGGTTGGCTGAACTCTACCTATCCCCACGTCATACTGGGAGATCTAAGCAACAACATAGTGGCGTGCTGTGCGTCATGTTCAGGTGATGCCGTCTTTGTCAGTGTGTCCCAGGATACCACCACTAAGTCTGTGTGTTTGTTTACATTTCTCGATGTAAGTCTCTCTAGAAGGTCGGATCCTCTTCCTGGAAGGTTCAGAGGGGAGCAGGAGGTTAGACCTGTCTGTTCTTGCCTGTTTGCGTGGGGTCCAGTCCAGGTGAACGCCTGGAGTTCAAGGATCCTCTTTGGCCAACTCCACCTTAAGCTTGTGTGCATGTTTGCACACACACATACGCACCTGCCTCTCACTACCTCGCGGTACGTCAGAAGACACTGAGAAGGATTGAAGGCACGTGTGTGTGTGTGTGTGTGCGCGCAGTGTCACGTCCAGGTAACGACTTGGGGATTCTCCTGGAGCAGCCCCTCTAAGCTGTGTCCTCCTGACATGAACCCCCCCCCTCTTCCTGGAAGGATGGGTCAGCCCGGGTGAGGCAGGAGCACGCCTGGCCTGGATCTCGGTGCTATCAACCCCCCAGTCGGATTTCTCCTCTTGATCTATTTTATCTTCTCCATTACCTCCCTCTATTTGTAGAAAGGAAGAAGAGAGTGAGAGAGTGAAAGTGAGAGAGAGAGAGAGAGAGAGAGAGAGAGAGAGAGAGAGAGAGGGAAAGCTAGAGGGAGAGAGAGAGAGAGAGAGAGAGGGAAAGCTAGAGGGAGAGAGGAAATGTACTGGTCTCTGAAAGCCATCAGGAAGTCATTTTCCCTTGCCGGTAGTGAAGCTGCAAAGATAGAGACAGGCTTTCAAGGCACGCGTGAGCGTGTCAGCGCTCTCTGCCACACCCAGCCCCCCTCCTCAGCCCCCCTCCTCAGCCTCTTAGACAGCCGCGCTGCTGCTGTGCTGCCCAGAGGATCCGGGCTCACCCACGGATGTTGCTTTTAGGTATGAGCTGCTAGCGGCATGGCTAATGGAAGTTGATGAGTGTGTGATAGTGAAGCTCAGGAAGGATTCAGCCTCTCCCAGTCATGAGCTCTTGTCTCAGAGTCTGTCCCCTCACACAGCCCAGGGCTAACCTTAGATGCCCTCTGTAAAGATACAACACACAGCTACTGAACAACACGCTGAGCCGCTGAGATGGCCCACGACCTAAACAAACATGTCAACACACACGAGAGACACACACACACACACACAGAGTAAGTGCCATACCGTGTGTTTTCTTGAACACTCCTCTGCTCTGTCATCCAGAAGACCAACAGAGTGGCCCAGATCACCTGACCAGCCTACATGTGTCAGTCCCAGCATGCAGTGCGACATTCACAGTGCCAGGTCACCCTGTCTATATGCCGCCCCCCCCTCACCCTCCTCACCTATCACGCACAACTCCACTGAAGGTTAATCACCAGTAGCTATTCTCTTTCTCTCTCTCTCTCTCATCTCTCTTCTCTCTCTCTCTCTCTCTCTCTCTCTCTCTCTCTCTCTCCTCTCTCTCTCTCTCTCTCTCTCTCTCTCTCTCTCTCTCTCTCTCTGTTTGTATGTTACCCTTCTCCTAGCGTGACATTGTTATGTGCCCAGAGTGAGTGGTGGAATGGCCAAGGGCAGGAGAGAGAAAGGAAGAGAGGGCAGGGCTGTATTTATAAACCCCTGACACCAGCATCAGCAGGGAGTGAGAGAGAGTGATAGAGAGAGAGAGAGAGGGAGATGGAGAGAGAGAGAGAGAGAGGAGATGGAGAGAGAGAGAGTGAGAGAGAGAGGAAGAGAGAGCAAGATAAACCAAATGGGGAGAGAGGAAGGAGTTAGAAATCACATATGGATGGAAAACTGTTAGAGTGAGGAAGGGAGAGAAAGGAAAAGAGGAGAGAGAGAGAGAGAGAGAGAGAAGAGAGACAGAGAGAGAGAGAGAGAGAGAGAGTGGCCCCTGCCAGGTTGGCCAGACCTGTAATGTCTCTCTTGAGTGTCTCTCTCTCCTCATCACCATCTTTCTTCTCAGACACCTCCACACATTCTCGCCATGCTCAAACTCTTTACCCACAATGCCCCGGCCCCGGCTGCCCTGCTGGTGTGGGCAGTCCGCCCCACAGAGAAGCTCCAGCCTCTCCACCCCTCATCGTATCTGTCCACAGCCTCTCCACCCCTCATCGTACCTGTCCACAGCCTCTCCACCCCTCATCGTATCTGTCCACAGCCTCTCCACCCCTCATCGTATCTGTCCACAGCCTCTCCACCCCTCATCGTATCTGTCCACAGCCTCTCCATCCCACATCGTATCTGTCCACAGCCTCTCCACCCCTCATCGTATCTGTCCACAGCCTCTCCACCCCTCATCGTATCTGTCCACAGCTTCTCCACCCCTCATCTGTCCACAGCCTCTCCACCCCTCATCGTATCTGTCCACAGCCTCTCCACCCCTCATCGTATCTGTCCACAGCCTCTCCACCCCTCATCGTATCTGTCCACAGCTTCTCCACCCCTCATCGTATCTGTCCACAGCCTCTCTACCCCTCATCGTATCTGTCCACAGCTTCTCCACCCCTCATCTGTCCACAGCCTCTCTACCCCTCATCGTATCTGTCCACAGCTTCTCCACCCCTCATCTGTCCACAGCCTCTCCACCCCTCACCGTATCTGTCCAGTGGGCAGTTTGACAGTAAAGCTCAGCTCTAGACATGCAGGCATCAGAGGGTCCAACATGTGTCCGTATTCAGTTCGATAAACATGATGGAGTAGAAACCAGGCGATCGCTGGGTCCCATCTACCTGTGAGCAGGGCAGGCTGTAAGCCTAACTCATTCAGTTTGGTACAGCGTGACACAGTTTGGTTATTGAGAGTCAGAAAGAGGGGGCTTTCAGACTTCCCTCAGGCCCAGGTCTTCTCAGGTAAGAGAGGAGCTTTACTGACTGTGTTGTGTGTGTGTTTGTGAGAGAGAGTGATTTGTGATGTCTGTGTTATGTATTAGTTTGTGTGTACGGGTGATTCTGTGTGTGTGTGTCGATGATGTTGGTGTCAGTCAGTCAGTTTCCCGTGTCTAAATATAGCCGGGATTATTACTATGCGCTGCATGCTCTCTTTCTCCCAGACTGCAGAGCTGAGGTTGAGGTATGTACACCCCCAGCCGCAGTGCTGTCTGGCTGGCTTTGTGTGTGTGTGTATGTGTGTGTGTGTGTGTGTGTGTGTGTGCTCCTGTGTCAGCGCTGCATCAGGAAGTCTCCAGTTGGAACACGCCGTCCCCTTGCTCTCAGACAGCATTATGATCCTATACAGGGGGCTGGAACAGCACAATGGCACACACACACGCACACACATGCACACACATGCACACACACACACTCATGCATAACAATATCCGACATAGGCAATGCAAGCAGAATAGATACAAAGGCACACACACACACACACACACGCATCAACCATTCAAGTTACCATTGACCTATGACAAGGATACGGGGGACTTATCTATTGTACACGCTCTTCTATCTCTGTGGGCCAGTAGCCCCAGGAGCTGGTCCAGCTGTAGGCCTGTGGCACCCTGGGACCATGGGTGAGTGGGGGTGTGTGTGTGGGGAGGGGTGCAGTTCCCTCCTTAGCCCTTCAAGCTGCTCCCTGCAACTGGGACCCCCTTCTTGTAACACACACACCCACACACACCCAAGCACAAAGCGTCCGCAAGGAACACAAAGCCCCCAGATGGCGGTCTCTCAGCCATGGGGACATATCAATGAGAATGGCCACCAAACAAAACCCTGGCCCTCCACCAGGATTATGAATAACTCTTCCTTCAGTCCCCCATGAATAACCTCTTCCTTCACAACCCAGACTGGGTCTGGGGCAGCACCATGCTTTCCCAGACCCTCTGCCTTCCCGCACTTGCCCCCCAACCGCCCGACCCCCCCCACCGCCACCCCCACCGCCCCGTCTAAGAGGGTCTCTATACATCTGCACTCAGCCGTACACTTATGCCAAGTGTGTGTGTGTGTGTGTGTCTATGTGTGTGTGTGTGTGTGTGTGACTGATCCAGACTCTGCACTTTAAGATGGGCAGAATTAAAAGTGCCTGTCCTGAGTAGATCCCCCATCCCCATTAAGGCTCAGAGAGTGGGTCAGCTGGTGTGTCAGGTCTGGGGTAGGGGAAGGGGGGGAGGAAGTAAGGTGGAGGGGGGGCTGAGGAAGTAAGGGGAAGACAGGTGGCTGGAAGCGGATGGGAAGGTGGAGGTGATGGTAAAGGTGATCTCTCTACAGCCCAGACTCTCACCCCCTCTCTCTCTCTCTTCCTGTATCTCACACTCTCTCGCCCTCTCTGTTTTGTCCCTGCTGGGGGAGAGTAATGATCTTTTCGTCTCTTTTCTTCTCTTCTCATCTTCAGTGGGTTTGTTTCCTACAGCTGGCCCTTCATCCCTAACGAGGGAGCAGAGTGCAGCCTCACAGCTGCCACAAACACACACATGCACACACACAAACAGACACGTGTGTGCCATGCTTAAAGATTCCAGGTTTACTGACCTACTGTATAGCACCTGTGGTTAAAGTTCCAGACTGTTCTCGAATCCAATCTTAATCGTCAGTGGTTATTTACAAAACACTTAATCCCAGGACTGTCGAAAACAGTTTAGCGTAGTGTAGTGTTGTGTAACCGTGGTAATGGTGACTTAACAGATGAGACAAGTGGTGACGTTACCTGTAGACGGGGTAAGGGACAGTCAGCTATTAATAGTCTGAACCTGTAATCTCTCTCTGACTGGATTACCTCCAGAGAGCTCTCTTTGTTTCTCTCTCGCTCTCTCGACTCTCCTCTCTCTTTCATCTCTTGCGTCTCTCGATCGTTCTATCTCTCCTCTCCTCTCTCCTCTC
This sequence comes from Mallotus villosus, assembly GCA_903064625.1. NCBI lineage: Eukaryota > Metazoa > Chordata > Actinopteri > Osmeriformes > Salangidae > Mallotus > Mallotus villosus. The sequence continues at coordinate 1,274,013 of CAEFZP010003577.1, read as the reverse complement.
TCTCTCCTCTCCTCTCCTCTCTCTCCTCTCTCTCTCTCTCTCTCTCTCCCCTCTCCTTCTCTCTCTCTCATCCTCCTCTCTCCTCCCCTCTCATCGCTAGCTTCTGTACCACCCTTAAACAGCACAGACAATTCAGTACTGACTAATGGCTAAGATTGTGGCTTCAAGTGCTACTTGGACCAAGTGCTGCAAATACTGTATCTCTCCTGTCTGAGCAATTGATTATGCAGTTAGGAAGGATAGCATAAACACCAGGCTGTAGTGTAGGCTCTCCAGGGGTCTGCATAGCCCAGACTCTGACCTGTCAGAGGGAAAGAGAGCCATGCTTGTCTAATCGGAATGAGGTCTAGGTTTAGAGCACGGTGAAGCCTCAGGGACAGAACAAAGACTGGAATTGTTTTTAGTTTGAGGCAGAAATCCTCCTACTGTATCCCCCCACCTCAACACCACACAACACACACACACACACACACACACACACACACACACACACACACACACACACACACCACACACACACCACACACACACACACACACACACACACACACACACACACACACACACACAGACAAGAGGCTCAGTGTTCTTTAGCTCCACTAAGGCTATGCTAATATGACATATCTGGTGTTGGTTAGTGCCCATGTTCCAATGCAACACTTCCTCTAAAGGCCTCTGACATCACTTCCTGGAGTCACTCTGGTCACATTCTCTATACAAAAACAATAACAATACCTATTCCTAATATTGAAAAGCTCTGCTTGCACACACACACACACACACACACACACACACACACACACACACACTGTGAGTCAAAAGGCTGGTGCTCCTGTGGAACTCACTCTGTCATGGTCTGCCGGAAGTGTCTGTGTGTGTGTGTGTGTTGTAGTGTGCACTGAGGGTTGTGTGTGTGTGTTTCAGTGTGCACTGAGGGTTGTGTGTGTGGTTTGGTTGCAGTATGTAAGATTCAGGTAATTTGATACTTAATGTCTCCTGTTACAATGTTAGACATGGTCTGAAAGTCTGTCTGTCTCTTTCTCTACCTGTCTTTCTCTCATCTCCAATGCTGCGTGCCTCCCCTGTGGACCCCCTCTGCTTCAGGTAAGTGATTGGGATTGGTGGTGTGATACAAGTTAGAAGATGACAGACAGGGGTACACACCCCCCCCCCACCCCCACAACACAAAAACGGGTGCGAGCGATCGAGAAGCGGAGAGAGAGAGAGTCGAGAGAGAGACGACGAGAGAGCTAGCGCTCAGCACTCGAGAGCGAGAGAAGACACTAGCTACTCTCTATCTCTCAGATCATCTCTCCCCCTCCCTCTCTCTCTCTCTCCCCCTACCCCTCTCTCTCTCTCTCCTCTCTCTCTCTCTCTCTCTCTCTCTCTCTCATGGCTGACACCCAGAGATAATAGTTGTTCCTCCTCACCCTAGGCAGCAGAAGCCATAATAAGTCTGGCCTTTAGTGAGCGCAGGAGAAGCACAAGATGTTCTGTACCAGGGATGATGGGGTCTCTTCCGAGGGGTATGGCAGGGATTGAGGACTGCGAGGGCCAGCAGAGGTGATTGGGCCTGACAGGACAGTTGGTGCTGAGGTGTGATGGCTACATAGCTGATGAGTCAGCTGTAACAGGAGAGGAAGGGTGTGTTCCTGTTGGGAGGGACTTCTGGAACTGGCTGGCCAGGGAGACGTGCCTCAACACCGCTGGTACAAGGACACACAGAGGTGTCCCGGGTGTCACCTCAGCCTGTGTGTATGCTGAAAGCACACCCACACACACACACACACACACACACACACATACACAACCACACACACACACAACCACACACACACAGGGACAGGAGCTACAGTACCACCCCCTCACAGCTCCTTGTAGCCTGAGCAGCAGCTGTCTGGAGAGACCTCCTGCACTAACAGACTGGAGTGGCGGGGCGGGGGGCGGTAAGGGGGATGGAGGTGTGTGTGTGTGTGTTGGCGGGGTGTTGTTAGGCTGTGAAACGGAACACCTGTTTGTTGTGGGGCCAGGGTTCTCCAGATGACTGCTGTTGTCAGAGCCCTTATATTGCAGGAGGTGTGCGTGTGTTTTTCTGTGCGTGTGTGTGTGGGTGTGTGTGTGCATGTGCGTGTGTGTCTACCCCTTGACTTTCTGTCTCACACTGCCCTCTATCTGTGGCAGTTAAGCTTGGTAGCCATGGGGAACCAGGACACCAGCTGTGTGTACTGTATGTGTGTGTGTGTGTGGTGTGTGTGTGTGTGTGTGTGTGTGAAGGTGTTGGCCTCTGCATGTTGTTTGTCTTAATGGAAAAAAACGATCATAATCTATCTTGCTCTCCTATAGCTATGTAAATGTGTTTGTGTAGCTTCCGTGTATCACAAGATTACCAACTAGCTCAGTAAATTCACTCAGCGTAAATCTGTGTTTAGACAATATGACGTGTTTCAGTCCCTGTTAGCGTCACCACATATCTACACGGCTACCTGGATCAACATGGGCACCTCCCACTCCTTCCGGCCCGGTCAGATGTGTGTGTGTCCAGGGACAGACGGACGGACGCTGGGTGTTTCACGGCAGTGGGGCCCAGAGAGGAAGCGCTCCAGCGAGACTAAGATGGATTACAGACTGAGTCTGAGAGGGCTGGATTAGGGCAGTGGAATCTGTTTATAACCAGGCAGTAAAGAGGTCCCTCGGAGTAGAGCCCAGCGGAGTGACCCTGCTAATCCTGCCTGATTCTCAGCTAGCTAATCACGGGCCAGAAGGAAAGGCCACTGGCCTATCGCAAGAGCTGGACAGAGGTGGGGTTTAGAAGTCAGAGGGTAATCAGTGAAATGGGAAGAGGTGATAGGTTGGCTGCAGGAGGATCATGGAGCTGAAGCTCAGGGCTCTTAAGTTGTATTTCTGTGGAGAGAAACGACATTGTGTGCGTGTGTTCCTGTTCCCTTAACAACGCTGGCGTTTACTATTCTCTCTACATCCATTGTCAACTCGGAACATGACACACATCTCCCCACACAAGCCTCAAAACAGGCTAGTGTGTGTCTATTAAGAACGTGCGTGTCTGATTGTGTGCGCGCGTGCGTGTGTGGGAGTACCACTCCCATTCACACTACCAGTCCCTCACCTATGCGAGTGGGGGCATTTGTTTGTGCCTGGCTAATAGCTATCACATCTGAGGACTTGGCCTGAGACAGTAGACAGTGAGAGAGAGATGAGTTCTCTCTCCCAGCTCCTGCTCCAGTTGCCAATCCAGGCTTATTAATTATCTTTCCTGGAGAAGAAGGGGCCTGACATGAGCGCACCGTCGTCGAGTCTCGTGGTAATCATGTAAGTGACGCCTGGCCTGCCATTCAGGGGGGATAAATGCCCCCCATATGGTGGACTGGCACGCCCGACTCCTCAAATTAGTCGCTCTCATCCCTCTCATTACAGACCGTCTTAATAAGGTGTGTGTGTGTGTGGGAAGGGGTGGGGGGGGAGGGGGAGGGGGATGGGGGGAGGTAGACACGCGTTTGCACACAGGCACGTATCACTCATACCTTCGGGAGGAGAGAGCGAGAGAAAGATGGAAGAGGAGTTGTGCACGCGAGGGGAGAGAGTGGCGGAGAGAGCGAGCGGGTGAGTGAGTGAGGGTTCGATGCAGGGGAGAGAGAGTTGAAGGAGAAAAATAAGTGGTGGAGCGAGAAAGGGAGAGGGATAGAGAAAAAGAAAGACAGAGACAGAGAGAGGCAGATGAGCAGTGGTAATAAATGAGTAGATGAGTTCTCCTGGCTGCAGGCTCCAGAGAGCTGGCACCGTGCTGGCACAGAGCTGGCACAGAGCTGGCACAGCCTACACACTGCCCCTACTTCCCCCTCTGCCTAAGATCACACCACACCAACTTAACTTTGGGCTCATCTCACCATCCTTTAATGCTGGCAGTCAGCAGATAAGAGCGAGAAAAAACAGCCTTGACTGTGCTCGAGTGCACAGAGACTTGATTAGGAACCGAGTCCAGAACATACCGTACGCTGGTGAACGGTGTTCTGCAGCTGAAGTCCTAGTGCTCTTTCTGAGAGAACACCCAGCTTTGTTATCCCAGTTCTGAAAAACACCTTTTATGGAGGTACCTTGGTGGTGCAGGAGTGCTTTGTGGAAATGTCACCGTGACCCTCCACGGGGACATCCCAGCAGGAGCGAGCCAGGCTCAGTCACCACAGCACTGTCCAAATAGGCTGGACTAAATCACACTGGAATATGACAGGAAATAAATGTGAGGAAAAGTTCTGGTGTTGGTCCGTAGAGTGGTCCTTATGTGTGCCCCCCCCCATCCCCTTCTAAGCCCCTGCCCACTCATCTACCCCCTTCCCCTCCTCCCATCCCCCAGTCACAGCCATGCAGACCCTCCTGCCTCCAGAGCAACAACCTTTCTCCTAAACACCACGATACAGAAGAGCCTACAGTGTGTGTTTCTGTGTGTTTCTGTGTGTTTCTGTGTGTTTCTGTGTGTTAGTGTGTGTGTGTTTGTGTGTGATTGTTGACTTGTTGCCAGCTAGAACAGAATTCCTCTCTGTGTGTAAGTGTGTGGTGAGCATTGGAGAGCCCTGTGTGTGTGTGTGTGTGTGTGTGTGTGTGTGTGTGTGTGTGTGTGTGTGTGTGTGTGTGTGTGTGTGTGTGTGTGTGTGTGTGTGTGTGTGTGTGTGTGTGTGTGGTGTGTGTGTGTGTGTGTGTGTGTGTGTGTGTGTGTGTGTGTGTGTGTGTGTGTGTGTGTGTGTGTGTGTGTGTGTGTGGAGAAGAAAGAGCGATGAGAAGGTAGAGAAATCCAGAAGCTTAAGAGGGGGGGAAAAGAGAGAAATTGGGAACCAGACACGTGAACATGTACAGATGCTGTAGCTTAATGACTGGGTGGAACTGTAGCTTCAGAGTTCTGCTAGGAGAGGAGAGGAGATGAGGGGGGAGGAGAGGAGAGGAGAGGAAGGGGGAGGAGGGAAGAGAAAAGAAAGACTAGTCTGGTAGAGTGGGGCATGGTTGGAGCAGCTGTGGGTGTGTCAGGCAGAGTAACCCTTTTCCTCCAGTCTCCCTCACCCTCTCAGCCCAACCCTGCGCCACTTTCCCTTCCCAAATCTGAACCCCCGCTCCTCACCCTCCTCTCCTCGTCCTCGCCCTACATCCTCTCCTCTCCTCTCTCTCCTCTCCTCTCCTCTCCTCTCCTCTCCTCTCCTCTCCTCTCCTCTCCTCTCCTCTCCTCTCCTCTCCTCTCCTCTCCCCTCCCCAACCCTAACCTACATGTTGAGTGAGAGCAGGGGACTCTACCCGGTCTCGCCTCAAGCGGGCAGAGGTATAGGGGTGGTTGGGTTTTGCCCCGCTATACAAAACCTGAGCTGAAAACGGGTGAGAAACTGTTCAACGGTCTAACTCCACATTTCAGTTTTTGCGCTTTGCACATGGTTTCAGCAACTCATTTCACACGTATATAATGTACTGAGAAACAAATGCTGGAATTAGCTTTACAGCCCCTTTAATGTTCTGGGGCTCATCCCAGCGTTTCACTATGTTTCTAAGTTTCGGGATACCAATCGCAATGCACCATATTTTGACCTATCTCTTTGTACTGTCTCTTAAGGTTGTCATTTGACTGTGGTGCCTCTCTCTATGTCTGTAGACAGCGCCTGTAAGGACGAGCTGTGTGACCTCACCGAGACACAAGCTTCGTCTATACACAAAATCTGCATATCAGCGCCTTAAGCGTTAAGCATCCAAACGGTGCGGCGTTGGAGACCCATCCCCATGAATGAACCACCAAAGGTGGTGAGTGTCGGAGTGAGACGTCGGCCTGTTTGCCGAGGGCCCCTCCAGATCCGGCTGTCTGCCTGCTGTGTTGAGCTGTCGGGATGTTAAGCCTCTCTGTCAGGGCCACCAGCCCCAGTCTGGCCTGGCAGAACAGCAGCTCGTGAGCTGGAGAGCCCTCACTGTCTGTCTGCCCGCTCCTCAATGGGCCCCATGAATGGAGCCTTTATCTGGAGGCCTGGGCTGGGCTGGGGCTGCTGTTAGGACGCTTTCATTAGTCTGGAGTGCTGCGGTGTTTGTGTGGAGGGGTGTGTGACTCAAGGGGCGGGTGGGGGGGTGGGGTGGGGGGGGTGGGGGGGGTATGGAGAGGGGGCTTTTATGTGTGTTTTTAGATGGTGTGTGTGTGTGTGTGTGAAGTTGGGAATGGAAAAGGTTTTGGACACTACTTGATTGTTTAGAGTGCAGCAGAATGGGAAGTAGGCCTATTGGGCTGTGGTGCGTGTGTGTTTGTGTGCGTGCGTGTGTGTGTAAGAGAGAGATTGTTTGGGAATTAGTGAAAGAGAAGGGGCCATCCCTAAACATAATGTTGCCCTGGTGTTTGTGGTGGAGAGATGGGGTAGGAGAAGTTTGTCGAAGAGCACTTGGAGGGGGGGTCAGGGTGGGGTTCCGTATTGTCGCCCCCTCCCTCCCCTCCCCTCCCTCCCCTCCCCTCCCCCCCCCTCCCAGTGCCAGCTGCCTACTACTCTGCTCCTGCTCAGCACAGCACTGCTGAATAAATAATACAAACCCGTCCACTCTGGAATAATGGCCACACACCGACAAACACACACACACACACACACACCGACAAACACATGCACACACACACACCGACAAACACACGCACACACACACACCGACAAACACACACACACACACACACTCCCAGAGTCTTGCACCTGTTTACCAAGCCGGGCTAAGCTGGGGCTGGAGTGGGGACTATACTTGATTAGACCAGACTGGACTATACAAGGCTAAGCCAGGTTCTTTTAAGGCAGCACATAACATATTGTCACAAAGCGTATATCACCAACACAAGTTTACACAATGTTGACTGACACGCAACACATACAGTAGGTTGAACACTTGTGGCTGCCATGATGCAGTCGCCCCTTCATAATTAAACAAATGTACATTATTTAATGAATTTTTAGTCTCAAAGACACTTCTCAAAGACTCAAGAAAAAGAATATGGGTAAATGGTCCAGGCGTGTAAGTGAGTGAGTCTGTTTGTGTGTCTGGTGCAATGTGTGTGTGTGTGTGTGTACAGAAAAGACTTCCTCTGTCGGGTGAACCATGACCAACATGTCGGAGAAAAGCATGTGATCCAGACTAACGTTCTTAGTCCCTCTCTCTCTCCCAGGGGTGCGAGGGGTCAGAGGAGGGATTGCTTCAGCACCGTGCCTGCTGTACATCCCTGGGTGTCCTCTGTGTGGCCCCCAGCCGCTAATGGACGTGTTTATCAACACAGGACTGCTGCCCTGTCCAGATCCTACATAACGTGCTCAGACAGGTGGAGGAGAGAGGATGAAGGGGGACAGAGCACACCGCAGAAGTACAGTAGATGTACAGTACACAATGTTCCCTTGGAGGGGCTACCGCTAGTTACCGTTACCATGGTGTCGCTGACCTCCCCGCCCTGTCCTCCACCCTTAACTCCACGTTTCCTGCGCTCCTCATCCCTCCTTCTCCCCAGGAGGAGGGGGGTCCTTCGTCCCCTAATGCTCCCTGGGATTAGAGGGGTGTTTGCATCTTAGCTGGAGGGTGGCTGCACGGCGCCACCTGTGCCAGTAAAGAGGATCTGCAGCGCACATGCACACACACTCTCACACACACACTCCACACACACACTCTCTCACACACACACACACACACACACTGGTGCTGTAGAGAGGGTAAAAGGATTATGGAAGGCCGGTTGGCTACAGAGACTCTGTCAGTCACTCAACAGGACAGTGGCCAGGCAGCCAGGCAACCAGCCTGCCAGGCAGATAACCAGCCAGCCACACAACCAGCCAGCCACACAACCAACCAGCTACACCAACCAGCCAGCCACACAACCAGCCAGCCAGACAACCAAGGCAGACAGGCCACTTCTCAGGCTGCTGCACTGCTTCAGGGAGCTAGCTCCATCTAGCGACCTCTGCTGGTACTGCAGCTCTTAAGACAAGACTAGAGCGTGTGCAGTGTGCAGTGAATGACTGTGTGTGTGTCTGTGTGAGAGAGAGAGTTTGTGTATGTGTGTGGTTTGTGCGTGTGACATGGCATGCAAGCTTGTGCGTGCCGGCTGGGTGCCCCTTTCCCTGGTCTCCCCTCTGCTGCCGCTCTGCACCAGCTTGGGGGGGGTGTAGTGCGGGGGGAGGGGTGGGGGTCTGGGCAGAGGGGCACCAGGAGGACCACGCTGTGTGCAGCTGGCGGGCTGAAATCTCCCTGCTCGCCCAGGGACGGGCATGTCCCCTGGGTGCCCACTCAATCTGCCTGCCCCGTGGCTGCCCTCGCCAGCCCCAGCCTCAGCCCCACCCCTAAACCCAGCCCCAGCCTCAACCTAGTTTGTGTGCTCCCAGAGAACCACAGCTCTGTAGCAGAGAAGTTCCAACAGGGGTTTTCCACTTACAGAGACACTAAAACGAGAACCCCCCCCCCACACACACACACCTCCTCCCACACATATCCCCCCCTCACCACCACCCCCCTCACCTCACCCCCAGCCTGGTAACCACACTAATACAGCCTAAGTGGATTGTCTTTAGCCAGCCCTTGATTCACCTAAGATGTCTGAGAAGCCTGGGTTAGCAGAGCTGCTGTGCCCAGGGTCAGCCCTTCTGCCTTGGATAATTACACACTCACACACACACACACACTCTCTCACACACGCATACATGCACACACACATTTCTGGGGGTTTTACTCAAGCGGTTACCCGCCTCGACCCTAGATTTACCTGGCTGATGTTGGGGTAATCCCTCCCCCTCTTCAAGCCCCACCAGTCCTTTTGTGTCTAGGGCTAACCACTAAATCCTTGCACACACACACACAACCAACCACACACACACACATGTTAAAGGCTAGAAGTGTGTGTCCACCTAACTGGTGACGTGACCTTCATCTCTGTAAGGGGATGAACTACCCGTAAGACTCTCAAACACAGACAAGCTCTTTGGCTTGACTCCTCACCTCACCCCTCCTCGCCTCTGCCCTCCTTATCTCTCCTGTCCTCTACCCTTCTCTCCTCTCCTGTACCCTTCTCTCCTCTCCTCTCCACTCCTCACCTCTGCCCTCCTTATCTCTCCTGTCCTCTACCCTTCTCTCCTCTCCCCTCCTCACCTCTGCCCTCCTTAGCTCTCCTGTCCTCTACCCTTCTCTCCTCTCCTTTCCCCTCATCTCCTCTCCCATGTGACAGGTAGCCTCTTCCCTAGTTAGCCACCTAGCCAAACTGACAAAGTGGCTCCAGCCGTTCTCCCTCAGCAAGCTGCTACATGGTTAGAGAGACAGCAGAGCAGGCAACTGCCAGATCTCTCTCTCCTATTCTGTCTCTTCACCTGTTCCGCGTCCCTTCCTCCCTTCCTCTCTCTTCCTCTCTTCCTCTCTTCCTCTCTTCCTCTCTTCCTCTCTTCCTCTCTTCCTCTCTTCCTCTCTTCCTGCTTGACTTTCATTCTTTGCGTCTTACTTTATCTCCAATACGCTACCTATGTTATCTGTCCATTCCTCCAGCCCTCCCTCCACCCCTCTCTGGGCTGCTGCTGTCCATGTCTCTGCCCACGTGTGGGTACCCAAGCTGGGCCAGCGATAGCGGCTGTCTCTGGCGGTGCCCACTGGCCAGGCGGGCGGGCAGGCGGGCTGGTGCGGGCTGGTGCGGTCTGGAGCGCGCGGGCGGTGTGTTTGTGTGTGTGTGTGTGCTGGAACGTGGCAGGGCGTCGGTCCCAGGGTACCCATCACAAGCCCATCTTTAAGCCATCTGCAAACCGGAGCAGCTCTGGCCAAAGCATTAAATTAAATCCCTGTTCAGGCTGATTAACAAATGGCTGTTTAGTTTAGCCCCCCACACCCCTCGCCCCCCTGAAATGGAAAAACAGATTCTGCCCAATGAGTGAGTGGGAGGAAGAAGGTGTGAGCGTTCCGCCAGTCTCAGGAGAGAAGGGACGGCCGTGCCTCGGCAGTGGAGGTGGTTTGGAGCCACATTCTGGGGTTGCGGTAGCTCAACAGGCCTTCATGCCTGTCTGTCTGTCTGTCTGTCTCTACCTGTATGTCTCTCTGTCTGTGTGGGGGCTGTCTCTCTTGCTCTGCCTGCCTGTCTCCCTCTCCTCCTCTCTCTCTCCCTACCTGTCTCGCTCTGTCTAAAGCCTAGTCCAAGTCCATGTCTCTCCTCCCATCACCACCTGCCTGTCTCTGCTTCCGAATAAATGAACAGTTAATCTGGACCAGTAAGCGCTGCCATGCAGTATGCTGTTTTAATTGTCCAATTGGAATGGTTGGACGGGTCTCTGTCACAGCTGATACAGAGGCAGGCTGGGAATCTGAGTCTTCTCTCTGGCTGTCTGAGCTGTTTACCTCTGACTGCAATTTGAAGTTGGAACTACAGGAAGTCTCTACGGAGCTGCAAACACATTCAGTCTCCTCCTGTTTAGTTGTCTTGTCTGTCATCCTGGTTAGTTTCTCATTGGTATGTATGTATATTGGAGACAGGCTGTTCTCGACACCAGTCCAAACTAGAAACATCATTCATGCCCATTCCATAGCTCAAGTCATTATTGTCCGAGCCAAGAGCGAACGGTTTGACAGAACGTGATTGAATGAGTTAAGAGTTGGATCTGTCTCCTTCTGTTCCACCTCTGGCTGACCCCTCATGCAGCCGTTTGTCTGGCCTCTTTGTGCGAGGTGGCTAAGAGCTAACACACACACTCCCTCCCACAGCAGAGAGCTAAGACCTAACACACACCTCCACAGCATAGAGCTAAGAGCTAACACACACTCCCTCCCCAGCAGAGAGCTAAGAGCTAACACACACTCCCTCCCCAGCAGAGAGCTAAGACCTAACACACACCCCACAGCATACAGCTAAGACCTAACACACACCTCACAGCATAGAGCTAAGACCTAACACACACTCCACAGCATAGAGCTAAGACCTAACACACACTCCCCAGCATAGAGCTAAGACCTAACACACACTCCACAGCATAGAGCTACGACCTAACACACACTCCACAGCATAGAGCTACGACCTAACACACACTCCCACAGCATAGAGCTAAGACCTAACACACACTCCCCAGCATAGAGCTAAGACCTAACACACACTCCACAGCATGGAGCGATGGGCAAGCTGACTAGATGGGCAGTTGGAGTTAGCCTCTGGTCACTTCTGGCCTGGACCGACTCAGACAAGTTGGAAAATGTCTAACTTTAGAGATCACCATCTTGTTTTGGGGTAAAGCAATTACACCCCACACCCCCTCCGCATGTGTACAGTGTGTACATGTGCATTTGCGTGTGATCAGAGCTGTAATTTATTTCTGTGCCAACAATGTGTGACTCGGAGATCCTGTGACTGCACGGTGCCGAGGGCGTCTCCTGTCTGTCTGTCTGCCTCTCCCCACTGCGACCCGCCATCAGCTGTTACCCCCCGCCCCCGCTCGACCCCCCGCCTCTCCCCACCATGCCGGCAGAGACCCCCGTCTCCTCAAATTAACATGAGCAGGTGTTTTTCTCTGATGTGTTAATTAAGAAAAGCTGCTGTCATTATGCTTTAAGTGGATGTTACAAATAGAACATGTTGTTTATTTTCTCTTCCAGTGAAAAAAAGGTGATCATAGCTGTCACAGAGGCATGTGTGTGTGTGTGTGTGTGGGGGGTGCGCGAGTGTGTTAATGTGTTTGTGTGTACATCTTTACAGTGTGTGTGAGTGTGTACTGTATAATATGTGTGTGTGTGAGTGTCTGTCTGCGGGAACATTACATTCTGTGGAATTGAACAGCAGTGACTACAACTAGTTGAAAAGATTCTGCTGTCTTTTCTCAAAGAATCTTCCAGAAAATGTTCTTCATCGACATGTAAAAGAGGCTGGACCATTGACCTGGCTGGCACTGTCTTCTCCTGCTTGTGGGGAAATAACACGCGTGCATTTTAAAAACCTTAAAAGGTCTGTTAACCGATGCAGATTTTCTACCATTAGACCAAAGTGACACGCATGTTCTCAACACTAGATTGGGTCTGCTGTGCCAACGCTCACAACGCTCATCACACAGTCCAGAGTATGGAGGATGACTGCTTCAGATCCTGCAGTCAAACCCAGCTCTCTCTCTCTCTCCTGGGCTTCTCTGCATTGTTTCCTGAGTGGAGGCAAGTGTTCCCCCGCTGCTGGGTGAGTGTGATGCGGAGCGACAGGGCGCTGCGGTGGCGTGGCGGCGGCGGCGTGGCGGCGGCGCTGACACCCCTGTAATCCAGCTCGGAGTGATCCCCGGCAGCAGGCTGCCTCGCTGGGTAATGCGCCGTCACCAGCTGCTTAGCAGATGTTGTTGTTCTCCGCTCCAGCAGGGAGGGGGTTAAAGGTGTGCGACACGGGGGACCCCCGCAGCACCCATCCCACTGCTGCCCGCTCCCACTCTGGAAGCCTATAACCCCACCCCTCCATACAAGGAGACCTCCTGGGGTCCGACATGATGGTCCCCACCCCTACACCTGTCCACTGGCCTTGCCAAGCCCAGATAGCGGCAGGGACATCAGCTCGGAGTTTGTAAACATGTTTTTGTCATGTTTTATCCTCGTAATCCGGTTAGCTGAGAGAAAGTGAGTGAGTCATGCCGATAGTGACTGGATGCGTGTGTGTGTGTCTGATACGGGGATGTGTGTGTGATATCAGGACTGGAGGATGTTGGTGATAGCAGCCCTGTGGGACTGAGGAGAGGGACCGTAGAGGAGAGCTGTGTGTCTGTGTGTTCTCGCTTGATTGAGAAGGCTGACTAGGTTCTATCCCAAATGTTAAAGCTACCTACTGCTTCTTGCACTACAGAGACCCTACAGAGATATGTATTTAAACCCACGCCTCTCTGCTCCCCCCCCATCTCTCTCTCTCCAGGTGAGTACATCAAGAACTGGCGGCCTCGCTACTTCCTCCTCAAGACAGACGGCTCCTTCATTGGCTACAAGGAGAAGCCCCAGGATGCAGACCTGCCCTACCCTCTCAACAACTTCTCAGTGGCCAGTGAGTCCTCCACACACCTGGCCAAGCTCCCCTGAGTCCAGCCCACTCACGTGGAACCGATTGGATCCAACAGTAGTTTTCCAGACAGTGACATTTTACTGACAGTCCACAGTATACCAAAACCAGATTGAGTGCAACTCCAGATTGACTCGTCAGTAATGCTTTATGAAAAGGACCTTGAATAACAAATGATTAGTGAAAAATAATAAGTAAATTAATTCCCGGAATAACGTATTAGTAAATAGAACCATGGACAGTATGAGGTCAATGCAGGGACAAAACCACGGCTCAGGTGGATTCTGACAACCTTCATTCCAAACATTTGTTTATAGTTATTTAATTATCTCACTCTTATCATAGTGTGACTGCCTCCTCTCCCTCCTGCAGCGTACTGTGACAGCGACGGTGGGCTGTACGACGTCAAAGGGCTGATTATACCCTCGCGCTAATTAACCCTTTCATCGTTCTCCCGCAGCCTGCAGCTGCCAGATGATGATGAGCATGTTAACGTCGTTAACGAGTGTGAGCGAGAGCTATTCATCTGTTAATGAGTTAACAAGGAGATGACTGGGAAGCCCATTCTTACTATGGCACTGTGGTGCCTCTATTCAACTCTGCATAGAGGCCCATCCCGACCCAGTGGGCCACAGGATCATATTTAAATACGAGGTTGTTGTTTTGACGTTCCCAAAACTTCCCTGGCAACCCGACATAAGCTGACAGGCACTAAGCTCGTCGACACATTTGACACCTTGGCACGAGTTCTGCTCCCACGATAGGCCAGAAAAATACCATAATCAACTCCAAACCAACCTACAAATACTTCTGCTTCAGTGTCGGTTGCTAGGTAGGTTTTCTCAGGAAAAAAAGGTGACCTGAAGACGATTGGTTAGTCCGTCCAGTATTCTTTTTGGGTTCAGGTATAGAGGACATGGGGGGGGTGATAGGTTCCTTCAAAAAATAAAGGTTGAAGCACAGCATGAGGGGGAAGAGAGAGAGAGAGAGAT